>KK499908.1:354512-366629 GCA_000688715.1 Glossina pallidipes | reverse complement strand
AAAGTATCGTTAAAAACACAATAAAGAATAAATTGTGAATAATCCTACATTTAGGAACACAACAAAACTTTGAAGCGCCTTTTCTTTTCAATATCCACGATCTAGAGATACGAACCGTATTGAGCGGCAAGCAAATTCGTAACAATATATTTGAAGAGTAACGATGAAATATTGTTAACTAACTCCGAAGTAGTGCGTGAAACTGTTAAAGCAATACATTAAGATAACGACTTTTGATGTGTACGAAGATCTAATAAGTACTTTAAAAATAGCAACGTTAACAGTAGACATAATTTCAGATATTCGAATTTTAAGAGAGCTTAAGGAAATGTTTATTTTATAACTATATCTGTATATATCTTATAACCTTCGTTTTAAATGAACAATTTGTGGTTGACTATTAAATGTATAAAAAAAAACATTTTTTTTGCTTTTCAATTTCGACTAATAGTTTTTCTATTATAAAACATTTCTTAAATCGCAAAAGCGTAACGACATCTCCATCTAATCTGCAGTGCACGACACAAACCAAAATTAGCGGATACTCAACTTGATGCAATACACATAATGTGTGAAAACATTGAACGTCAAGAGCAAGCGAACGATCACAGCATTTTGGATTCAAAATCTTTAAATACTTCGTTTAAATGGACAGAATTAACGAATCCAATACTATCAAACTCTTATATTGATTGCAATGAAACGCCATTGTCGTCCATCAATCGAATACTGGTAGAGGATCAAGTAAAAGTTAATTCCGGCACTAGTTCCAGCAATGAGAGTAATTTAAAGGACTTAATAAGGAAGGAACAAGGGTGCATTTCTATTATACATAAGAAGCAAATGCAAATGATATTCAATTTCGACGGTAAGAACGCAATACCAAATTTTGAACCTGTGGTGCTGGCACATTCAAATGTACCTTTATACCCTCTGAAAACTGTAAGTGAAGCTCAATTTTTGCCACAGATACATAAGGAGATGTTAAACATGCGCATAAAGCAAATCTGTGCTATACAGATGTATGCTTGGCCGCACTTGTTAAGAAACAATTCGATATTTATAATTAGTCCGAGTAAATCGGGCAAAACTTGGTCTTATTTGCCAGCCTTGTGCAATGATATTTATTATGATTTGATCGATTTGAAATCCACTTTTGGGCCGGTAGCTATAGTTCTCGTGGCCTCTATGAAACATGTGGAACAAGTCACTGATTCTTGCCGTCGGTTAATGTCTGCTTTGAAAGATCAGGCTCCCGTAGTTGTGGCATCCTTTGGTTTGCGTAATTTTAAAGAGACTAAAAAAAAATTATTGAAAAGCTGCGGTATGCTAGTAATAACGCCCTCAAGTCTGTTACGTTTGCTTAACGATGGTGAAAACAAGAATTTGTTGAACGGTGAACGTTTGAAGCGCATTGTTATTGATGACATGGGCTTAATAATGTCACGTGCTCAGAAGGATTTTGCAACAGCTTTAAGAGCTTTATTTGCGTTGTGCAAAAAGTCTGGAGGCCAAACCGTGATGCCCCAGATAGCTGCAACATCTTGTCGTTGGGATGTCGCGTTTATTGAGCTTACACGCCTGTCAAATCAGCCTTTGCTGTTGATCACAGATTTTCTCGAAGCTACTGTTTACGGCAAGGTCGAACTTTCGATCAAATTACGCTCTAAAATGGAGAAGAAAGAAACAATGCAATGTTTTCTTAAGAAATGCAATAAAACTGCTCACATGACCAGTCGCACTATGATTATATGTAACGAAGACTATGAAGTCCGGGAAGTGCTTCAATTTTTAGCGGAATATGGTTATCTCAGTTTTGGTTACAGCCGTGACTCCGTCGAAATAGAGCGTATCATTATTAACGAGTGGAAACGTAAGGTAAGACATTGCGTAAGCGAAAGAAGGAAACTAAGAATTTCAAATTTACTTATCTGCAGAAATCTGATAACATTTTTGTGTGTACGGATGAGGCGGTACTTGAGCTTCAAATACGCAATGTTCAAAATTTAATCCATTTTTCTATGCCGACTTCATGGACACAATTCAACGCGCGTTTTTCAGTTCTGGTTGAAAGCTACGACAATTTATTAGCTGACACCTTTGCAAAAGTACTGCCTTCTGCTCACAGTTCTAATAGAATTTGCTCTTTAATATTGTTGGATGATGATAATAACCTACAATTGCCACGTTTGGTCGACTTTATGCGTATGCATCAGCAAATTGTGCGTCCGGATATACAAGCGATGGCAAACCATTTGTTGCTTACACTTGCAGACGAACGTGTATGCAATGGCGTGCAGCTGTGTCCGGACGTTTTAGATTTCGGTGAATGTGATAAATTATTTTGTAATAAACGCCATGAAGTAGCAAGTTTGGATGTTGTTACCGAAAAGGATGATATACCAATGGACGGAGAAATACGTATACAGATACTTAAGGTAAAGCTATGACGAATTATTACGCCAACATCAAGAAAATCATACGAATTTGATTTCTCGTGAGATTTTCGGGAATGCCACTTTATTAAGTAAATTAGATACGAACTCGATTTAGAAAGATTTAACGCAATTGTCACTATTTAATTAAGTTTATTTGCCTTTCTCCTACCGTATAGTAAAGCGCTTTATACCTACGCCCACTTACGGTATAGGGCGTTTGTGCGAAGTTATGTAGCATCCTTAATAGCGTCAGATACGCTTCCCTTTTATTATACAGATCGATTTGAAATCGTGTCCTGAATCGATTTAAGCGTGTCTGTCCGCATGGGTTCTATTCATGCAATTTTGTATTCGACCTGCACTTAGCAATTTTTGAGATATTTTGACGGACTTTGGTACACTAATATGTTTTGCTCCAGGGACGAATTCTATTGAAAGGAGGGGATGGGCCAATTTGAACTGTACAAAATTTGTACAATGTAGGGTTGTTTTTTTGGATGTATGAGGCTTCTCATGCGAAGTAATTGTTTGCATGGTAACAACGTGTAATCTTTGATACTACGAAATAATACAAAAAAAGAATGATAAAATCTTTGACAAGAAGATTAAATTTACTAAAGTTGTCCTGTGCCAGTTTTGGGCCCGTTTCCATGTAAAGGTTCGCAGGAAAATTATGACGTTACCTGGGCACAAGGTGCAATTTTTTGTATGTTTTTGTAAGAATTAGAATTATATGAGACGAAGTGGCGTAGGGCATTTACGAGTCGGTCTTATTACAACATTTTTAATATTGTCTTATTTACTTATTTGCATGTACTGTGTCCACAATAGACGGTTTCACCCTCTCACTACATCGCTCGTTTATTGGAACATAAGCCTCCCCGCGCCAAACAATGGGTTGAGATTAGACATTCACGGAAAGCTACAGCATTTGCCCTTCAGCTTGACCTACATTACTATGATAAAAATAATAGATCACAGCACTGGCCACCTCTAGTCGGCGATATTTGCGTTTATAAATACTTGAATGCATACAGAAGAGTTTGCATACTCGATATATTGAATTTTTCCACAAGTGCCGATGTTGTTCAAGATTCACTGAAACTAACACTCAAACTCATAGATGACGGTGGAATTTTAAAGGCAGTGCAAAGCAACGACATTTTTATATGCCATCAGAAATTTAAAGACTTCCCATATCAGGCTATAGATATACGTTTAATCAATATGGTCCCTTACGATAATGAACGAGTTTGGGATTCAAAGAGCACCAAACTTGTGCGAAAGTGGATTATGGATGATATTAACGACACCCATGTAGTGCAAGCTACTGTGAATTTTGCTTTCGCCTCCGCTATATGGATAAAGAATTTATTTGTAATGGAAAAACTCAGTAGGATTGGCGTTTATAAGCAATTCGTAAACTTAAAAAAAAGTTTAATTGAGAACCAACTCGCTCTGTGTTATATCGGGGATAGGAAGAGCGTATATGATGTAGTCAGTAAACATGGTTTACTTAAACGACAATCACCTGACCGAAAATAGCAATAATTCGGGTTCGATAATCAAAAAAGCAATATTAAAAATTCAATAAATACAATTAAATCGCTATATCCTCATTCAGTAATCAAAACTATGATAATATGACAAAATGAAATCAGCACAAGGATTTAATTCTGAAATCAACACTAATAATGAGGACATAAATAATCATAAATTAACACTGATGGTCGAAACGTAAATAGTCGAAATAAAAACCAAAATAATGACGTCGCCGTTAAATGGAAAAATGTTTCCATTGATAGTAAACCCAAGAATAAGCCAACGGATGGATATAATGATAATTACCCAAGTCCATTGGCAAGTTCATTTCTCATGTTATTTGAACACCTAGTTGGAAGTTCTCAAGGGTTCGGAATCTCTTGACGGCTAACCTTGAAAACCCCTTCAAATGAATTCGCGGAAGTAATAGTAGCAATGACATAATTAGCAAATAATGGGAACCATCATGCTAACTACGAATTCTCAACGTTGTAAATATCTTGTTAAAAATGTCGATCTGAAATGGTTTGAAACTAAACCTTAATGAACTGATTTCAAAGAAACAGATGACCATTTGATTCTTCTTAAACATTTTTTTTGTATATATATTTATATTGTTTAAGCAGCGATTAAAGAAGAAAAGTGCCTTCTGTTACATGTATGAAAATGTAAACGAATTTGAATTTTGAGTTATTCGATTGCTTTTTTTATTATTTTATACCTTTCGCCGAAGCATGAAAGGTGTGTTCATTTTGTCAAAACGTGTACAACGTATGGAACGAAAATTAAAAGACTCCATAAAGTATATATATTCTTGGTCAGAATCAAATTCTGTATTCATTTAAGCGTATCCGCCTGCCCGTCTATGTAATGTCTGCTGTAATCATTCTCCTGGTTGCAAAAATGGTGCTATCGAATTCAAATTTGGCAGAAACATTGCAAGTTCTTGACAGCAGGCTTATGTGGAAAATCACTCGTCAACTGCAGCAGAAAAATCTACAAAAAATTGAAGGTATATTCTTTGGGTGATGCTCTAGTGCCTTTATGAAAATGAAAAAAATAGTGTATGAGAATTGAATTTCAAGCAAGCTTCAAAAACCCTATAAAGTATATAAATTTTCCAGTTTCAAATTCAGAAGGCACCTTAACATGACCGTCTGTTCATTTGTTTATATGTCCAACAATGCAGTATCCCCTCTAAACATTTTCCCGTTCACAAAAATTAAAATATCGCCTCGAAATTTGCAAAAGAAAGTGAAAATGACCTAAACCAGTCAAAAGGGCGCGCCTATAGCGCTCACATGTATATACCCTATAAATTTCTACTTTTATTTTGAAAACAAAAAACTCAGCCGGGTCCATTCAATATTATAGAGTATGAACATTTTTTTTTCCTTTTTTTTGCTGTTTTTTAGGACGCCGGTGATGGGTACAAAAGATTTGGTAACGTTCGAATATAATTTTCTTACTTGTTTTTAACAATTTGCAAGCTTTTGAAAATATAAAATACATATTATTACTTCTTCACCTTTGAGTATCCCACTGTATTTAACCTTCTGCGTCCACATTTATCGGACCTTTCGTTTTGATGCCTGCGTTCACAATTACAAAAGCCGTTCTATTTCATGACATGGTCTAAAAAATAATTCATCACCTAGAGCGATTTAGATAGTTGCAGATATTAGATTGAAAATATATATAATTTTCTAGAGTGGCGGTTAATCCCGTTGCGATACATAAAAAGTGCCTTCCCAAACAAAATACCCTTTAAGTTGTTTTAAATGCCATTTAGATTCTGTGCCTAAAACTCATTATTGTTTTGCGCATGCCCTAATTACTATAACTTAATTAAAATTATTCCTACATTTTGCTCATTTTTATATTTGAAATTTGGATACATAAATCTCAGATGAAAATAACGGGTCTCGAAGCAAAACTTGGCGTTAGTTATTTAAAAGATCCCTAATCCATTTGCATCGCACGGAAAAATGGGAAATTTTCTCTTGTCACTAAAATTCTTTTAATTCGTATTTAAATGAAAATGTTTCCAAATATGAAATATAAAAACAATGTTGCATAAATAAAGAATAAAGAAGAAGAAAGACTTTTTATTTCATTATGGATTAATAATAATAAAAGAAATGAAATCTAATTATTTTGCACAAGACGATAAGACTTGAAATGGTCAATGCATAATTCCACACTGATAAAATGCATCTTCTTTTTTTTTAAATAAACAAAGTACACAACACTCTCGAGCTTTCTTCGATGAATTTGTTTCGATAAGGGTTGGAAAGTGTTGACCAGTAAATCTTCGTGGTAATAATGAACATGTTATAAACGTTCTTCTTTTGTGGTCTCTTCATTTTTCGTATATTTTTCTCAAGCATCTCTTCAGCTAACTTTTGCTTGAAAACATGAAATGCTCTGTCCTTATAAATAGCTTTGAAAACGACATATTGAAAAGACTCATGTCGAGACAACATAAAAACTCTTCTTCATACACACTCTGATAACGTCCCATAGTGTGAAATTTGCTGACAAGTTGATTACCTCCGCCAACTCCGCCCATGTTTTTATTATAGCTTATATACAACTGTTGGATTTAAGGTTCTCTTTAGTGAAATTTGTTATCTTTTTAATTACACCACTAACATATACAAATTTATGCACTTTAGGTTTGCCTTTTCCCCACCTTGGCCCACTCAAAATCAATCGCAATTTGATCACTGTCGCACTTATCAAAAGAAACCGCAATAAATCCTATGCGCTTTGTAAGTCTAATTACGTGTTCGCTGCTGTCGGAAATACAACCGTTCATTTATTGTACTTTTTTGTATTATTTTACCATGAAATTACTTCCGATCACCACTTTAAAACACATATAAAAATTAAAAGAAAATGGTAAATACCAGTGTACGTAACGATTAAATTCGATGGTTCTGACCTCTCTCTAGCTAAAATATAAATTTTCCGCTTAGAAGTATTGAGATATTCAGCGTAGGACGACGCTAATCATGGCGCGCTCAAAATTGTATTTTCAACCTTCATTGCTAGAAATATCGTAACATGTTGAAGAATATGATGGAGGACATGTTTGGTTAATACATATTGTACCAATTTTTCTCAATAAATGCCTTTTTCAAGTGAAAGACTTCTAAAATGAACGCAACCATCTAATCTAATAAGAGCCTAAGTGAAATGCGCGCACATATATGCTCTGGTGATAAGTGGCAGGCAAAATGAGCACATATATGGGCTTATGATCCGAATGGGTTAAATCGGTATTCCGCAATCCTTAACAGCATTCAGTGTAACATTCACCAGGCGTGCACAGCATATTCCATACACTTTATTACAATTTGCCAAAGGGAAAATTAGTTTTCGCACGAAAACTATGAACTCCTCAAATTAAATATAACTGTTTTCCACAAATGTGTGCAAAATTATTTTTCCGGATTATTAACAAGTTGAAATCGGGAAAATAAAAAGGTTAGATAAGTGGGTTCCCCATGAACTGAGCGAAAAACGGAGACAAAAGCGATTGGAAGCTTGTTTGATGTTGCTTTCTCGTCACAAATCTGATCCATTTTTGAATCGAACAATCGCTTGTGACGGAAGTGGATTCAATATGGCAATCGCAAACGTTCAGCGCTGTGGTTAGACAAGGACGAACCATCAAAACAAGGTCCAAAGCGTATCGACTCCTATCACATTGCCCAAATGACCGTGACAAAACTACAGGAATTGGAGTTGGAGCTTCTTCATCATTCTCCATTCTTAGCAGATCTAGATTCCGCTGGCTGCCACTTCTTTCGCAATGTGGACAACTTGTTGATAGGAAAAAATTTCAATTCCCATCACGCAATAAAACTGGCCTTTCGCGAACTCATAGACTCTAGCCTGCCCGCCAGGGTTTTATACCGCTGGCCTGAACAACTTGCCGATTAAATGGCAAAAGCGTGTAGACATTGTAGGGCTCATTGTTTGATGAATAAAATAATTTCTGAGTAAACTTCGCCTTTTTCGCCAATTTCATGTTTGACGGCCTCATATATGAAAGGTTGGCACAATGAAGCCACGCGTATTTAACCAAGCCTAGGGAAGACATTTAATTTATAAATTATTTATTTTATTTATTATTTTATTTAATCAATAATTAATCATTAAATAAACAATTACAATTACACAGTGCATTATTAATTACGATTAATTAAGATTAAAATTAATGAATCGTGCCAGTAAGACTAGAAAGTCTCTTTCGGCGCAAATTAAAATACTAGATAGGATAACTCTAACAATTAATTATTCAATGCCGAAGAAATTCGACATAATTACACGATTGCTCATTACTGATTGCTGCTCTGAACTGCTACTACTAATTGCCTTGATATCAGGCGGTAACGAGTTCCATAACTTACAGCTTTGATGATCTCAAATACTTATGGTTTGGAAGAACTAAATTCATCGTACGTTTGGATCGGACAAACCGGATTTTCTGAAATAAAAATTTTGGCGTACAAGTACAAATGAGCTTATGGATGAAGATCGCATTTCGCATATTAAGAAACGACGAAAGATCAGAATTTAAAGTCCCTCTCGGAAACCGCGATATTCTGTCGTGGTTGCGCTTACTGAAAACATACCTGGCACACTCAATTGAAAGCCAACTGTAACTTGGCACTCGAGGCGCAATTAAGGTTGCCATATACGTTGGCTCCATACGATATAAGTGACACAATGACACATTTAGTTAATTTTAACTTGGCTTGAATCGGTACGTACGGAAAGGATAAACGCAGTTTCCTTAGAAGTGTGTTTATCCGCCGTCGTAGGGTCATCATATGATCATCAGCACTTAAACGTGACTTAATTACGAAGTCAAGATTGGCAACCTGTTTGATAATGCCGACCAGTACATCATCCATTCTAACATTGGGTAGAGAGGCTGAATTATAAACGTTGGGTGATATCACGATCGCATTTGTCTTATCCGAAGTCAGGTTTAAATTATTGACAACGGACCAATGCGCGATACAAACCAAATCATCGGTACCTCGCTGAATCAGGTGCTCCACCAGCTCCCGTGAGCGAGATAGGTATATTTGAGCATCATCTGCGTATAAATGAACATTGCAATTTTGAGAACAAGTAAGTAGGTCGTTAATGAACATACTGAGCGGGACGGTCCTTAATATTGAGTTTTGGGGTACACCAGAGTTAACGTGTCTAATCTCCGAGAAGAAGACTTCCACTTTCACGCACTGACACCGATTACCAAGATAAGGCCTAACAAGGTTGATCGCTGTCGGTCCAAAGCCGAAGTGAGAACTTAACTTTCTTAAGACTAACGTATGACTCACAGTATTGAAGGCCTAAGAGAAATCAACCATGACCAGGGTAGTCAAGTTCCCTCTATCGTATTTTGGACGGATGTCTTTCCTCAAGCTTAGCCGTGTTGTAGCTAGAACCTGACTTATACCCTGAATAGCGTCAGCGAGTAAATTCTTGCAACACGAGTGCAACGTAATCTGATTAGTTATTAACCGCTCAAAAACTTTCGACAGAGCAGGAAGAATACTGATAGGACGATAATCATCTGGTGAAACAGGCGCGACTCGTTTGGCAATTGGAGTTATAATCGCTTTTTTCCGACAGTCAGAAAAAGAACAGGATATGATGATATGATTCAATGCATGAGACAACGAAGAGACCACGGCAGGAAGGACAAGGTTTTGAGAATATATTACTAATATTGTTATAACCAACAGTATTAGATTTAGTACTATAAACCGTTCTCCAAACTTCGTCTGTAGTAAACGCCCTAAACTCAAAACGATCACCATGTTCATATAGTGAGTCATGAATCTCAATAAACGAACTGTTATCAGCCATGCACTTAGCCTTCAAAAATAATCGTTTAATATATTTGGGCCAATAACACTGAAAGGTTGACGCACTCTGATCACAATTGTCTGCAAATTTTTCCAAAGGATCCTAATCGGGAGACTAGTATCTAATCTCCTTTTAAAATAACGACACTTCATCTGCTTGCTGATTATATGCACCCTATTACTATGCTTGCGAAAAATACCCCAATTAGCGGCACTGGAGTACCGCTTTCAGGTTCTGTATGCATCATTCCGAAATCTGATCGCCCTTTTGATTTCATTAGTAAACTATGGCAGTTTGGACGAATTAATAGCACCATCATCACTATATAACGCGGATAAACTAGAATTTTTAAAGGACAATTTATTACCAAACATTGAAGGCTGCATTGTCTAATAGTTGTACATTAACTAGTTTCATATCTTTATAATTGAAAGCCCACCGTCTTCTGTTCTCGCATCTGGTGATCAGATATTCCAGCTAGTGGAAGTTGATCGTACTGAACAACGAAAGACGGTTTAGAGACACACATGAGATTCAAGAGAGCCGACTTACAAATTGGGGCATAACGCGCAGGTCATGAATTTATTAATTTTAGCCCAGCAGACGTTATCAAGTTGCACACGAATTGGCACGGGGATCCATTAGCAGCAAGTCAACATTAAAGTCGCCACACAAGATGATGTGCGCGTACAGGATGGACAGTTCACCCGTCGCCGTAAACAGCAGCATTAAAAGGCATTTAGCCAACAGCCAAACATTTAACAACACTGTCACCTCTCGAAGTAGATACAATTCGGTGACTTAAATCCTGATTAATGTAAAAGGGAATGCTTCCGCCTCTCGCATCGCGAGCTTTGCCACGACGGACAACATTGATCTGAACCACGTCTCAGTTATGCAGATCACGTCAATTAATAATTCGGATAATAAATAATTAAAATACGCCACATTAGATTTTTCAAAGCCCCGCGTATTGAAGTGAAGAGAAAACTCTTATGCATTCCACTGACAAAGTTCCCTTACATTCAAAGTTACCTTTACATAAACATCGCAAATGTGTATGTTGTTGTTAATATACGCTGGACTGGATTTGCTCAATGTCGAATGATCTACCCGCAAACCTAATCCAAACTTCTGATGGTACCTGATACAATTTATGTATTTAACAATAGCGTCTTTGTCATATTCATTTGCCCTATGCTCTCGATGGCATTTGAAACACATAATATCATTATTACATTCTTCGGCGTAGTGGTTAGACCCCATACATTTTAAACACATTACCGCTTCAGTTCCATCGCAAGCTGCGCACCTCCTCCAACGGACGCATAATCTGCCACCGGCAATTATCGCATCGAGTGATGTCTCGTCCGTCGTTTTATCATAAAATGAGGAATAAATTTAATTGAAAAATCTTGATATGTAATATAAACTTCATAAAGTAAATGTCTCCCCCAGACGTGGGAATATAAGTGGTTCTTCATTGCGTTTTCAGCCTAACTTATTAATACCTAAAAAGACTCGTTATTTTATATGAAAACTTCAGCATGCTTTGATTTTAAGTTAACTACGCTTTTTTCAAGCAGGTAGAGCGTATCAAAGCAGCCGCCATTTGCTGTAAGTTTATATGTGGTATGTTGTAATAATTTATTTTGATGTATGTTTAAGATGCACGTCGGAAATTTGTATTTTGTAAACACTTACTTCAAGTACATAAAATAATGACGAAACTGGAATGTTTTTTTTTTGCATTTTTCCAAAAAGCTGGGAACCTTCGTGTTGTCACCCATTTCAGAAATCCCCCCTTGTTTTGGTATCGTAAAGTGGACGACTTTCATGTGTTGTACGAAATGAAGCAGCAATTACAACTGCTATATAAGAATAATCAAGTAAGAGGCTTCCACCATCATGCAAAGTTAGAAGAAAAGGGATCCGTAAATTTTGTTGTTTGGCATAAAATGATGCGCGCTGAAATATTGGGTGAGGATTTATTGTTTGGGAATTAGATTATGGATTTCCTTTTCGGACCAAAGAAGATTATGTATTCCGTGATCACTCGATGTGAAGGTTTCGCTAATAGTTGGCGAGCTGAAATTTAATTTGAGTACGTGAGGAGAAAAGGGAATTGCTATTTTGGACAAATTACAACTGATACATAATAACCACGCAAGAGATTTCAATTATCATCCAAAATTAGGAGAAAAAGTAGCAGTAAACTTTGTTGCTTGGAATAAAACCATAC
>KK499908.1:323288-352952 GCA_000688715.1 Glossina pallidipes | reverse complement strand
TTTATTCACTCGTAATTTCGTTGCGTTCCCTGCACTACAGGAGTCCATAAAAATGGAAAGTGAGGAAGAGTTAATTAAATCCTGCAAATTAAAATGCCCGAAAGAAGTTAATCCAAGGGATATTAAAAAGGCACATCGTATGAAGGTACAATGTATAGTAATCAAACTAATTCCTAGTTAACAATACCTTTGGTAACATGGTGATCGCATGTTGAAAGAACTTATAATGTTTTGGCAGCGATCCATGCACCGACCCATTTTCGCCGTTTTTCAACTTTGCGGGCCCGCGTGCCAGGCAAGCCCTGCTGCTGCACAGAGCTGAACAAGCGGTAACCAGGAGGCGCCATGTCTGATGAGTATGCTGGGTGTGGCAGAACTTCCCATTCCAGCTGCAGCAGTGTATCGTGGACAATTCTTGTAATAAGTGGCCAAAATGGCATTTTCAGTCAATTTACGAGACAGTTGTTTTCTCTTTTTCTTCTGACATTGCCCGTAAACGTCTAGAAACAATTGATTCGTCAACTGCTAAGCTGTTCGAAAGTTCTTCGGGAGTTTGCGCTGGATTTTCGGCCAATAAGTCTTGTAATTCATGGTCTTTCAACTTCTTTGTCATTGAGATCAAAATCAGCGCTTTTCAACCGTTGAAACCAAAACCCATAATTGGGATATGATGGAGCAGCACAGCATTACTATAAGATTACGGACGTGTTTGATGGATTCGGCAGCAGATATCTTCGAATCTCAAACAACAAAAATAATGAATGTCGAAAATGCATTTGTGAGGCGCCCATGACTAGTGTCGGCATACGCTGAGTAAATTAATAACATTAAATGGAAAACTGTGATTTTATGCAGAGGATGCTCAGAACCGTCGAATTCAACCGTTATGTGCACTGGTGTTTCCCATTTCTTTATCATGTTTACCTGTAGAAGTCGCTTATTGAAATTTTTGCAAACAACTAATACTTATAATTATGGTGCCGGGTGGTTTCGAGATTTCTCGTTTAACTAATTGCCGTAATGAAGGCAGTCATTGCCGTCGCATGAAAACGAATCATGTCGATAAATTAAGCAAAATTACGGAAACGAAGAGAGAAGTTGTTACAAATGAATAAAATGAATCTTCTTTATTGGGAGCCATTGTCAGTAATAGGTCTCCAGAGGGCGCAAAGAAAAGAACGGAGTTGCTGAGGGACAATAAACGAAAAATATGCACTGGATACTCTTGACACAAGAATGGCATTTCTATATAACTTTGCCATTAAGTAAAAATATATTCCAATGAAATAATAATCAAGAATTTATTATGTCTTAAAATGTACCCCATTGACTTGGAATGCTATTTGGTTTTGTTTTTAAATTTTAATGTCTCCTAATCTAGTTGAACATATTCAAAATTCAAAACACGATTCTTGTTTGTATATATGTATGTGTGTATTCCTTAAAATGTTCATATGATTTTGACAATTTTCTGATATGAAAAAATATATAAAAGTAAACCTCAGTTTGGGTTAATTTAACAACCAGTTTGGTTTCTGGCATTTAATTACGTGACTATTATGCAACTTTTCGTTTTTTTTTCTTCTGATAACAAAACTGCGAAGAAACGAACCAGTTTCTGTCAACCACAAAAACAATTTCACGTTTTAAAAGCTTTAATATGGAATAATGCGAGGGGATGCCGTTTGAACGCTACTTGCATATAAAAATAAGATAGTTATGCATACCCAAAGCGATTAACCGATTTCTTCGCTATTATGATCGTTGTAATACTACTATTGCATAAAGCAACCGCAGTATCTGTAATTTCAAGTACACGATATGACCATAATCACCTCCACCACGCCAATCTTCATTAATCAATAGTTAATCATTAAGTAATTACAATTCAGTCTTTTATTAATTAAAATTAATTAAGAGCAAAGTGAATTTCTCGTATGAATAACGTCTCTCTCTATAACGTCTCCTTCGACGCAAATAATTAAAAAAAGTACGAAATAGAGTAACACTTATACAGCATAAAAAATTAGGCATTGTGTCCGTTGCGATTAATTATGCTGAGACTTATAAAATACAGTAATTGCTGCTCTGAACATGCACGCAGTAACAATAGCCTTGATATTAGACAGATAGTAAATAAGCGGATAAGCTTTACAGCTTTGACAAGAAAAAGTCTTGATAATCTGAAATACATACGACCCGGAACAATTAGACACAATGAACGCAGCTGGCAAGCAGCTGGCGAAACGGGGTCTTCTCACATAGATATTTCATAGAAGTACAAGTGGAAATGGGCTTGTTGATAAAGAACGAATCCCTAATATTAAGAAACAAGAGAAGATTAGAATCTAAAATCCTTGACGAAAACACCGACATTCTTTTGTATGTACTTTCATTGAAAACGTATCTGGCACATTTCTTGACAGACAACTGTAGTTTATTTCAGAAGGCGCACTCAAGGGTGCCATGTCGCTTTCTGGTGTCATAAAATATGAGACTTTGTCAAGCTGAATTTTAATAATGATTCTCAATTTTAAGAAGTTGGTACTTCAATGCTAGAAATGCAGTACACATACGCTCATGCATATGAATTTACTAATTTGTTAATATTAAATATTCCCCCATTAAAGCGTATATCAAGTGTATTTACGATCAAACTCCAATAACAACACACAATATGCGTACCTATGCGCTTCACACCGTTTAATGTGATCAGCATATTGATGACATACCTTTGTCACATGTAAGTGTGTATGTTCGCTATACTGTATACATTAGCTTCATATTCTACAAGTCGCACAACAGGACATGTAACCAATTTCAATTTTGGTTGAGTCCGAACATATGGGAAGAATAACTGCAGTTTCCTTAGAACGCTATGTGTACGAACATTCGGAAGACTGATACAATCGCCAACTTTTAAATGTGAGTTAATTATAATGCCAAAATTGTGACTTGCTTGCCAGGGCCAAGTACTGCATCAGCTATTATAATACTGGATGATTTGACAATATTCTCCGTTTTATCTGAGTTTAACTTTAAATTATTGACAGCGGAGCAATGCGAAATACGACTTAAATTGTCGTTAATTCGTTAGACCAAGTCCTCCACAAGCCCAAGTGGACGTAATAGATATATTCGAGCGTCGTTAGTCTACCTTTCCTATAATCCTTCCTATGGGAATTGAAGCTTTATATGGTAATAAGGACGAATTTCCAATATTTCATAGCGAAAATTACCTCATAATAGTAAATTGACAAAGAAATTTATCTTACCGAATTTGGACCAGGTAGGTCTATTTTTTTGATGCCACCGCATATAAGGTTTCTCATGAAACGTAAATCTTTATGTGCCAAAAAGCCTAATTGTTCCTTTTTTTGTGATGGAAATTGATTTATGATAGTAATTAAGAAAAAAAATTAAGTGGACCTAATTTGAACCACATGGGCCTATTTCTTGGCACTATTGCTTATAAAATTAATTAATTTTTATAATGAAAATTAATGCATAGTAGCGTTTCACCAAAAAATGGATCACATAAGTATATTTGTTTAGGCCCTAACATATATAGACGCTATCACGAACTCAAACTCTTATCTTATTATGAAGAATCTAACATTCCAATATGCGGGCTTTCATAATAATTATGGCTTTGCGTGAAAGGAATTTGTACTTTTTGGAGAATTATTACTAAAATGGTCAAATAACTGTACTAGGTGAAGAGCTTTAGGGTATATAATAGTCGGCGTTGCCCGACTACAATGTTCTTACTTATTTTATATTAGCTTAAGAATTTTTTCTTACCCAAAAAAATTATAATAACAAACAATAATAATAATAATAATTTTGCGAAACAATCGAATTATTACGTATTATATATTTATATATATAAATATATATACAACATATATAATTTTGTGAAATAATCGAATTATTACGTACGTGTATATATGTATGTAAATATATATATATAAAACATATATATATGTGCTACGTGTCTATCATTTCGTTTTGTTTCATGTTTGTATGAATTAAAATTTTCATTTTAAAATCGGCCCGTCGCTAGTTTGACTTCTTAAGCCCAAAAACCTTAAGAGTTAATTATCATTCTCTTGCCTTTACCGTGACTTGGAAATATTTTACATTTTCAGTCGTGCCAATATCCAAATTTCCTTTATATTGTGCAACTGGAACATACGGACGTTGAAATCAATTATTTGTCGCCTTTTGATATTATACTCGTAAGGCATGCCCACTTTCTTGGATGAATCATTGCAGGCTTTTTCGTTGAATTTATGCCTGAACACACTTCCTGTGTACCGGTATGATTGATTTAATATTTCTTTGTGTCGCAACGAAATTTCTTGGACATGAAGCAAGCATGAGCTGGGGCAGGAGGTGGCTTATATGGTCAGATTAAAGTGCTGAACACAATGATTACGTTAAGTATTATGCGTGGTGCACGAACTATCAGAATATAATTGGTTTTGCATATTCAAATGTAGATGAATATATGTATAACTAGCGTTATACATATTGTGCGCGAACGCAAAATTTTGGCAAATTTTTGAAATTTCTGGTTACACGGCTTTCGAAGGGCAAAACAGGGATGTATTTTCATATCGTTAACATTTTTGCCTATGCAGTGGTTATTTGCATTTATCAAATAAATTTCATTATATAAAATTAAATTGAGAAAATTAAACTGAATTATTTAAAGTAAAATTAAATTAATTTGCGCGGCAAAAAGTCGGTTGTGAAACAAAAAACATGAGGAGCAACTATTCAACGTGGTATAGAACAGGCAAGAACTATACAACGAACGCTTGCCAGGCTTCCGAAATGAAGTGGTACAAGAAAAAGCTTGCGAGACTATATCGAAGGAAGTAGGCGTGTCCACTGAGTATAATATAAGAAAAATTTGCAAATAATTGAAATGAAGTTCTATTGGTGGTAAAACCACTAGCTTTTAACGGCCTGCAAAGCAGTTTTGGAAGCACGTTTGGATCTTCCAAACGCAACGATGACAAATGGTGAATATGTGGAATTAATGTACAAATTGCTGAATGTACTGGAAAGAGAAAGTGAATAGGAAGACTAAGAGAAGAGGAAAAGAAAGGAAAAGAGAATAGCAATCAGTTCGACAAATTTTTGGGTGAAATTAGTGCGCAAAAAAGTAGACCCTCAACCACAGCAGAATTTGAAAATGGAATTACTAAACTATGCAAGCAGGGCAATTAAGAAGTTTGTGTTGAGTATATAAGAACTAGAAAAATATAGTGACTTTTTTTCTCTTTTTAATTTACAATGAATATTATGCATAATTTATTGTATATAAATATAATATAAATAGTTTTTTGTGTTTGCATGCACATCTTGTTTGTTTCTTCATAAGAAATGCATATCTTTCCGCTTTTCCATTATAAATGAATATGTTTCTTGTTCTTTACATATACATTTTTATTTAAATAATCATGCATGGGATTTAAGTCATAGTTGTGTTATTAAATTGTATTTTATCCAAAATAATTATTCAAAATATCAGAAAGACGAAAGGCACTGCTGGCGTTATTTGTCGAGAATCGTCTTGCTTGATTTCTATTCTCCCTTCATAATTCATCTTTCGCCATAGCATTTTGTTCAGAAGCAACATACTCCGATGGACAATAACACCCGTCGGGCATTTCCACAAAATTGTGGAAACCAACGTTGGCCTTTCCCACCGCTGCGGCGTTCTAGGGTTTCATGTAGACGCGTCTGTAGCGGCTTGTTAAGTGCAACGACGATCTTTAGTGATCTTATGAGAAACATTTGGTAGACCTGAAATATTGGCATGTCTTAAGCAGAGTCGAGAAAGAAGAAAATGTTTGGAAAAGCAAAGAAAGTGCGCGAAGTGCATCGGGGTCTCCCATATAAAATCACGGGCCGTTGGAAACGATAGGTAAGACAGGGTATAGGATGGCCGTGAGCATAAAATCCGCCCGTCCATTTGTCCTCGTAAGGTTTGTAGCATGTGCATTTCTTTAGTGCAATCGTCTGTGGAGTGTCTGTGGGATTAAAATGAAAACTCCACTCCCCCGTTACTTCCGAACTAGCTAGTTTAACACGGATGCATGCGTGTACAGCCTCCGACCTTTTTGACCTTTTAAACATACGTGGCTTTCTTTTGTTACACAACAGGGGGCAAAAGGGGCGATATCAGAACATAGACATTACACGTTGCAGTATTAAACTCTCATAATAAAAATATCATAATTAAATCGTCGCTATTCATCTCCCTCTATCGGTCAACTGTTTCCTTATAACACTATTAATCCGCGCTTATGTACACGACGCAAACGACGTCTATAGCAGTCCTACATTCTTAGTATTAGAAAAAAAAAAAAGAAAAGGTTGCTTTTGCAAGCATTGACTGATTTTGAAGTGAGCGTCAACGTGTTGAAGATTGTTAATTAAGTTTTAATATTTATTATTAACTATAGTGTGACCTTACCAGGAACACTTTAAATTGTCTTTTTCTTCTCTGCTTTAAAAAATCACTTTCAAAGAATTTTTCACTTAATTAATTTTTGCGCTTCTTCATTAACGTTTATGTTAACGAACGCTAACCATATGATTTTCCTTTAGCGAGGCACTGAAATGCCCGTTTTGAAGTCATGTAGCGTTTGATATATTGATCCACATGAATTTATTTTTCTTTCGTAAATACGTCACTGCACTTACTTGCAATGGATGCGCGTGCGACAAGAATAAAATTTTACCAACTTTTTGAATTATACGAACACCGGCAATCAAAATATCTTTTGAGAATTGTGTTGAGTGATGTACAATGCAAATGCAGTCAATATGTTCAGAGCATTATTATACCGTTTCACTATCCCTGCGGAATCGGCATTGCAGCTACTAAGCAACGAATACTACGGGATTATACACTTATAATTCAAGCCGATCGTTAATAGCCCATCATGAGCCTTCAACAATAAAATGTAGAAAGAAGCGCTTCGCATAAGTCAAGTGGATAAGCAGACACGCAAACATATACATATATAATGCCCAGGAAACTTTTGCAAAAAAATAAAGAACAAGGAAAGTTTTTTTTTGTCACTATTCACATTATCACACCTCTTACAATTCAGACACTCTTTGCTTATTCCAATCGTAACGAACTATTACGAACTGTCGTTTATTAGCATAACGCATTTACGATATTTTGTGATGTTTTCATACGCATACAAGGCAATAAACACTCATATTTAAACGTACATCTATATGCAGAATGTAAGAAAGTTAGTTATTTATATGAGTCTTGAGAGGTTCAATCTGGGAAAATCGTTATAATTTTCAATAATTGTAAGCGTATTTCGGTTGACTCATCTTACAACCTTATACTTGTTGACTGTACGACTATATAATTTTCGAAGTATTTCACGATGACACATATAAACTAACAAAACTAGTATCTACCCTTTGCTACATAAAAGGGAGTCTATGAAAACAAATTAAAATGTGATAATCCATTATGCGCCCTTCGTCACCTATTAGCTCGTAGAGTTAAACGTTTGATGATGATAAAGCTTAGGTTTTCAAACGTGAACATTTTTGTCGATCTCCTATATCCCATCATCGGAGGATGAAAGGTAGATTAATTTTGTCAAAACCCCACAAGGTATATATTTTCTTGACCAGCATCAAATCGGTTTAAGCAAGTTTCTCTGTCCGTCTGGGCAATGCCCGTTGTAAACAATGACAGGCTTGATCTTAAATTTGGCGGAAAGATTGGAAGTTTTTGCACACAGATTTGCATTGAAAATGGCATGAATCGTTTGAAGGGCGCGCTTACGCTAGGTAACCTGAGAACACTTTTGCTTTTCAAAAAGAATAAAAAATTGCTTTTCTACCCATTACTCACAAACTATAGCACACAAATCTGCAAGAATTTAAACGTCTGTTCTATGGGCGACGCTGTGGTAGCTGTACAAATATCGAAAAAATTAACCACGCTTGCCCAATTTGATAGTGTATTAGAGTTTAATTTTTTTTTAGTGCCTTTATAAGACGCAGAAACAAGTTTCACAAATCGCCATGATCACGTTGTCCAATATGTAATACAATAAATTTATTCGCTAAATCACTAATGTGGATCCATTCCCATCACAAAGTACTACAATTTAGATGTTGATCCTCGGTATTTTGTAGGAACATTTGTATGGAGGGCATGGGATGGGTAAAAAAAATCTGAAGATTCCATATATTAAGTATATTAACAGCACCGGTTTTCGTCTATTTCCATGTAGCAGTTTTTCAAAATAGAATGAAACATGGTTTGTTCTATAGCGTGGCCTTGTGGGTCTGTCTCAAATCTGGTCTGTGGGCGTTGTACATACCTACGTGAATAGTTGAGCTATTATGATCCTACGCAACAGGTCTACCGTCGAAATGAAATGAAAATATTAGGAAAACCCATTTGAACTAAGTGAACACTATAGCGGGACGCGGCCCACCATTTAATACCTTACACCACTTCGTTGTCCTTTACTATTCGTTTGACGACTGTCAAATGTGGGCGTGGTCATGGAAATGTTTCAACCAGTTAAAAGATTCCACAAAAAAGTTGTGATTGGGCTGTGTTTTGGAAATTAAAACTTTTTTATACTCATCGCAGAAGAATGACGGGTATATTTATTTTGTCAAAACGTTTGCAACACATAGAGGGAAGCTTCAGAGACCCCAAATAGTGTATATATTTTTGATCAGATTTAATTCTGGAGCGATTTAAGCATGTCAATCTGTCCTGCTGCCCGTCTATCCGCCCGTATAATGTAAATGAAGCTGTCCGCTTGAAATTTGGCGAAAACATTGGAAGTTCTTGCATGCAAGATGGTATTGTGAATGAGCCAAATCAGTTGAGGAACACACCTACAGTGTCAACTAACTGAGAGCTCTATTTTTCGAAAGAAAGACAACACTCAAAAACTACAGCCGATAAATCTATAAAACTTGCATGTAATTGTATGGGCCATGCTGTAGCCTCTGCGCAAAAATGGACAAGATGGACCACGCCCACTTTATATTATAGCGTAACACAACTTTTATTTTTTGTGAAAACCTTTATAACGGCCAAAAGCAAGCGCCAAAACGCCATAAAGTGTATACATTCTTGACTGGCATCAAATTATCCCGTTCGCAAAAGTGAATATAGCACTTACGAATTTGCAAAAGAAAATGATCTAAACCGTTATCTGGGCTTTTCGCTCGTTACCCGTGAACTATGCTGGGTCCACGATGAAAATGTCCACTTTTATTTTATTAACAATATACGGCGTGGAGATTTAGTTCTCGGTCGCGGCCGAATATAATTTTCTTAATAGTTTACAGCTTCATGTTACAACTTAATATTAAAAACTAAAAAGAGGCGATTAAACACTTTTATTGAACCGGGTCTGATAGCGTTGTTCCAACAGTTTGGTTAACATTAACCAAATTATGTTGCTCATTATCTGAAAGAAACTTCTGCTCCTAATAGCCTGAGACGACGAGACTTCAGTCGCAGAAGTAATACTGAAATTTGCAGATAACGTATGTCTCATCGACTGACCTGTCCGACATTTATCAGTTGCCGAAGTCAATGAAGGGGTTAGCAAACTAAATGTTAAGCAAATCGCCTCGAGATGATTCCATAAGTGGAACAACTATTAAATCTTTACCATCCAAGGCTCTTATCATCTTAACATTAACTTTAAGATTGAATGACTTTCCAACTCAATGGAAATACATAGAAATAGTTACAATGGCTAATAATCCTAATAAGTCACAAAACGCTGTAAGCTCTTATACCCCAATTAGTTTATTGGTTAGTTTTCTAAAATATTTTAAGAAAATGTATCTACCAAGACTACACTCGGCTCTAAAGCATAAACCTGTTATTCTTGACTACTAGTTTGGTTTCACGAACAAACATGGTACCATTGAGCAATGCTGTCGTATTGTTTTGTATGTCAGAGAAGCCATTGAAAAATTTTTCCGTTGGTGACTACTTTTCAAGCTTCAAAAATGCTTTCCAACTTCTACGTTTTCGATGTTTAAGTGCTACTTGCACAGCAGACATTTTTATGCTTAAGTTGGAAATGGTAGTCATTTCATTTCAGATCTTCCGATCGTTGATAATAACTTAATTGCGACATATGCAAACGATGCGGCAATTCTATTTTCATCTAGTGATCACATGTGTGTATGTTTCTTACTTACTGCAAATTCATCGCAACAAATTTTCGCTTTGGCTGAACAAATGAAATTTTAAAAAATCTACGCATATTAAGTACGTAAATAAGAGTGCTTGTAGGTCACCTGGTTTTGAATGGCAATAACGTTTCTGGCGACAACTGTGTAAAATACTTCGACTTATCTATTGGCCAAAGTTAATGTGAAAAACTCATATAAAAGCCAAACGCCAGCAACTTGACCTAAGAAATAAATGCATTCTACACAAGAGTATCCTTCAATTTATTTGGAAATCAGTATTGTTGCTGCCCCGTGACTCGTTAGCATTAAAACGACTCATTGTGACCTGGATTTTGCATTTATGAGAAATCTAACGCAACACATTTCTTCAAAATATCTAATCAGGCTGCGCGATTGCTTAACTGCCCTGGCATTATCTCTTCTAGATGAATCTAATGAGATAAGAAAATAGAAAAAGCATCATAAGCTGGATCTTCTTTCTAGAAATTCATTTTCTTTTGTTCCTTATATTATTTTAATGAATTTGCTCAGTATATATAAACACTTTCTATTTATTGCTCGTGCTATTTCCCTTACCTTATCATAACATTTAATTACTATCTCTTCGGATAGATTGCAAATAAAAGAATTTTTTACTTGCAATTGCAAAAGCAATTTTTACTTGCATCCGCCCGCAACACGGTTTGACTAATTGCATTATGGTATTCATAAAATATAGAGATATATGTAAATTAAGTTGTCATGTTTGGATGCCTGTCTGTCCATCTGTCTGATTGTTGTTGATACACCCATTACGGGTAATTTTGCGATCGAGTTTTCGAATGGCTATTATTTGCGCACTAAGACGCCCTCTATAGTTACCGACTAAGAGAAACTCTTCAAAATATCCTTTTGTGCACGAAATATTAATTATGTGTCATTGTTTGCATGCCGCATTACATCTTACACCTGCATGAACTGACCTGTGGAACGTATCCCACGTATCAATGTACGACACTTAAGGTTAAACATTTATGAAGGACTCACTAGCCAAATCGATTAACTCCATAAAACCAAAAGCGAAAAAAAGTGATAAAATTGTTTGTTTTTCATTTCTTTTTGTTCCGTGTACACAGTAAGGGGAGAAAAGGGGTTCCACATCTATCTCACTTTCACTCGCTTTATTAAAAAGTGTTTTAACTACATTTTTATTACGATTCGCACTCGATTATGAATTGGCTCCTGAGATAGACAATTTGCTTATTTAACGGATGCAAAAATTTTGCTAGAGAAATTTATGTCGAATAACCATAGGCAGTTAAAAATGAATAAAGCGCTTCGGCATTAAAATTTAAAAGAATTCAAAAAGTTGAGTTAATCGATTTGGCATGTAAAGCATTTTCACACGAACAGAGATGTTCTATGTGTAACATAAAACCGATCTAAAGAAATAAATATTTTTTATTTATTAATTTCAAGTTACGGTTAATATAAGAAGCGTTCCTTTAGCCGATTAAACATATGTGATACAAAAGGAAATTCCTGGATATTTATTTATTTATTTATCTATGCTGTGTAGATTTAGCTAAATCACATAATCCTTAAGCTTAAAATCTTAACCTAGTGACCTTTAAAGTAGAAGAGGTCTTAAAATTACGACATTTTTATGTATATATATGCGAATGAGCAAAAAGAAAATTATATACTTGCCTAGTTCAACTGCACACCCAGCAACTAAAATATACCAACTTAGAGTAGTGCACTTCGTAAACATTATTTAAGATATTCGTAGGTGGGTCGTAGCAAGCTAATGCATAGTTTCGGTAAAACCGTAAGTTTGGCAATACCTCTATAGTTTTCAACAAGATGTCTGCTGCTATTTTTATAAAGTCGTAGAACAAAACTACCTGTTTCTCAACAGGCAGCAAATCTAACTGTTTCAAGACAACCATTGAAAATGCATGCACGGAAGTCCGTCGGTCCCGGAGTACGGCTATTCTTTCATGACTTTAATTCTTGTAAGAGTTCGTCGTCAGACATTGAATATCCTTGGAATGAGTATGCTCTCATTTAATTGATACGAACAGGTGCAGGGGAGATTCAAGTTACTAGAGTTGAAGTTAAGTCGAAAGAAATGAGCAACATATTTGAAATCATAGGATCATCGGACGTTCGATAACCATCAAAACACATAAAGGAAATGCAGTATCTTTCATCTTTTATCAGCAGATTCTTACGAATCTAATTTTAACCAAGTATTGAGAACAACATTCTCGGCTGACCTCAGACTGTTTTCTTCTGGCCAGAGAGTAGAGAACCCTTTTTTTTTGTATTTTTTAAACAATCTGGTCTTAGTGTTTTTCATCTACTTTCAATCTAGGATTGGACCAAGCTGGATATAAGCTTTCCACACTAGGTTGGAAGACTCGCATAGATAAGAAGATGGCAAAATTAAGGTATTTATAAAACGAGGATACCAAAAACTCTACTTCGATCGGTGATTCATATTCGCTACTAATCTTTTCGACGGACTAGATGAATTAGGCCTGGCGATCTTACTGAATTGTATTAGTGTGTTAAGCGAAGGATGATTGGGACCTTCAGATAAGGTGACAGGCGAACAGGGGCTAACCGAAGGATTTATCAGATTAAAAAACATTATGAAGATCCCATTATTAGTGTTTGAAGTACCATTTCACTGAAAAGGGCCTAACTCACAAATATCCTCTAGAAATTCGTTGAATCTATCTGGAAATCCAATTGGGATCAAAAAGCCTATGCGACATAAAGATGCCAAGAAACCTTCGGAACTTAAAACCACCAAAAACAATTATCATATATAGTGGCTTTATACTATCCACCACCTCGTGGATAAGAGAGCCATGTTTTTTGTAAGTAATTACATCCGAATTAGCAGCGATTGATGAACATTTTATAAAAATGTTTCTCCATTCGACTATCACACAAACCGCAATAAATTCAGCGTCTAAGTATGGGATTGAAAAGGGTAGGACGAGAAGAGAGAAAATGAGAGACAGCTATAAGACCGCCACGCCCGATTTTATTTAATCTGACATTTGTGAGCACGTGGACAGTAGCGAGAAAGAACTCAGAGCTGCGCGCTTCAGGCTTCAACCGAGTATCAATAAATTATTATACGTAAACAATCTATGAGATGAGATGTATCTCTGATTTTCAGTTTTTGGCTGATTGACGGATGAACCGCTTTAGCCGTATTTTGAACGACAGTAAAATGCTTAAAACCTATGTGGTTTTCCTAGACAAGAGTTTACGGTTGAACTTGTGATATCAATATATGGAGACATTTGCAGCTCATCGTAGCTAAATCGATTCTGATATTCACCTTCATAAGCATATGTACATATCTACATTTTGTTTGTTGTTTGTTAGGTTTCCGTAATACTCAAACCGTTTGCTAGAATTCCAAATGAGGCAAATAAAAACAAAAGCAGTAAATATTTCCTGAACGCTTACGTAAATCATTGGCCATGTATTTCGTGATCTCACCGGTGAGAAGTGACTAAGCGGCTAAGTTCTGCTTACATACGTTTAAAAGTATGTATTTACACCCAACTCTTTTTTTAAAGGTTCTTTTTTACACGATTTCCAAATAACACGGTTCACCAATGGGAACAAATAAATTTTTTTACACGAATTTTTTATTCTAGCACGATTCCAAAGATTTTTTTTTAATTCTAATTTTAAGGGTGTCTCGCATAAACTTATGTAAATACAATTGAGGGAATAATGAGATCAGACGTCACTCGGCTTGTGCCTGTACATATGTTAGAGTTGGGAAATTGATTTTAATTCCTAATTTCAATTTACATTTTTGCCTGTCGTACTTACGGACTGAATTTTCACTGCACACTAATTTTAATTTGTGTCTTTGTAATGAAAATAAATTGTTTTTGCCTTACAAGTACGTAATATGGATGTCATTATTATTTGTTTTGCACAGTTTTCTGGACAATATTTGGAGTTTGTTTTATCTTACACGACTTTTTTTAGCTGTGGAATATATTCCCAAACTTACCATAGGTTACCTACATATTTACACAATCTTTTGTTTTGGCCAGATTTCTAAAGAACGCATTTAACGTGTAAAAAAAAGTTGAGTGTATATGCATTTAAGTCGTCTGCACATTTAAAGAATTAATATATACATATATATGCTTGCTTATGTGGCAAAATTGCTACGCAGCTTTTAACGCCAACACCTATGCTAAGCAGCTAGAATATCATATAGCAAGCCTACCAACGATACAAGCAATAACTCTAACATAACGCCAACAAATTTTTGCTTATAATAGTATATATCTGTATGACTGAATATTTTAAATCTAATGCTGCCATATAAACGTGCGTACGTGTATGCAGGCAGTTGTCGTATAATAATCCAAAATGCCAAACGTTGTTGGAATTCTGCCTTCGCTTTCGATAACGGTTTCAGCTTATAAGAGAGAAAATGATAGAAGGAGATAGAGATACGAAGATAGAGAGTGACAGAGAGAGTGAGATAGATAGGGGGATAGATAGACACATAGATATATAGATAGATAAATAGATAGATAGATAGATAGATAGAGAGAGCGAGAAAGAGTTCTATACCCGTCGCAAAGGGGCTATATTGGTTTTCCCAAACGCTTGTAACGCATAAAAATATTCAACGGAAATCAGATTGTATCAAAAAAAATGTCAACGTAAATAACGGAATGGATTTAGTAGTGTGCGTCTGCCATCCACATATTTTGTAGGAAGATAAGGATTACGAATCCGACACTTCATCATGACGCTCTTTATGCCTTGGCGTAAGTTTGAAAGTTAGCTTCCAATCGCTTGAATATTAATAAACATTATTATAACAATTGAACATTAAAAACAATCCGAACAGTTTTTCGATAACCATTCAATATTGAAATAACATGTATGTTATTTCCGATCGTTATATACCGGCCATGCTGGGGCGTAGGTTCTGATTTTTCCAGTTTGTTTTAATGTTTTAGCTTTGGTTGCGTTTTTTGTGAATGTATTCCGCATCCCTTCAAATTGTCGGGTATGTGGAATTGGATCAGCTACACATGTTGTATATTAAGCCTCAGCTTTCAGTTTTATAATGATTTTTACGCTTACTCAACCGACTCAACCGAGAGATGACGAATTTAATGGTGAACGCCACAAAGGGACAGACAAACTTAATATATTTTCATATATTGCTGCTGCTTTTCAAAATGCATACTGTTACCTCTTGTTATTTGTCAAAGCACAAATTGTTTTAACGCAAATTTCAAAATATCAACACTCACATACTTACTCACACTCAATAGGTATAAGTGCAGTGACATTAACAATCACTAAGTTGTTTGTTATGTTCGTGGCATGTATAAATAAGTATCGAATCGATATAATATAAGTATCGAATCGAAGATATGAATCGATTAATATAATAAGAGGCTAGTATGCATAAAGTAAGAACATAAGACTAAAGATTGTTTCTGTGTGCGTGCATATGCACGCGTGCTCGTGTGCGCTTGTGTTTGTTAATAAATGTTACAAATTTTCTTCAATAAAGTACTGAGAGTAAAGTTTCCATCCATCAAAACAGCTAGGAACTAAGTAACTCTGGCGGGTTCGCATTGTCTTCAATGATTTTCGTTTTGTCTAAGATATTTCTAAATTAAAAAAGTCTTGTTGTTGACTCGTTTTACAATGATTTTGATTTTCCCAGCATATAAAGTTTGTCTCAAGTAATGTATATATATATATACCTTGTATCTTCTAGTGTATATGTACATATATGCATGGATGCATGTGTACATCTCTTTACACTTTGATATGCATTGGAGGACAGGTTGCAAACAACTGAAAGCTATACCGTACAAGTACCAATATCCAAGTTATACCTAAAATTTCGGAAAACCCAAAGGCGTTATTTACGTGTTGTGAAACAAACAATTTTAGCGGAAAGAATTTATTAGCATCAGTTATTCTTATATACAATTTTTATAAACGAGTAAGAAAGTTGTATTCATCTTACGATGAATCTTTGGTTCCTATCGTCTCAAAATAATGCATAAACATCGTAAAGTATTTCGATATTTGTGGGCGTGTTACTTAATCGATGAAAGAATTTTATGCATGTTTTTTGCGTCGTAGTATTCATACTATATAAAAATGCTTAGTTTAATATCGCTTGCAAATCGTTAGTTGTAGTTGTTTGCCTCCTTGCTTGCCTTCTTGCTTTGTGCGGGCTTCATTATTAAATTCGTGAACGTGATCAAGGCCCATTAGTTAGGAATTTACAAAATACTGCAACAGCAAGTGCTAGACAGAAGGGCAACGGAATGTGCAGATTGGTGGATGAGATGAAATGGACTCGGAATTTTACGTCGTTGAGAAAATTTATATTACATTTTAGGGGATTTCTGATGCGTATGCTGATAAACGCAAGGATATGATATTAGGAATGGTTTCCTTGCGTTTACATACGTAAAATATGTTCAAATAATGGTGGTAATACGAACATCCAGCATCCAGCAATCGGAGAAACCAGAAAGTATATCTGCTCGCCCGAAACGTACGAACGTTTATAAGCGCAGTCAAAAAAAAAAAAATGGCGTGTGATGAATAAAAAATATGTAATTTATAATTTGTAAGAGATGATGATTTGAAACGCAATCATAGGATCAAAGTACCTGTCCCACTCTCGAGTAATAGCTACAATGAAGAGCAAATCTGCGCTGCAAGCTGGCTGGCTGTCCTGCCTGAATTTCAATTTTGTTTAGTGTTTACCTGAAGCTCTGTTCATACTGCCGTTGAGGTTTAATTATATATTATTCAACCGCGACAGACTGATATTTTGGAAGAACGCCGATTGCAAGAGTACGCCAATGGAAAACTACTCCTTCATTGTGTTCGCTTTTGCCTTTGTACAGCAGTGTTTTTCGAAATGTATTCGTGTAATCAAAACCTCTTCAAATTGTAAGCACATTTGTCGAACTCGATCATTAATGTAATAGTAGTAGTGAATAATGTAAGTAGTTAAAGAATTTTATTATAACTGGAAACCGGGAGCTATTCAAATATTAACGTTCACTGCCCAATGGTGGAATTTGTTGAAAGGCGCGCTACATCGGATTTGGGCGGACATTTCATTCACAATTATTTTTATTATTTTCATTCAGTTGTTCAGCATTAGTCAATATTTTACAAATTATTTAATTACATTTTTTATTTATTAATTAACATTTTAACTAATGATATTAAAGTTCGCAATTTTCATAAATATATGGTGCGCTGTGACGACACAGAAGTAGTAACATAAAGCTTTTTTCGATTGTAAAGTAATGCCGTGAGTTCCTTCTGCCGGCTTAAGCTGTTAACAACGAATATATTAGAGTATAAGCGGTATGCGGGCTTTACGAGAAACCATATTCTAGAGTTATGGCCGCACAATTAATGTATTTTGGATCACGATCAATACATATTGAGCTATTTCTTCAAGTCGTCTAGACCATGCATTCATCTCATGCCATTTCACAACCGCAGCATTCACCTGATTTGCCTTCGTTTGACTTCTGGGTATTTTCATAACTTGAAAAATGTTCAATTAATTATTATATTTTATATTAAAATGAATATATTATATTAAAATGAAGAAATTATATTCGGTCATGATTGAATCTTTTATGCCGACCACCGCGATCCTAAAGTAAAAGAATGGCACTAAATTTTCATACTCTATGATGGGGGGGGGGGGGGGGGGGGGGGGGGGCGCGGTTCACTTTTTCTATTTTCAGAGCAAAAGTTGAAGTTTATACGGTCTATGTGCTGTGCTTTATGAGTGACAAGTCGAAAACACGAAAAGCAAAGGAGTTCACAATTTTTGTTATTTAGACGTGCGTAAGTGTTGTAGCCGCCACCTTTTCAAAATATTTTTGAAGTTTCTTCATTTTTGCGAGCTGGAGGACGTTTACCACGACTACTACACAGTTGCGAAGGCAGATAGACGAACGGACAATCAGTCTTAGATGCAATCCGGATTTTAAATAAGCCAAGAATTCATATGCTTTAGGGGCTTTTCGACGCTTGCTTCTGGGCGTTATAAAGGTTTTGAGAAAATAGTGAAATTGTGGCACACTATAAAGTTGAGTAGCCGGGACCAATTTTTCTTCTTTTTGTACAAGTACTACAGCATCGTCCATAGAGTATACGTTCTAATTTCTTGAGATTTATTTGATTTAGTTGATGATTAATGGGCAAAAACGAATCTTTTATTCCCTTGAAAAAATAGAGGTGTTCTCAGTCTACGTGGTACTCTAGGCGTGAAAATGGGCCAAATCTATCAAAGGACACGCCTACAATACAACATGAGCTGCGAACAGCTTTGCTTTTAGGGTTTTTTGCTTACTGCTCATAGCCCACAGTCAACACGTAATAAAAATCTCCATGTATATGGAAAAATATTGGGCATGTCCATCTAATTGTAAAAAGTGCGGCAATTCTGTTTATTTTTAACTTTTTTAAGATAAGTTTGGCGGCTATAAGAGACTATAGCGAAGTATAATTTACCTCTATTTCTATTTTATTCACTCATTCATTCATTACGCATTTTTTAACACATCCGACGATATATTCATTACTAGCACAGTTCTTGCGAGGCAGTTCTTAGGGGAAAATACGTTGGTAAGTGGTATTCATTATGCATAATAATACACAACACAATTTTTGTTTTAAATCTGTTTGTTTATGTGGTATTTGAAATACATGGGAACCACGCTCAGATAAAAGTGCTAAGAAAGAACTAACTTTTATATGACAACAAGGTGGACCCAAATACTTATTTTACATGTAAATTGATTGCGCTAGATTTGAACCACGTGTGCACGTTCGTTGTCTGGACATCTTCCCAGACTTTCCATGGAAAGTAAGTAAGTGATATGGCAATAAAGTGTAGTTTCTGGTATTTTATAACGAAAACGGTGAAGAGCTCTTTAACAAGGAAATGAACTGTAGTATATCTGGATCAAGTTGTTTTACGTTATGAATTCGCTGTTACTTGTAGACATCTTTAAAAACTCATTTTTACACGGACGAAATCCGAACCGCGGATTTTGGTAAAGGAAGTTCTGTAGTGGCATCCTTAATGGTCAGCGTTATCTAAAGACTGTTTTGTTTTAGGTGGCTAACTATTTACGACAGTGTAGACAGAAAAACCGGCGAAGCTAAGTCGACTCAGTATCGCAATTAGCTTTTATAAAAAGTATTGTGTTACTTAAAAAAGCTCAAGAAAGGGGAGAAGGTAAACAGAAAGGTAAAGATTGCGTAGTTTTTTGATGAGAATTTTATAATTTACAGGACCGAGGATTTTTGGGACATTTTTGTTACTATAATTGATAGCTAATTGTTCGCTGATTTTCCTTCCTTTTTTTCCTACGGCCAGCTACTCAGGGCACATCTCGTATACGCGCGGTCGCGGTTGTGATCAGGAAAGCTTGTAGGGGAGGACGGGTGGAGAGATGGAGTAGTATTTGTCAATGTCCAACTTAAAAATGGAGACATCAGGTATTGTGGGAAAGATCGCGGTTGGCGGGTTGTTGGAAACGCGTCAGGTATCTCCAGAAATGTTAATTGACCATGGTCTCCATCGTCTTCATTGGTTATAGCGGAATAGACGGGATGAAATTGGGCGAGAGTTTGCAGAATTAGTGGGATCACCCTTCTTAAGTAAGAGTCAGACGCTGAAGTTCGACGAGTATCGAGATGAGTAAGGAGATTTTTAACGTCCCTCGTTCGGAAGAATAGTGCAGGCGTCGAGCATGTTAAGCTTTCGAGCGGTGGTTGATTGCTACGCCAATACATTAGATTTATGAACCAGGCCAGATATTACTTGGTCGTTATTGAGAAGAACCGGAATCGATGCGGCAGATTGGTTTCCAATACTTTTCATGAAAGACCAGAAGCTGTTCCTATAGTTTGGGGCGGCAAGAACTTTGGTACATAGCTGATAATCGTCTAAAGGTTTTGCATGGTGAAGTACCTGGATGTGCACATTTCTTGCGTTTGCGTAGCAGGTCGTTTGAGGTAGGACACCACACTTTAAATGCTTACTCTCTGGAGTGCATCTTGGCAAGTCCGATTAAATCAGCATTTGTCTTTGGACTTAATCGAAGTATTTTTGAATGGAATGTATGTTCGCATTGCACGGTTGATGACGACGCGAAGCACACATTTCTGTAGCGGCATTAATGTTATTATTTAGGGAGCACCGCTTCCACTTAAAATAATTGGAAAAGTTATTGAGCTCTGTCTAATTTGCCTTATTGTATATGAAAATATCACGCTTCGGGGCTGAGGGAGGAACGTCGCGAAGATTGTGGTGGTCCGAATTATCGAGAGGTGCAAAGATCTTAAGTTCGCATTTAAGCGGACGCGAAGTAAGGGAAAGATCTAATGTATTTTGTATAGGTTGCTTCGTTTACAAGCTGCGTTAAGTAGTTTTCAAACGTCATAATCTCTGCATCGTGTCCCTCTGGACTTGTATGGGTCAAATAGCGCAGCCAGTTTTTATTGTGCATGTGTGTGCGTGTGCGTTGAAATCACTAGCAATCCTGATTACACCGTCGGAGCGCTTATGTAGAAGTGGAGAGTGTGTTAAAGTCGTAACAGAAAACCATCCTATTCGCGTATTGGCTACGATAAACAAAACCCGAAGCGCAGTGTTTGTACGGGTAGTAAACTTCACCCGTAGCTGTGTAAATTCAGGATCCTGAGCGCTATATGTTGATGGCCCTGGAAGAGGACGTCGTTGTAGATGTCTATCGCAAGGTCTCTGTGTGATGCGAAATTTTGAATAATTTGGTATTCAGATAAGTGAAAACCACATAGATTACTGTTTTCGCTTGCCTCGGTCTCACAAAGAGCCCGCAGCCCTCGTATATTACAGTGGTCAATTCTGGATTCACTCACGATAGGCGATAATTCCAGTCAGGTCGGGAAGACCGCGTTGTCGGTGCACTATTAAGTGCAGCTCGAAGTGAGTGCCAGATAGGAAAGTGTTGCTCTCTTACTGATCGAGCAGACATTGTTTGCATGCACTCACCAACCTATTCGCAGCGGATATGATGGTGTGTACAGTTTGTTATTGTTGTTTAGTGGGAACATAAAAGTCCTGAGTGACTGTTTACAATATCGTCTTGTTTTGTGTTGTATTGTTTATGCTGCTGTTGCTGTTACTACTGTACTTTTTTATAGTCACTTTTATTGCAGTGACTGTGTTGTTGTGCTGTTGTCTTGTTTCCTTTCGATTACTGTCTTATTGTTATTGTTGCTCTTCTTGCTGTTATTTTTGTTCTGCCTTTACTTTGCCACGGGTATTGCCACTGCTATTGTTATCGTTAATATGAATATAATATACATTGCTTTTTTTGTTGTGGTTATTGCTTATTGCACTCTGCTTTTGCTGCTATTGCTCTTGTTGGTGATGCTAGAGTTATTGTTAACTTTATTGTTGTACGGTTATTAGTGTGTGTGTTGCAATTTTAGTGTTGTTGCTGTTGCTGCTGCGCTTGTATTTTCTATTGCTGTTGTTAGAATAGTAATGTCGGTGTTGGGATTGTCGTTGCCAGTATTCTTGATGTAGTAGTAGTAGTAGCAGTACTAGTTATTGTTGTAGCTCTTGCAGGTGGTTTCTTTTCTTTTGGACCTGCAGTTTGCATTTGCGTTTGCATTTTGAGCTCTTTCCAAGCTCTTTTATATGCTTCCGGACTGCAGAGCCTGTGTTTGTTATTTTGCTTGTAAAGTATACAGTTCTCTGGCAGAGAAGTGTTCTCTCGTAAAAGCTTTCTTTTACTTTAATGTTTTTAGTGATTTGTTTGTTAGTTTTCTTGCCGGTATGTGAATATATAACGAGATATAGGGGTTGGAATTTTTATTTGCAATTTTTAAAATTTTTAATGTTTCCTTTTCATGTGATGTCAATGATTTAAAAATTGTACGTTTGAAAAGTTGTTGCGCACTTGTTGTGAACTTGCGTTTTTATTGAGAATTTCTGATTCAATATTTCATTTGTCCGTTGTTTTAGCAAAAAGCGACTGTTTTCCTTGAGAGACAAACTATTGCTGTCACTACTCCTTGGTAAAATCTTTCTGTGTGTTTTAACAATCAAGCCGGCACAACTAGATCTGCTATAAAAAACATGTTGATAGGAAAATATAATAAATTTGAAAAAGTCAACTTTTAATTTACGTTCGAATGTTTTAACAAAAGCACTTCTTTTATTATAATTGGCATTCAATAGGCGTTTACTTGCTATTGGCATTGTTTAGGTTGCAAAATTTGAGATAAAATATTTCCTGAAATAACTGAAAGCAGGAGATGGTTTAAAAAAAATCCACGAATTATTTTCGTCAATGCATTTCCTAGTTTTTTCTGCCTCCATTCTACTACAAAAATGCTGGCGTGAACGTTTAAGTGCACTGTCCTTGATTTCGTACGAAGTGCGAACACGTCACTGAACGCTTTAAGCGACGGTTAGCTTGTGAATGTCTAATGTACATCCTGCATATGGATGTGACTTCTTCTCCGGTGAAGATAAAAACTAATTGTGGATTAAGCAATAGGAAACGTAAATACGTAAAACGTAACCTGTCTACAATTGAAAGGCTACCATTCAATAGAAACGTTACACTTTCGCCCCATTCTCACATACCGACACTCAGTTTCAACCTATAGCGTAGCGATCTGTAAACATTGATGAAAGTATTTATCAGCGCTATTAATTAAAAGTTGGTGTAGATATTATCCAAATCGGTCATAAACACGCCCACAATCAGCGAAAATGCTTTCTATTTACAAGTAATTTTTGGAGATGATCCGTATGTAAGATTCTTTCAAAATCGAACATCAAATTAGTAAAATATTTACGGTTTAAGCGAGCTCCTGATCTTTTGATTGAACTGAAAATTGTTCTTTTAAATTATGATATATGGCAGCACCTTACGCGTAACATTCTATGTAAGCGTAAGTATCCTGTCACAGAATTGTAACTTAATATTTGTAATAGCGGTGGTCGCATATAAGCAAAGATAACCAATACGCAATAATGAATACGAAATAAATTAAGGAAAACAACAACAACTTAATATCATTTGAACAACAATATAATAATTGATTATAGAAAGTGGCAAATGCCTTGGAATTGAATATTTGAAGGGATCAGTAAAGATCGTAGCTTTGCATTAAGCAAATATAGGTGAGGTCGGCATGTTCCGATTGATCGGAATTCTTGTTTTTCTCTTTTATTTGTTCAATTCAGTTGCAGATGATTTAGTTGATGATTAGATTTTTAAGTGAGGATTTTGAGGAGTTGAGAAGAAAAGCCTTCGACTTTTAGTTTTTCAATGCAATTTTGTCGCTGAGAGTTTCATTTCAACTGATAGTGGGGGGATTCGGCTAATTTATATTCCGATTGCTTTTTTTGTACTATTCCACGATATATAATGCAATGGGCATATTTAAGTGCTACGAATGTAATGCTGAAATAAATATAATCCATGAGTTAGTGCTGAGTATAATAAACGCTTGCATAAGCAATATATAGTTTTACACCTTCTCTTTTTACTACAAGCAAGATTTAAACGTGACATGTACTTACACAAATAAATAAGTTGAATATTTTTCAAAGTTCATGTAAGTTTTTTCTTTCTCTTCATATATATATATATGTATATTTCTTTCTCTTTTTATATATATACAAAATACTGCCAACAACATTCCATCATAGCCACTCCTGGTTATAACTATAATGTGAACAATAATATGAATAAAAATAACAACAAGAACGACGCATTCATTATCACCATCAGATAACTTGCACACACGCACACGCTTATCACAAATTAAGTTTTATACATGTGCGTTTATGTGCTGTTGTGTATAAATTTTTGTGACAAAAGTAAAATGTACTTTACGTGCATGGCCTGTGTGCAAGTGCCTAAGTATTTATGTATTTAAGTATGCAAACACCGTTGACTTATTGTTAAAAAAATCCAAAACCCGTAAAACACGATATCACTTTAAATGAAAAAAGAAAATAAAAAATATTTGATCATAAATATGCATACATGTTGTTGTTGCTTTCATTTAGAGGAATTTACAACAATTTCCCAAATGCTCGGAGCCCATTTTCAAGCACAGTGTCCCTCGACCAGGCATTTATGTTACATGAGGTTCAATCAATTGAAAATTAAATTAAACCTTAAACTGTGCACAAATTGAAGTTCATTTCCATTTCAAGCACTAATCCTATTACCGCTATGATCTTCAAACTGTTTTCATTGCGAGAATTCCTTCGTGTAAACCATAACTTATGCTTTAGAAAACAACCTTAACTGATCCTTCCGCTATAACATCTGAAATCCAAATTCAAATCCACGGTGTATATCCGTTGAACTTCTCTCCCTACAAGACGAACAACATGCAAGATCAATTTATGCGCTTACCTATATACGCATCTACAACTATTAAAGGCATTCGATTGCAAATGCCTGAGCTGCATTGTTGTCTTTCCTTCAATTCTCATCAGTCAGGCTCTCTTTTAAAAATTCTGCATCGGAAATCGTTAACTGTCAGACAACTCAACAAAGGGTAAGAGAAAAGCGTTAGACTTGAGAAGGGAATAAAGCGGCTTCTTAATTAAATTCATTACGATTTTTACAATAATCAAACTATGTGTGTAATTGAAGTGGGATAAAAAGTGGGATGTATTCAATATAAGACTAACCTTTTTTTTATATCATGAATTACTTAGCGAATGGCCCCTATTCGTGTAACAGAGTGACGTTGGGAAAGAATTGGAGGATTAGAAAGAGGACCGGGGTTGGTGACCTTAGAGCCTAATGGGTTAATGTCCAATCAGTAAGACTTTATCGACTGACCTACAACCGATTCTCACCTACTCGGCTACTCAGGTGGATTAACTTAAAGCTGATTTCCGTGTGGCACCTCTCATCCGCCGTCAACGATATGTTCTGTGGCGTCTGCATTGTGCTCCCATATAACCACTTTTACGGCAGATGCTTTGTACAAACGAAAACGATTCGTTCGTCAAATAAGTGTTGCCAGCATCTTGCCCATTTACCCTAAGGTGCCTATATCTTGTTTGGCGCGCTATCGCGGCTTCTTATTTTTTAATCCCGCCGCCCTCCTTTGCAGCAGGCTATCTACCATGATCTTTCCTGCTGTTGCTATATTCGAATGAAACTCGTGAAGTTGTTTATTATTACGATTTTCGCCAGTCAACAAATGGATTATTAATATAGAGTATTATGAAAAATACATAGGAAATTGCGGGTATTCCAACTTTATAAGCCTTTATTCAACTTGTTTTCCTACCCGTATGGATATGCATGGCTGCCTAATCGATATTTTGGATTGTCAAGAAAATACTAAGTAACGTAGCGTAGCATTTTACAGTTCGAATTTAAGTTCTGTAGGGTTGATATTTCTGATTCCATAGTAATCTTTTTAAGCAACAGTTGCAATAGTTGCCTACACATCACATCGGCCTTCGCGCGTATCCTTATAAGATGAGTTATTGTTAACGATATCGAAACCCACGTCAAGGGAACGTGAAATGTTGTAAACTGCCATGTGCTACCCATACGCTGACTTTTATACTTATTATATATATTTGCGTCGACGGCTCGCGGGTTGTCTGAGCAGCGGTTCAAAAGATAGGTTCGTTCGTGAAGAGTCTTAATGGAAAGAAGCAACCAATGATGGACAACGTTATGAACGTTAAATATCAATCACTTTTCTAACAATATGATCAGGCTTTAACAAAAAAAATACTGAAAATTAATGCATATTTTCAATATTTAATTAATTGGAGAGCGTGAATTACAAAACACTTGTGATAAACTAAAGTTGTCCGGCCTTGACTGCATACTGCATGTTTACTAGTAAACAGGAATTCCTAAATGTGAGGTCAATTTTAAATTGTTCACTTTGGGAGGCCTTTTATAAATGAAAGTGTTTTCTGCTCGCCTCATAGCAAACACTTTTCAATCGAATTCAAATTGCATTCCTTTTGCACGATTCAATTATAATATAACACATTCCATACCGATAAATATTTGAGTAAAACTTTTTTCATACAAAAGCATAGCTGTACTGTTTTGAAAGACATTAAAATCGTACAATGCCTGGAACCGGTTTTGTATATTATTGCAGTTGTTTTAGTTACATTAAACTATCAATTTTTTACAATATGCTGAATACAACCAGCAAATATCAAAGTGCATAAAAAGATTTACTGAAATGTCTTAAGCACTTTGCTAACAACAATACCAACAATAACAATAACTTGATTTTAGACATTTAAAAAAAAAAAGAGTAAAAAAAAATTAAATATTCTTCGTACTTAACGAGTTTTTAAGAATGAATTAAATGAATTTGCAGAAGTGAAATAAATTCAATGCAACGCAGCGCAGCAGAAACAGTTTTATTCAAATCTCTTTAACCACTAAACTAATGGCAACACCTAAATGACGTCAGACCAATATTGCTAACAACATCGACAGAAGCCTTTGTAATCAACAGGTTTTCTTGACTTCATGTTATTTGAAATATGCAGCATTTTTCAAATGTACACATGTAACAATCAATAAAGCCAATAAGGAGATATCAGGAAATACTGGTAAATAGTTAATAATTCGTTTTTCCAGAAACAGGTATATGACAAGACGGCCCAGCGTTTTGCATAAAATTGAAACTAGGAGATTATGACGGACTTTTTGTGTTTCTGTTATCGACAACAGTAGTACAGTAGTAACGCTGTTAATTAACAGCAATTTGATTCCTTTTTCTTGCATTCTTATTATTCGCATGGGTAAAAAAGATTCTGTTAAGAGTTTCTTGATGTGACGTCACATTCTCTCAAACGTTTGCAAATGAGGGGCATATACAGTTTTGTGTTTTCAAGTGAATATGCGCAATGGTATATATGTAAGTGTGTATGTACGAACAGTAGGTAGGCAGATAATATTATAAAGTTTATTTGGCATCGAATAATTCCAAATTTTACACTCACCGAACGCTTCAATAAATTTAAAATTGATAGCCTACACCACTTCGCCTAATACGGTTATTTACTCTTTTTGGTAATGATACAGCAGAGAGTACAGATTATTTTCATGTGAAGGCATACTATCCGTGGTAGGTTGTATATTGGCGCATGCCCAAAATTTCGCATGACGTGATCCAAATGTAGCAAATTTTATTATTTTTCAATTTTCATCGTAAAAAACTACAAAATACACTTTCTCTCCATAGAAGGGTTTGCTTTTCATGGTAACTCCTATATATGTTGGGGTCTAAAAAAACAGACCTATATACTCCAAATTTTCTGCCGTTATTTTTTTTGCTAAAAAATTAAATCTTTTTCTCTATGGCTTTCTATTCATGAGAAATCTTGTATGGAATAGGGTCCAAGAGGCGGGGTCATGTGTTTCCAATTTGGTTTACCTAGTTTCTTTGTCAAATCGCTATTATGAACAAATTTTATCATGAAACATTAACAATTAGGCCTTTTTGGTATATAACGGTTTACGTTTCCTGAGATTCCTTATATACTGTGGTATCCAAAAAATAGACCTATGTGGTCCAAATTTGGTAAGACTGCTTTTTTTGCCCATTTACCACCAAATATTGAAAATTATAGCTTTTTATCTTGTGACGGTCCAGATTTTGTAGGAACGATCATATGAGATGGGGTTCACAAACTATCGCTGCTGAACCAATTAGAATGCCAAACTATATACTACCTATGTATCGACTTTTCATAATAAGGCGTTAAATGAGGGATGGTCGAAAAAGTGGATCGATCGGAACCATTTTCAATAAGATTCGTTTCTGGATAAAATCAGTATACCAAATATATCAAAATATCTTAAAAGTTGCGAGCTTTAGCTGAGCAGACGCCAGACGGACACACAAGCCTATGATTCTGAATTGATCGGTATAATCATAGGCTCCTCTGGGTGTAGTATACCTCACAAACTTAATATATCGTACACTACAAGTGTTGTAGGATACAAATATGCAACGAAGAATTATGAAAACATTCCAGCTTATTGTAGACTATTGTAGGATATTCTAGAACATCCTAGAATATACTCTACAATACGCTAACTCAATGGTGACGTGAAAAACTGCAGAAATATGTCGAGCAATTAAAATTTTTTTTTTTTCGTGTGTTTGAGTGGAGATGGACTAAGCAATTAAAATTAATAAATATATAAATAGTTAGGATGTTAGGTAAAGGTAAACTATTCCGCCAATGTGCCTTTTTTTAATGACAAAAATTTCTTCATTTATCTGTATATGAAAGCTTTCATAACAATTTTCCTTTGAAGCACTTAGCGAATATAAAATTTGGAATTCTTCGATGTGAAATAAGCGATAAAAGAAAACACATACATACCTACTGTTAGGTTTTTTTCATGCATACACACTTCTATGTAGACCATAGAGCATATTCACTTGAAAACACAAAATTGTATATGCTTCTGCTTTGCAAACGTTTGAGACAATGTGAGAGACGTCACATCAAAAAACTGTTAACAGAATTTATGTTTACACAAATAAAGAGAATGAAATAGCAAGCAGTCAAATGGCTGTTAATTAACAGCGTGACTGTTGCTATTGACAAGGGAAACGCAAAAAGAGTCCGTATTAATCTCTTAGTTTAAATTTTGAACGAAATGTTGGACCATCTTGACATATAGTTGTCTAGTTGGCTTTCGTAAATGAACTCGCTGGAGACAGATTATCAGAGCGATAGACAAATACACAGAGAGAGAGAGAGAGCGCAGGAGAGAGGACGAGAATGAGAGAGAGAAGGAGAAGATGCAAGAAAAAACAAATAGGATAAGAAAGAGAAGTAGAGAGAGAGAGAGAGAGAGAGAGAGAGAGAGAGAGAGAGAGAGAGAGAGAGATAGAGACACAGGGAAAGAGAGAGAACGAGAGTAGTAAATACATTATCACTGTTAACTTAACCGCTCAACTTGAAGGAGGAATTACACAGAGTCGTAACGTATTGCCATGAAATTGGATATGAAAAGTGAAAAGCAATAAAAGATTTATATTCGAATTAGATCGAATATTTAAACCCTTATTTTCGGTTTGTTTTACCAGTAATGGGCACTTTTTGATACTCTATAGATGAGCGAGGCAAAGACATTTTATTAATTGCAACATTGCTTACGTACGCTTAGCTTGCCTACAGACGATCATACAATGAACCGATTAGTATTATACAGACGACGTGAAGGTGTAAATTCGCAGCTTTTAGATTGTTGGTTTGAACTTAAGACCCCTATAAACCAGGAGCCGGTCTGTACTACTTTGGTGAAGAGCAATATT
>KK499908.1:33288-318288 GCA_000688715.1 Glossina pallidipes | reverse complement strand
TTACAAGTTGTTGTCAATGCCGTCGTCATTAATCGCGATTATACCCTCCCCTTTTCCCTCGATTTCATGGCAAGCATAAATTTGATGAAGAATCGGTAAGACAGCCAGGGCATTCAGTCTTATGGCAACACTGACCTTCATAATGGCTTTCATAAGTATTTGAGACAAATTTTGAAGCCTTACATGCTGCAAACGGATAAAGGGATCAATTTATTAATTTTTGACACATTTTCAATCCTTTCGCCTTCGTTTCGAATGTCTGCTAGAAGATCGCATTGATCGGCGGAATGATAAAGATAACTTCAAGGATTCTATAAATTCTATCGTCTCAGTTGTTTTTCTTTTTCTTGTATCCACATTAAAATAATGAGCCTATTTTGGTTAATGCTACCTTTCAGAAAGGTTGCTTACATGTCTTTTTCTATGGAAGTCGAAAAGAAAAGAACGAAGAGCGCCTCTTGTGGATATATTGATTATCGTACTTCGCGTGTCTTTTGTAAATAAAACATGGGAGCAATATTTGGAAAAGGCAATCGCTTTGAACTTTTGATCAGTTTGAATGATTGACGATAAGACCGGAAAGTAAAAAGCAAAGATTGCGGATAATCGAGATATGCTGTCGGCACATCTCGGATGAAAAGAATCCTAAGAGAAGTGGAGCTTTTTAGCCTAAACAGCTACAGCTACAACATGTGCTTCCTTTTAGTAATGCAATAACAAACTAAGTATGGAATGTGGACAAACTAAGTAAGCTTAGGTTACGAGAACGCACACAGCTATAAAAATTTAATCATTTCTTTTCTTTCCCTTACTACACTTTACCGACTGCCTGCATCATGGAAGTAAAAGTTGGAATGATTAATCTAACATCTCTCCAATTCCCCGGCGCTGTATACCATTATGTGCAGCTTGAGAAGTTGTTAAATTTGCCCACCTTCGGTAACAAGAATCGAGAATCAATTAATGTTGATAATAAAATGAATGCATAACTTGTTGTTTTTGGTATTGCGTTTTCATGTTAGTTAGTTCTTTAGCAATCTGGTAGGTCGATCAGTAAAATAATGCAAGTATTCATGCGTTCCTTTCATAACCGCTATCCAAAGTTTCGCCATTATTGCCTCTCGGTTTATTCTTCAGTTGGCGTCGATAATTTTATCCTTGCAAAAATTGCAAAACTTGAAGAAGAAAGATTAATTTTAGATAGAATTTTATTTTTTTCAGTGCAAGGCCGCGTACAACATCCAGAAACACATTGGCCGCATCGCTAATAAAAACTGAAAGAAACTTTGTTAAGGGAAAAAATTATCTTCAACTGTGGCTGACTGAATCTTCTACGTCCATCGCATTTATCTTAAGAAAAAAAATCGATAAAAATTATATCCCGACACTCTATAATATTGTGATTGTGTGAGGATGGGCGATTTATTCCACTTTTCTACAAGTACTGTAACATCGCCCATTCGCGAATATGCGAATTTGTATTGTTGTAGTTAAAAATAACGAGCAAAAAGCCTTCTTTTCGACTTTTGAAAACAAAAGTGTGTTCACCTGTTTGGACCTGGAATTTCCAATGTTTTTGTCAATTTTGAAGTCGACATGTTCATAATTACCACAGATATTATGTAATGGAAAGGACGGACATGCTTAAGTCAATTCAGAATGAATGGTTCATTAAGAATATATATATATATATATATATGTATATATGTATATATATATATATATATATATACGTTTTTCATAAAATGAATACATACCCATCCTATACATATGAAATCCTGAATATTGCTATTGTTACGAATTAGAGTTTGGCAAAAGTATTTATTACTTATAAGTAGTGATAAAGAGTCTTGCGAGTTTCATATATTCATAAAGGCGTGGTTAATATAATATTTTATTGTTGCGGTGAACTTATTCATAATTCGGTTGATTAATTATAGCTTTTATTATCAATCGACTGATTGCATTAGACATAATACTGCGAACGTTAAATATTAATAAAAAAAAAGATTTTCAACATATGTTGTTACTCTTCGTATCGATGCTTACGGGATATAATTCATTTGCGGCTTGTACTTAGATTATGAATAACAGAGAAACAAGTTTCATTTTTGAGACAAGGACAAAGAAACAACCAATTTTATAAATATATGTATGAAAAATAAGTTGGTATTTATGTACAAAGTTGAATGTTAACCTGATACTAGCTCGCTATAAAGAAAGGGTTATCATGCTTTAACATATATACTTACATATACATACATACATATATACAAACGTCCGTACAGCGAAACAACCGGTTTCTTGTTACCATACGGTCAGCAATCAATGTTCATTATACGCTGGTGCAACTCATATGCATAAGCATAGGCCAAGCTTTCGAAGGCAAACTAGCTAAACAAAGTAAACAAGCAGTTGATCGGAAAGTCATCTGAATCAAGTTTTAGTTTTTGATCCAGTTTAAGAGTTATGCGCACTAAAATGAAAACCCGGTAACTCTTTGCTAGATTTTCAATTCAATAGCAAAAGCAATATAAGCACTACAGAGGATAGTAGTAACGATTAAAACTATCTGTTTCTATAGCCGAACCTTACAAGCATCTCGCTCCCCCCCCCCCCCCCTCTCTCTCTCTCTCTCTCTCTCTCACTCTCACTCACTCTCACTCACTCACTCACTCTATGTCTCTCTTTCTATCTTATCATCCACACTTCTCGTAGTACAACTTTGGTGGCCGTTTGCCTTGAGTTTTACTGGAGTTCAATGAAGTTTCATTTTTCGTTTCTTCAGTACTATGGATCGCCTTTGATATTTAACGCAATGCGGATTTGAATTCACCGCAGTCATCACGAACGTCATCAATATCGAATGAAACAATAGCAATAATAGCAATAAATGTTAACACAAGAAGCAATGATACGCGTACATGAATTGAAAAATCTCGTACTTGTATATAAATGGAGGTTTTGATTGGCTTTTTATATATTGGATTTTACCTGTAGGAGTTTGTTCATCATCGTTACTCACTAAATTGCAGTCACGTAATTATAAATGTGTTGGCATTACTTTGACACCGCAACGACAACAGTTAATGGTTTCTCTCTGGTCTCTTGCCACTTAAAGATAACGATCATTTGCGAAGTGCAATATGCTTGAATGATTGTTTGCTGAATTTCTTTCTTTCAAAATATTGCCTGCAATATGAGGAATTAATTTGTGAATAAATAAATATCTTTCTTTATAGCCGCGTATGCGTGCAACGCAATGTGAACATTTGCACGTTATAATATTAAAAGTCAACAATCTTTGGCACGAGAAAAACCCCATCAGCGGATTTAATAATATTTTCAAGGTCTTAATTATTGCAACCGTGCAGGAAAATACATCAAGGCCAGCAACATTTTACTTCAATTTCTCGTTTCGCCACGGCAGACATATTCGCTATTCTATTCGCTCCTCTTTCATAGTCACTCTTTTCTACTTATCGAGAGCCCTTTTGTCGTCTTTAATTCCACTTTTCATTTTTCTTCTCATTTTCATTTTTTCGTTTATAGATTTGCTTTCTGGCTATTGGTCGCCTTGACCAAAGCTACTAACTTAATAGATGCAACTGTAATGCCTACAGAAACGCGGGTAGAGCATTCGGTATCTTTCGAAACTGCTCACAAAAATCCAGAGGTTCACGAGGAAAATGATTTTCATACTTCACATAAAACATGCCACTATGACATGGATGCAGAATTCAAGAATATGAACCTACTGCCTACCAAAGAACGTCCCGAACTGAACCCAGTACTCAGCGCTTTGATCAATGAAGACGTAATGAAAAGCATTGAAGCTAAACGTGCCATTGAACAAGCTGAGTTGGAAATGATAAAAGCCGAGGTGGAGGCGGCGGCTAGTTCTGTACATGAATCGAAAGACAATTTAGATAATACGGCGTCTTCTTCCAACACCGAAGTTCCTATTCCAGCGCTAACAACTAATATTCCCATGAAAAAAACTAAATTAGAAGATGATGACATGAATCTCGATTTTGTCGATCAATCTATTAATTTGGAGTTTGCCGGTTCCGAAATTAACAAAAAATCACGTATTGAGATAAAAAAGGGCCCCAATGGTCAGGATTATGAATATGAATATGTTTATTACTACGAGGATGAGGAAGATGAAAACAAGCCCAAAGTAGTAGCAGAAGAAGTTAAGGCTGAATCACGTGGAAAATCACGTTATACAAATATTGAGCGTAGTACGGCTGCCACGCCGACTGATAATAGCTTAGTCAGTGGCAAAGCAAAAGGTCGATCTTCAAGCGTGTCTGGTAGCGAGGAAAGCATAGACGCAGAACGCTTGCCAGCTAACACGCGATTCCCAAGTCGTGGTAAAATTGCTGACGTAACTCCTACACCTGCTTCAGACTCGCTTGAAACTGCTGCCGAAAAGAAAAAAATTAGTATTAAACGTCCCAGTTTAGAGCTCGTGGATAGTGAAACGTTCAACACCGACGAAAAACAAGTCAAAGGTACCCGTAATGGAGACAATATTGTAATTGAGCAGGAAATAGCTGCGCAAGCAGCCGCTGCGGCTGCAGGAAAAGCCAAAGATGCAAAAAATGATAAGGCTAAGGAAGAAAAAGCAAACATCGCTAGTGAGATCACTCAAGAAACTACTCCAACAATGGAGAAAGCAGCATTAGATCTCTATGCCATACTTGCTAATGAAAATAATAATATGGAAGGGACCACCACCTCCGACGTAGCCGAAGAATCTGATCTTACGACAATTGCGCCAGACACAACCGATACATATGCAGAAGACGGTCTGACGACTATAATGGAAGAAGAACCCAGTTCTAGCACCACTACTACCACAACAACACCTAAACCTACCACAACTACAACTACCACTACAACCACTACCACGACTACGACTACACCAGTTCCGTTATTTGGCGGCAAACGCGCTGGCATAGGCGGACGTAATCGCTATAAACCAAAACCTGGTGCCAGTTCAGTCACAACTTCCACAACCACTGAAGAACCAAGCGCTCAAGAGCCACCTAAAAGCGGACGAAGTAAGTGAAGACTATTTGAAAATTAGTAATCGTTTAACTATCTCCCTGTAATAGATCGCTTCTCAAGACCTTCCATTGGCGGTCGTAATCGACCTGGTGCTAAAACAACAGCTGCTCCTAACAACACAGAAGAGGATGAAATTAGTGTTAAGGAAGCGAAACCGATTAGCTCTAGTTTTGGCCGTAATAAACGTAAGACTGAATTTTTGTATTTCATGCTATTACGTAATTCAAAATTTTTGCAGCACGCAATCGGTTCAATTTACGGGGCAGCAGTACGACTGCTGAACCTTTAGAATCTCATCCATTAGGTAACCAAGATGACTCTGTAGCGAGTACCACAACACGAAACTTACGTGGTCGCCCAAATTTGAATTTGCGTGGTCGCAGCAGGCCAACCACTACTAAAGCTCCTACATCTGACGTGGATTTGAATGATAGCGAAAACACTGTGGATGATAAGCCCGCAATAGCAGCTGCAACTCCTGGTAAATCATCCCGCTTCAATATTAATCGCGCCGCTGGAAATCGGTTGCCTGCACGCGGAAAATTTTCCAAGCCTACTACGGAAGCATCCGCAGCAGCTGGCGATGATTCTGCAGTTGATAATGATATTAAATCTGAAGGAGATGAAAACGAAAAACCGGCACCCGTGGAAGCACCGTTACCAGGTAATAGCTTGAATCGCTTAAAGAACAGAGCGCGTCCAGGTGGCTTACAAAAGACTGATAAACCTAAAATAGCAGCACCGCCTGCTGCGCCAAGAAAAGTAAATCCTCTACTCGCCAAACGACGTTTGCAGTTAGGACCGTCGACCACAGGTATTTTATTGAAACTTTCGTTAATCATTTGAAATTTCCAAACACAAAATGCTTCCATGATATAGAAGCCGCTCCAACAGGGGAATCAGCTGACTCTTCCGAAGAATCTTATAAGGAGGAAACCGCTGAAGCTACAAACGAAGAGGCAAAAGTTGAAACAACAGAAGAGTCGGAGACTACAACAAAGACTCAACCACGTGGTTTAGCTTTACTGGGTCAAAGAAGGCGATTACCTCTAAGAAAACCCGGAACATCACTATAAATAGAATCAAATAGGAAAACAACATAAGAAAAGAGTGCTTTCATAAGATTTGCTTCCTCTTACCTAATACTCAAGGCAATTACCCCAATAGTGACTTCACGCTGCGAAATACCATAACTACTTCTACTCTTATTCACTGTTCACAATTTAATTAATTTGGAAAGGAAAGCAATTGTGTTCAAAGCCTATAAATATATATTTTTAAGTAGGAATACAAGAAAAAGAAAACAACCTATAACACTGACGTAGTCCCAGATATGCTCGATAATTTTAATTGTCCATTATACCTTTATTAGTAAGTTAGTAAAGCTAAATCGATTTCTGACTTTGACTATGACCCTTCAATAACTAAATAATAAAAAAAAAGTTTTAAGTTCTTTTTAATTAGAATTGATTGACAATAATTATCTATCTATACATTATTTGAAACTTATGTAAAAAAATTAACTATAATTAAAATTTAGTAATTGAAATAAAGCTAATAATGTACGATTTGAATTATTAATATGCTGCGTTGCGAACGACTTCTTCTTCTGCTTCCTGCAATCAATGAAATCACTAACCGATGAAGGACCGACTGATGATTGATTTTTAATTGTTGCGTTTTCTTCGCGTTCTCTTTTCTTTCACGATACAACATTTTCCATGAAATTCATTATAAAGTAACCGCTGACACAGTTGGCTTCGATAGTCACTCCAGATAATCAATCCGATATGCAACTTAGTTCCACAGAAAACTCCCGGCTTATAATTTATATTTTGTCGAAATGTGGAGTTTTGAGAGATCCTGCAAAAACCCTCCCACTAAACATAATGTTGCACGTACCCATTACATTCACTCTTACTACGTTAATGTGGCTAAAGGTTATTTTTAGCTCAAATTTTAACGATGCCACCGATGTGCTGTATATTGCATTTACTGAAACGACATTGATAATTAAAATTCTAAGTGCTTGGCGATTTGCACGATTACTGCAATTCGTATTCTTCGAATGGCAGACTAACAATCTTTTCGCAATGAAAAGCGCAAACGAGCAGCTAATCTGGAACGACCAATTTAAAGGCTTTAAGATAACCGCCTTTGTTTACATCAGCTGCAGCCTAAGCGTGGTGATATTTTCATTTATTAGCGTTCCTTTCATGAAGACGTATCGTTTGCCGTTCGCTTATTGGACGCCGGCAGGCTGGGAGCAATCGTCATACTTCTGGTATATCTGTTTCTATGATTTCATCGGTATGGCTTTTACATGCATCTCGAATTGCACCGTGGATATGTACTTTTGCTATCTATTAAAACATATCGCAGTATGTTTTAAAATGATTTCCGTGCGTTTAGTAAAACTGGGCTATAGCTCTGAAGATGTGACAAAGAATCTTAAAGAGATTATTACGTGTCATAATAAACTTAAAAGGTATACTCTTTTTTTAGTTTTCAATCTCAAACAGTTGTAACAAGCCTCTTATTCCCTTCCAAAGGATGTCGCGTCATTGTGAGAAGGTCATATCCTATCCCATATTCGGTCAAATTTTGTTTAGCTCTGTGGTGTTGTGCTTTAGCATTTATCGTTTGCAAGCCATAAGCTTCGTAGAGACACCATTTGATTTTTTGTCTATATTTCAATATATGTTGGTTATGGCCGCGCAAATTTACTTGCCTTGTCACTATTGCAATGAGCTTACTCTCCAATCCGGTGCTCTTCATACAGCTATATACAATTGTAATTGGATCGCCATGACAGTAGCCGAGCGTAAAACTATTTTACTATTTATGTTGTATATAAAGCGACCGATTATACTAAAGGCCGGCCAGTTCTTTGAGATTGGTCTGCCAATTTTCACCAAGGTAATGTGCAAATATATCAAAAATAAAAGTCTCTAACATAGATTTCTAAAATTCCCATTTCTAGACGATGAACAATGCCTACAGTTTGCTTGCCCTAGTACTTAACATGAGTGATAGTTGAATGACTTCAAATTACTTATTAAATTAACACGTGCAAGCACTAAGCACAATTTAGATTCGCCTTTATCTCATAACATATTTAACCATGCTAAAGTTTTGCATTGAGTAACTTGCAGCGAGCGTTTGCAAATCTTTCAATTGTGTTTGATTGTAACTTCGCTATGTAATCATACAAATGTTTTCTGTTTTTTTTTTTTAATTTGTAATAAAAACAAAACGGTAACAACTATCAACATGCATTTTCTTTTGTTTTAGATGTTTGTTGGTTCGTGCTATTTTTATTTAAAAATGATTTCGTATAAATAACCGCCTCTGGTTTTCTGTAAGTAATTCAATCTTGGAACACCAATCTTTGACACTTTTCCACATAGATGTATAGTGATATGAGTAATACGAATAGTCTTGGTGAATAAGGAAGTTGAGAGTTCGTGGTTTATTGAAGTAAGCCAATGCTCCGACATAACCCTGAAGTAGGAAGTCCAATAGAGTTAAATCGCATTATCTTTGTGACAAGCTCACATAGGCGTTTTTAGAGATTACAGGATCCATTGAACTTTTCTCCCAATAAATTGATTGAGTCACGAAATGTGTGATAGGTTGCAAGCCACACATCGTTTGTTGAAGCCACATATAGTCCAAGCCGAAATCATCTAACTCTTGCCACAAAAATTTAGGCAATATCATGTTTCTCTAGCGTTTCCCATTGACTGAGACTGCAATGCCGTTTTCGTGTCCAAAAATGATATTTCCTGCCCACAAAGCTTTTTTGTACACGTAAAGGTCCTTTAGGAACATCAGATGTGTTTTCTCTACATCAAAGGGACAATAGTTCTCCGAATCCGAAATCATCTAACCAAGTATAAACTTCATCGCACTTACACGAAACTTAACTGTGGGTTTATCGTTTAGGTTATAAGTTTTACCAATTTTTTTACCCGTCGTAATTATGCATGCACTGTGTTCCACTAGTAATGACAAAATCCAAGGAAGAAAAAGCAAATTTGATCAAGATCTCTTTCAAAAGTGTATTTCATTTACATTTACTTCCGGAACCACGAAATGGGTGACCCAATATCTTTGCATGAATCTTTATTCATGTGTTTTACTTGATGACCTAGGATAGGATTAGTTTATGACTAATTGAAATTCTCAGGAAATTTCAAATCCCAGTATTAAACAGGGGACGTCTTCGTTAAAGTTCTAATACGCCTCCGTTGTTATGCCCACCATCGAACAGTTGGCGTATATTTACCTTATCGAAATGTTTGTAAAACCCAGCAGGATATTTTAGAGGCCTTATATTGTATTTTAGAGGGTCTTGAACAGTATCAAATTTTTGAATCAATCTGGGCATGTCCGTCTGTCGATCTGTGCCGACAATTCTACCGATCGCTAAAATTAAGCTATCACCTTTAAATTTCGCAACAAATTTGGAAGTTCTTGTCCACAGATTGACATTGAAAATGTGTAAAGTGTATTTAATTAATTAAATTCCGCTACAGAACAAGTCATTAGCTAAATGCAAGCTACAAACTAACTTGAACTGTAATATAAAGAAGAAAAATATTTATTTTATATAAAAATAAACATGAGATCAACAATATGCATCTTAGATGATTAAGATAAGATTAAGATACTGGGATGAATATGAGCTTATTTATGCCTTGTTAGTAGTAACAAATGAGAAAAAATTAAATATAAAGGAGTATTTCGATTCAATTTCCCCATCTTCGTACAAGACTCAAAAATGTTTAGTAGTTGGCTACGCAGTGTAACGCGGACAAGGAGGTAGCGCATAATAAGAGGGCAATGTATAACACCATGCAAAAGACATCTTCTTACATTACACCATAAACAGAGGTTCCCAAGATCACGCCGCAGAAGTTTAGTATCATGTATTGAGTCAAAGGAGAGAAAAGTTTAACGTCACATTGCAAACATTAAAACACGGGAAAGTTAAATACAGTCAGTCAGAAAGGTCATTCAGATATAAAATAAATAAATGCAGACAAGGATGACTGCCCTGAGAAACACAGAAAGTGAAATAGCTTATGAACCCGACAATCATACCGTTCGAAAAACGAAGGCGATGCAATTTATGGACTAACGGCATGTAATCAACTCTGTCGAAAGCTTTGGAAACGTCCGTAAAGATAGCGACAATTTATTTGTGATCGGAAAATGCTTTGCAGATTGGGCTATAAAACTCCAGAAGATTAGTGGCAGTTGATCTGCCTTCCAAAAAATCGTGTTGACTGCGGGATATACTTAACAGAAATTAACACTTACTCACCCGTTTTGTGCAATCTGTCACAGCTAAAGGTCTCAAACTCCTAGCAAAAGATCTCACCTTCAAATATCCCCGGCTTGAGCCAGGTTTCTGTAAATACTACAACAAGGTACTCAGAATTAAAGGAATTTAAAAATGTATCGCGTAATTTCGTATTGAGACCACGGAAATTTTGATACAGCATTTCCCGCAACTGTCAGCTATCCTTTAGTTTTTTGACTCCAATATCAGCGACGCGATATACCTTTGACGGCATAAAAACTCTTTGGCCCTGAGGCCAAAATTTTGCCGACATAATGCGTTCGAATAGGACTGCCGAAAAAATAATTTTAATAGGAGCAATATCTCTGTGATGTGGGGAACTAAACTTGAAAACACTACATTCCTTCGCATCTTCTTCTGAGAGCTTATTACTTAAATACTTTACAACCGCTTCCTTGGAGATACAAGACGATAACCACGATAGTAAAATAGATTTCCTTGCAGATACCACTACCAATTGATGAGAATCCAAAGCTGCGGCGGTCCCCTATGAAGGGTTTTGTAGCACCTCCACGGTAGACACACAATTCTTCATCAGCTCGTTGGCGGCGAACACGTGTACAGGGGTAGTATCAGCATCCTGGGAAACAACCGGTTTTCCCAAACTCGTACGAACAAGAACGGAACCTGCGTCACCGTCACTGGCCATTTAAACCTCTCTGCCAGTTCATTACACCCCGCTTCACGATAATTGTTTGTCGAAGCTGCTCGCTTCGCGAATTTAGCTCCTCGTGTTGCTCCAGACCCCGAACCAGCGTCAGAACCAACAATATCCCGACGTCCCAGACGAGCAAGCTGTATTTAAAGACTCATCTGATGGGGAAAGAACACAAATTGCCGTAACATCCCTCACGACATCCGACACCGCCGCGACTGATTTAGTTCCCTGAAACACGAAAGAGTCGCCAGTAACCGACGGCAAAGCGCACCCTGAAGACTTAGCGGCCGGGGTATTGAAAATGAACAAGTCAAATCGCCATTTTCAGCCTGATTAGCAGCCTCACTTTTATCCAACGGTGAGGATGCATCCAGTCATTTACGCTTGTTGAAGGCTGTACACAACTCTTCAAAGACGTTAGTTAGCTCACTGAAGGTTTCCTTAATTTACAAAGATCTGCCCTCTTTTGCACAAATAAAGATCGATTGAAGCGGAAGGTGATTTTGAACCGACCTAAACTTTTCAATCTGTCTGTACGTGCGCTCAATAATCACTATACTGATGCGCTTTAGCCCAACGGCGAAAGCTATTAAAAATGGTTCGCATCGATCCACTTTTTCGACCATTACCCACGCATTGCACGCATTAACGCATTGCAATTTTCAAAACTTTCCGACAAAAGTCGCTGAGTGATATCATTCTAAGTTGTTGTGAAAAATTTGGATCGGAAAACAAATTTTTTGAATCGTTTTCTATATAATTATTCTTAAAACACATGATTTCTTATAAGGAAAAAAGGTTTAATTTTCAATATTCTATGCTGACAATTGGTCCGCAAAAGTAACCTGACATGCAAAGCAAGCTTAGTGAATCAAATCTATTTTTGATATTTCACCGCATATAACGATTGTCAAAAATGTCTAATAATTAAGATTTTAAGTAAAAATTAATCGGAGCAAATTTTAATCATTTTGGAACTTTGATCTTTTTCTTTCACTCTAATCCATGAATAGTAAGCGATTTGGAAAGCAGTTTAGTTTTTAATTTTTTTTATGATAAAATTTGGGCCCTAAAGCCTCTGTAGCATAAAAATTAACCATAGAAAATTTTGAACACATGTATCTACCCCTTCATATATAGGAGTTCTTACGAAAATCAAGCCCTTTTACGACGACAAAGTTTAAGTTGCAATTTTTTATGACGGCAACAGCAAAAATATAAGAAAATCTGGAACAATATTTTAATTCTGCGTACAGCGAAAAGCGCAGATGCTTGCAAATGACGAGAATATGTCTAACGCGTACAAAAAAGTTTTGCCCGCTAATCATTTTTTCTAATGAAACTGTTCTGATTTTTCAGAGCTCCCACCCGCTTGGCCTGGGGCTATTCGTATGTCACACAACCATCTAAATTAATCTACATGAACAGAGTAATTCTTGTCAACTTACTGAGAATACTAGAAGTTACGTAATTTCATATAATTTATTGAGATATAATTTTTTAAGAGAACACCAAGTTTTGCGATTCGAAAATTTTTTATATTTTTTTACCGCTAAATTAATCATTGTAATGAAGGCCGATCTGAATTTGCTTGTAGTAGCTATAAAAAAATTGACTTTAAGCATTTTCCATACTGTTTGTCACGTTTTCAATATTTTTACATTTATTATTATCCTAGGGATTACATATACCCGCTACGTACTTAATCTTCAGTAACAGCTTTGAAAGGAATATTAAATCGATTCTTAAATATTGTTTTCATTGAATACCCGGACTGGAAAATAAACGAATGTGTATGCATTTAATGCGGCGCTTCTTAGTCTGGCGATCCTCTTTAGTTGAGCGATTTGAGCGAGTTGGCCTTTAAAAGAATACATCCCAGTGCGCCTTCTCGTTTATTGTGAAATAAAAGGTTTTTAAATACTTCAACCTCCGATACGGTCGATTCATTCTGTCAAGTTGTGTATATACTCTGGCAAATTTGCAGTCTTTTTTTTTATCATGTTTTTTAAGCCACAAGCGTCTTTTTTTACTCATTTTCTACGCATTACCGTACCGTACCGTTTTTCGGCTTCGTTGTGTAGAAGAACTTTTTTTTGTTCGCAGGTAAGAAAATGTTTAAACATTGTTAAGGTCCTTGAAATTTTTCACAGAAATTTCGCACCTTTTGTTTTACTTGTATTGTCTTCTACATTACGGGCTACGGCTGTATGATACTTCATCAATTACTTTACACCCGTAGCGATTTCAAGTGTTGTTTATTGTTCGACGTCATAGAGATTTTTACGCCTTCGAAAATTTGGTGCCGTCATAAAATCTCAAGTGGTTATTAACAGAATTTCAAAGTAATCCCAGTACGCATTTTTGTACTTTTGTCTACTTTTTAAATTTTTGTTTCTATAATTTCTCTTTTTGTCTTGAAATATCTAAGTGCGCATGCGATAGTTAATACCAATGTTAAACAATAGCCATATAACCATTTTATTATGATGTCGACTATAATCTATTGTTTTTTCAAGTGGTTGACCTGTGCACTAAGTTAGATTTGTATTGCTTACCATCTGCATATCTCTATGCGCCTGAATGAGCAACGTACAGAACATTTTACTACCAAGAAGGGCATTAGAATTACGAGAGTCTAAACGTCTGCCGTGTATTGTACGCTTGTAAGGATGAAAGAATTTCTTTGAGGATCTCTGCCTTTAATATTTTTAAAACATCGCCGTTGATGTCCAATTGCGAGTGCAGGTGTTAATAAATTTCATAAATTTTTTCTAAAATACCTGCAATAATTGCAGTGTTGGACAAAAATTTTATCGCATCATTGTAAAATTTTATACAAACTAACCAAAATATATTTGTACCATACATAAGTTTAGGCATAAAAGTTTTCAATTTTTCCTATCTTCTATACATACGCTAATAATTCACTTTTAAATAAAATAAATGCGTAGATAGATTACGTCTCACATGATTTTAGACAAGGAATTAAGAATAGTTTATTGTGAAATATATAGTTTTAATAATTAATTAATTAGTTCCGTAATAGTTTTTTTTATACCCTTCACCGAAGGATGAGGGGTATATTCATTTGGTTAAAACATTCGTAATGCGCACAAAGAAGATTCGGAGATCCCACAAAGTATATATATTCTTGATCACCATCAAATTCTGAATCGATTTAAGCGTGTCCGTCTGTCCATCTGTATAATGCCTGCTGTAAACAGGCCTCTCCTCGCCGCAAAATAAAGCTATGAGTTCAAACTTGGCAGCGTCATTGGAAGTTCTTGCACGCAGGTTGTCATTGAAAATGGGCCAAATTGGTCGAAGAACACGCCCATAGCATTACGTGAATTAGGCACATCTCTGCTTTTCAAACGGAATGAAAAATAGCTGTTTTTAAGCAAGTAAATGCACAAAAATTTGAACGCACATTCTATGAGCGAAGCTGTAGCATCTGTGCACAAAAATGGAAAAAATTGACCACGCCTACCCAATATTATAGTTTATCAAAATTGAATTGTTTTTTCAATACCTTTAAAACGCGCTTTCTGCGCGTCAAAGCTTCAAAAAAACTTTAAGGCACATAAATTTCTGGCCAGTTACAAATTTGGAATGCACCTAAGCATGTCCTCCTATTCCTCGATCCATCTGTCTGTTTGCGCAACCTTGCAGTATTTGTGGTAAACATTCTCCCGTTGCAAAAGAATTTGGAATTGACCTAAACTTTTCAAAGGACACGCCTGCAACGTCCCCTTACCTATACGAAAACAAGTTTTATTCTCACTCCCCATTATAGAACATGAAAATTGCGTTTTTTTATTTCTTTTGTCTTTTTTAGGATAGCGGTGACGGGTAAAAAAGATACCGTCCCGACCGAATTATTTTGTGCCATGCAATCTTACGGCATCTTTTTCAATCCGTCTGGCGAGTTAACGCATTCGCGCACGTATAATTCTCATGTGCGTTAATGAAAATGGAATCAAATACGATTTTTGGCCATTCTCAACGATTTCTTCTATTTCTTCTTTAATGCGACCAATTATCCAAGGAATGTACAATCAATCACTCAGGTTCATAAGCGTTATGCCTTTATCGAACGAACACTCATAATAGCTACACGATCAGACACCAATCATATAGCTAAGTAGGGTCTACCGCGACGACGGTTGAACTTAAATACGCCGCCGACTTAGTAGCTGTACTGCGTAACTACTTAGCCATCGGTATTAAATTCCTTACGGTAAAAGCTTGCGTAAGGACGAACATGACTTGATCATCGAAATGCATAACAGTGCTACCAAGCCTTACTTAATTCAGTTATGTGCATTAGGGAAATATTGATTTTTTGCGTTAAGAAAATCTTTTTTTATACAAACCCCTCCCGTTTTGATGGTACGTATTAAAGAAGTGATGTTTTTACGCGATAAGGAACCAGCTATTTATCAATCGTCAAATTTGGTCCAGGGATGTAGTGTTTCAATAAATTTTTATTCAAGTTGCAACATGCCCCGAAAAATATGATTCGCATAAGGGTTGTGTGCATATTTCACAGCGTGACGTAATAATGTATTGTGCGGCTGTGAACCACATCGTGGTATAATAATACACATTTTATGAAGAGGATTAATTGTATTATATAACGTAAAGAAAAAAAGTGTTGGCCATGAAATCTAAAGCATTCACAAAATTACGTTCAAAGTACATATAAGACTCTAAGATTCATCGATTAGGATTCGTTTATACGACAAACAACATTTTAAAGCTGTTAGTTCAAATTTGAAAAATTTCAAATTATTTTTCTTTTATTTTTTGTAGTATGTGTTGTGATGTGTGCGATGATGCGATGATCCAAAAATGATGCTACTTCGAGGGTTGCACCGAATGGATTACGTGGCTGATTGATTCTTTTAACTTGAAGTTTGTGCTTCGTATACTGACCACATTTATTTTCGACAGGACGGTGCAGCACAGTTCATGACTCCCTGGTTCTATTGGGAGCATATGTTAAAATGACTGATCTTGTTGAAAGATCCTATATACACATAAGCGAATTGTATCAATTTTCCGATGTGTGAAATCATCAAAGTGTGTGTTAAAGTATCACCTAAGTTTATAGCTCTTCAGATCTGCAAAATATTACAAGAAAGCAATAGAAATATTTGAAGTAAAGTAAATCGTACTTAGTATAAATACTCACAGCCGAATTCTCAGAATCGCTCTGAAACGCATTTATTTTGCTGCGTTTTGCGTACAATTGCCGATAGTTTGTATGCGCGACGAGAACACGAGAAGATTTCTTTTTTATGATGTTCAGAGGATTGAATTGGTAATCCTAAGCGACTTTTCAGCACACTAGAATTGTTTATCGCTCCTCTATCCGTCTATAACTTGTCCCTGACTAGCTATTTCATAGCAAGCCCATGCCAGAACTTCCGATATTGTAATACTTATGAGCTTATTTCTAATATTTCAGCTATCACCGCACTACATTACATCAACATCTTACGCATTTTTGAAGACCAAGCTTTCGCTTTTTTAAGTTTTGCCAGCGCCGATAGCCGAGCTGCAACTTGGAAAGAGAAAAATAAAAAAAAAATAAAATGCGATCACCTCTATCAACACAACTTACCTATAAAGCAAATGAAGTCAAAAGCTTTCATGTAAATTTCGTACAGAAACATTCTCTTTTTTTCAAAAAAAAAAAAACAACTTGTCCAAAATATGCATTCTAAAGAACATAATAAGAGAGCGTAATGACTAACTACGCTCCAGAACGATGAAAGTCTCTCTAATATGCTCCGCCAAACGATCTACGTATGCATATGCAGGCGCTTGGGCTTAAACAAAAAGTTCTCATTATCTGTGTAGGCGCTCTAGAAGCCCCAAACAATTTCTCAATACCACTAATGGCAGTACGGATAATGTAGTAAAATGAAAATAGTTCTCGATAAATATATTCACCGGTACATGTTCAGTGTGCTCGAAAGCTTCGTAGAATAATGTCGTGGCAGACTAAAAGCCCGTTCATTGTGCGTTCCTGTAATTGAAATCACTAAAATGCCATTTATAAGCAAAAAAAAAGACAAAAAAGAAAAAGAAACAAAATCCGTAAATAGCACATAACCTATACACACTCATAAATTTTATGTGAATTTTGCTTTATTATTGCTGGTGTCGAATACGTTTTTTCCTTTTGTTGTTGCTGTTGCTGTGGTTGTTGCTGCTGCTGTTATTATTATTATTATTATTATTATTGCTACTGTTATTATTATTTATTATTATTATTATTATTATTATTATTATTGTTGTTGTTTTTGTTGTAATTTTTACTGTTATCATTGTTATTATAAGAAAGCGAACATTCAAAGAAAAAAAACCATACGTTGAAAACTTCAGCGATGATCGAGAAAGCTCACACACCTTAGCAGAGAATAAAAGTTGCGACACAGGCGGACGACAGCACGCAATAGAGGCCGTTGGCATTTTACCATTTTATATGCTGACATCTATATTTTTATATTACATTTTCTGCATTATACGTGAATCCATGCACAAAAGAACTTTAGCGAAAGACAATACTCCAAAGTGCCCCTTCTTCTGTTCGCATGCACGACACAACGAACATATTTACTCGAATTCAAATAAATACATTATCCATGTATTCATTGTCCATGTGCGTATACATACATGCATGTATGTACATATATATATATATATACGCACATTTATTTAGCTTTTGTTAATTCTTTTATTTGCGAGCGCACTCACCACACGACCCATTGTAGTGAATGTTTGATGTTGAGACGAGACGTATGTATATTGACATCTTGGATGGTTTTATACTATCGTCGTCTCATTTATCGAGTATCAAAAACAAAAAATAAACGAACAACACTAAACAGTATTACAGTAACATATGAAACAATAAAATAAAAGCCAAGCAGCAGAAAAGACTTAATATTATAACGTATGAAATAATAAAGAATTTGTTGTCAACCGGAATTTTTCATTGCTCGTCGATTGTACGCATAGCCGACCCCATACAGGAGTTAGCAATTATTCCTATTTCGTACATGTGTACATATTTACGTACGTGTATACGTACGTACGTACGTGTTCATGAAGCTAGCGACTATCAGTAAATAATCTCTTGTTTACTATATAAACGATTATACGCCACTATCGCTTCGCCTCGCTATCGTCCCACAAACTTTCGAGGTACTTACCAGCACACTCCAGTAATGGCGTCCCTTCCACTACAACAATAATAACAACAACAACATCAGCAATAACAAAAAAAAAAACAACTAAAGCAGCAATAAAAACAATCAAAAATGCTCTCATATAATCAGATCATTTTGTCCGTGTTTGCTTGAATACGCACGCATTGTACTGATTATAATTACGTATGTGTGCATGCACATAGCTACATGACACATGTTCCTAACAAGATTGTGGTCAAACTACTTAATATCTTTACGTAGTATTTGTTTACTCATAACACATAATATAACATAACTAACCAACCGCCAATATAATACAAGTTCTGCCAACCAATCTACACATGCTCACACCGTTGTACATAATTGTATCCGTACTTACGTATATGTGTGCGTGAGTTTACAATTTCAAAAACTTGTTTATACATTTGTATTTATTATTTTTGTTATTTAATGTTGTATGTTTATGTTTTGGCCTTGCCATAATGTAAACATTTGAAAACTTCATGAACGTAAACGAACACGAGGAAGCATGTATTCTTATTGCGTATAGTTTGTTTGTATATGCGTCAAAGTATGTATATATTGAAATAATAATCTAGTACTACGACGACCACTACTGTGATAAGAACGATAAGTGGAAAGAGAAAAACGAAAAAACGAAAAAACGAATCCAAAATCATGTATGAAATGAATGCTGAAACTAAAATTTATATTTAATTTATTGAGTAAATTTAATTGATTGCTTCTTCAAACAAACTAAATTAATAATATTTGGTTGAAAAAGCGTTATCTTCAAATTTTCGAATCAGTTCGAATCAGTAAGGCTTCTGTTGGATCCCTCTCACGAATTCGAAAGAGTAACTTCATGCCAATAAAAAAGGGACGGTATCTAGCATTCGAACAATATTCACACTAAACATCCGGTATCACACTTAGTATGGGTTAGGCTGTAGTTAAAATGAAAATTTGTTAAAAAAACCCACTTGTTTTTTGTTAGAGATTGTTTTAAAAAACTTTAAGTAATTTTAAGTCTAATTATGACAACCGGTACACATACAATCGGACATAACTAAATTGATTACTTCATCATAAATACAGATCACATTGAAGGGATCAAATACAATACATTGTTCGATGGTGACTTTACCCGCGCAGATCTGAAGTAATATCGCTCAAATTTTTATATAAAGACAAAAAATGCGCTCCTAGCTCTTTATAGATAACTGAAATTTGTGTGCAATATCGAGAAGCGAAAGAAAGTGGAAAGTCAGAAATTTTATTTATTATACTATATGTGCTATCATGTACACGTAGTTGAGGTCAAAATAGCATACAACAGATGAATCCAAGGAACACACAACATTTCAAACTATTTATTCTTGTATTTTGCGTTTACATACACATTGACGGTCACTATTAAACAACATCTCCTTGCTACGCATAAGTAGACCCTCCGTTCAATTTAGCTAATATTCGATCATAAGGCGACAACTTTGATAGTGAAAAACTTTTAGGTCAAATTCAATAACCTACGTCCTCACAAGTAGCTGAGTAGGTAAGAATCTAGCCTACTAAGTCAATGTTCGGAAATGCAAATCTCAATACGGTAGAGTTTACTGCGATCGTAGCTAGGGTGACAAATCAATCGGTAAAGGCAGAGCACTTACCGACTGCACACACCCACTAGATTGCGATCGACACCCCCCTATTTCTTTCCTTGTTTCTATTTCCGACCGTCACCGTGTTACGTGCTTATGTCACGTCCCCTGACTGATTGATCATATAAAAAAGACAGACATGCAGTCGCGCAGACAGGCGTAGGAAAATCAATCCCCTCAATACTTAGTTCTATACCCACCATCGAAGGATGGCGGTCTATTCACTTTGTCAAAACGTTTGGAATCCCTAGAAAGAGGCTTCAACGACCCTATAAAGTTATATATTATTAGGCAATAACAAATTATAAACCAATCAAAGCATGCCCGTCTGTCCCTTTATGTAATATCTGTGGTGAACATTCTCTTGTTCGCCAAATATTAATATATTGGCTTGAAATCTATCAAAGGCACTTGAAGTTTTTGCACGCAGATTGATCATGAAAATGGGCCAAGTCGGTCGTAGCAAATATCTATAAGACACTACATATAATGAGAACATTTCGGTTTTCAAAAGCAGACCATAATTGAGGCTATTGCTTGTTCCTTATAAATAAAGTACAACAAGTACAACAAAAGTTTTTCTGTATGTTTTGATGGCGGTTCTAAAGTACCTGAACCAAAAAAGGACGAAACGGGTCACGCCTATTCAATATTATAAACTGTCGAAGTACATAAAAGATACGGCCACAGTCGAACATTTAGTAAATCTAGTACGAGCGAGCTAGCGAGCATTTAGTAAATCTAAGAAACTCTACGACGGCTACAAAAAAGAAGGCACATAAAAATGGCAGCAGTCGATGTACTTTCTATAATTCCTATTTAATAAAGAAAATTAAAAATTTTCGCAAATGTATTCCATACAAACACAACAGACAATCAAGATTCATCGATCTCCTGACAAATAAGACGTTGTCGTACATACCCATTACACGTCACGATATTTTACTCAAATATTCTCAGTAATTGCAAAGTACGCGGTACTACCATAATTGGGTCAGGTTTGCAATTAACAAAAAAAAAAAAAGATATATATATATATATATATATATGTATATATATTTATATTATAATAATTATAGCAATAAATATAAAAGTAAAGCTATAAACCTTGGAATATTGACGAAAAGCGAAGTACGTTTCTTTGAAACGATCAATTTTGTGTTTTCGATAGCTAAAGCTTAGTGTTTGCTTACTATAGTTATTAATGATATAAGCAATTAATTAATATCTCGCTTAAAGGAAAAATTCGGTTTAACATCAAATATCAATATAGAAGAAGAGGTTATGAGTTTGAATATTTATAAAATTCATATTAAATCGTTAAAGTTTCTTAATACAAATGTATTTTTCCCTTTTTTATTCTTTTTAATTAATGTCTAGGTAGACATAAATTTCACTAGACCGACAATTCCATTTATTACGCCGATTCAGACACAACCAATGGATAGGTGCATAGACACGTATAATGACTATATGCATAACTGTAAGACTGCAAAGACATACATGCATATATATGGGCACAGTTACTTACAATGAAATGAGGCAATCAGACAAATGGTGGTGGTGGTGGTCTATGAGTCAAATTTTGATTGAAATAAAAACCACAATCAAGTTATGAAAATTTACTTAACCAGAGATTCAAATTTCGCTGACAAACAATGCGTCCCAGCACTCGATCCCTTTATATGCACAATGGTATGAAGAAAGAAAATAATCTAAACAAGTTCCCAAATTGCTTTAGTTTTGGCCGACTTTAATCGTAATCAACTGTCTGCATGTAATCTCTTAAGCAAAATTAAGTTTTTTTTTAATCCCACCATAGAAGAGTAAATTCCTGCAAGCTATAAATAAATAAAAATTGTAAATAAAATAAATCAGTGCCAACAAATAAAACTATTCGTCTGGTGTCTTTTATATCTCTGGATGTCGTGTGCATTAATTGAGAAGGACGTTGATCCGCAAACATAGCTACATAAACGACAACAAAAATCGACTCAGACCAGACTGACATGCATGTGTGCGTATGTTTATAATAGAACGTCTAATTTTAAATAGTAAGCGGAAATTTTATACCCTGCACAAGAAGATTTTCATATCCCTTACATCGTCTTGTAATAAATAGTATATGACAAATTAGTTAATAAATGATGTTTGTTGTCATAGCCGTAAGCCGTAGCTCATTAAAATGAAGTTGTAACGATTTTGAGAAACTTTGAAAATTTATGAAAAATGTATCTATGTATCTATGTATAGTTGAAATATTAGAAATTTATGGATTCGCGTTTGCATATCCCGATAGGGTATCATGTTAAAATCGGAAGAACATACTCTTTGAATTAATTGCATAAAGCTTTCGTTTGAAATGTAAATGCTTGCATTAAGAATAAACCATAGTTTCAGAGACTCATCGATCAAATATAATACATTTGTACGTACGTCATCGAACAAATGTAATACGTACGTCCATCGTTGTGGTAATGTTTTCGACGTAGTTGTCATTAGTGCTATTGACGAACGAGAACATGTAATTTTGATTGTTTATTTGTAGTTTTATTGCATTGTGTAAAATAGAAATCTAATAATAGAATATATAAAGGCTCAGAACTCATAAACATCGATCGATCGATACAAATTATTTGGGACGCATCGTCACGAATTCGCGCAAGTGCTTGGAGTTGTGAACAGCATGGAACATACAGAAGCATGCACAGAAAGATATACACGTACTCATACGTATAAATAATATTGATATAGGAGAGTATTAACGCAAAGAAAGAAAACCTGTATAACAAGAATTTGGTACCTGTTTCTTTGGTATGCGTGAAGAGATTGAAATATTTATATAATAAGTGTGTGATTACGTAGCTCAACAATATAAAAGAATAGCAGTAGTAGTAGTAGCAATAGTGGTACTAGTAGTAGTGGTAGTAGTAGTAGTAGTAGTAGTAGTAATAAAAAAATCATAATAATAATAATAATAATATTTTTTATTATTATTATTATTATATATACACATATATAATATAATTATAAATAATTATAACAACACTCACAAGTAAACAATAATGATAACAATCAGTAATAATAAAAGAAACGGTAATAAATAATAAGAATAATAATAATAATAATAATAATAATAATAATAATAAATGATAATAACAATTAATAGTAACAATTAATTATAATGATAGTAATAATAATAGTAGTACTAATAACAACAATAATAATAATAATTATAAATATAACGATAGTAATAGGAAGCAGAAGAAGAACTTTATTAACAGAATGGGAAGCGAATACACGAACATTGTGAAAGTATAACAACCAAACAATTCTATATGTTTTTGTTTAGTGTAGCAGAGCGTACGTATTTTATTGTTGGTGATATCTGTTTGATTGTTGCTATTGTTGAATTATATTATGTAAAAAAGTGTCGATCGAATTGAGAAAGAAGACAAAACAGAGCAAAGAAAAAATAGCAGGTCGGGCACTCGAAACTTGCAATACAACTCAAAACGAAAGAATGAACCTATTTGTATATGTAATGTATGTATATATGTATGTATGTAGGTATGTATATATATAAATATATGTATATATATATGTATAAATATGTTGTGATTTTGAAATCGTTGACTCCGGGCTTGTTTATGGTACGGTATCAAATAGTACGGTACGGTATAGTATGTTGTCTGTGCATAGCAGTGATAATGGTAGTGGTTATGATACTACATACAAAAAAGAATGTCGGAGTAGTCGGTGTGTTTCTTGGGTAGATGGACGATTAAATTAATTGTGTTTATGTTCGGCGTGCAGACACTTCAACTTAGTAGTAGTAATAATTATTGTAGTAAAAATTTATATTCTTTGATTTCGTTTGTTGTTCTCTCTCTCTCTCTCTCTCTCTCTCTCTCTCTCTCTCTTTTTCTCTCTCTTTCTCTTTATCTTTATCTTCCTTCCTCTTTCATTACCCTTCTTTCTCCTTCTACCGCCTGCCTTTTCTCCCCATCACTTTCGTCATCCTTTTTCATTCTAATATGAGAAGGTAAACTATTAGTTTGTTGCTTGCCTGGCCGTTTAGTATGAGTTTAATAATCAAAGTGAGAAGTTTAACTTAGCAAACATGCGGCAGGTTAGAGAGCAACCAACTACTCGGTTAATTATAAAAATTTAAAGAATAAATATTATAATATTTATTTAAACAAATGGCAGCGCAACCGGTATAGTTTGACGTGTGAAATTTTTCAGATAGTAGTGCCGTACATTCATTATTAATAATCACAACTATTTTTGGAATACAACACATTCAAGATCAGCCCGATACAACGCAACCAATACAAAAACTTTTGCATTATTACAAATAATTTAAATGAAAAAAAAAAAAAAAGAAAAAATTAGTTACAATTACAAAGGTACGCTCGATTCGCGAACAATAATCATTTGAAATGCATTCAAATAAGTGCCAAATAATGGAAATATTTATTTGCTTGATCTCATAAGTGAAACCACTACAATAAGCGGATACACATTTAATGCCTTACGATAGAACGAAAGTGAACAATATTCTTCTACACAACCTACAACAACCAATTCAAACGATGATTCAAACGAATTACAGTTAAAGATATAGCATGTCAAATGATGCTTACGCCTATAACGATACAGTGATTCAGATAATAAAGAAAAGTAACGAAAAAATATTTAAAAAATGCACCGCAGATGATAATAAAAACAGGGCATTACATTATTCACGGCCAGTAACACTACCTATGAGTTTATTAACGAATCCCAGATACATCAATCATTCCATATCACCGCTTCAATATACGCATTCATATAACGACGAGAGCCGCCATTCATCTTCAGCATCCTCGATAGACATTGTGAATACCGACGACGATAATCATATAATTAGCATGTCACCTGTCAGCATTCCCACTCAACATCCGAAAACTACTCCAGCAATGCCAGAAGCCACCTTCAATCCTGCTGAAGTTAGAAACATGGAATTAACGACCGGTGCCGTGTCAGTGCCAAATAACTTTCAATTAAATTATCCGCAATTGTATACGAACAGTACGGCAACAGTATCATTATATGGCGCCCCGGTAATGTTTTCGAACGCTATTCATGCTGCTCACGCTGCTACCTATATCAATTCTCTTCCTTTACATGCACAACTCTCGCCGAATGATACGCACCCGCTTTCGAATGCTTATCTAAAATCAGTAAGAGCTGTTGGTTGTAATATTTATAATCCCGCCCTGACACCAATGGTGAACACTAATTTAATGCCTTCGAAACACAACAGCTTGCACAATCCGACAAGTTCAATGATAGCGCTGGCGCCATCAGTACCTGTTGGGTTAACAGAGTATTCACCAAATTTAACGTTTTCAGCTACGGTCAAGGAACCTTATAAAAAGACCGAAAGCGAAATCAAAAAGGGCTATCATAGTCCATCAACTACTCGACTAGATAACGGTGTGTATCTGTCGGTGTCGAAAGGAACTACCGCTACAAAATCGCAATTTAAAGTCCCCAACGGCAAGGAAGGTTCACTCAAACACCGTCTCTTAAGACCCCCTAGCATAGATGAAAATGAACCTAAAAAAAACTCTACTATGAGGTAGGCGTTAACGTACAGACCAGCACTTTTGTCATTCATATATTCACAAAAAAATGATATTTGTAGCTTTTAAAATTCTATATAATAAATATATGCGAATACGCATTTCAAACATAGAACGTACATGATACTTCGCTTCACTTGCCAACCTTGTAATTGTCTTAAATTTTTGGAGTTTAAAATGATTTGTGTATGATTTCTTTGAATTACGCCAGGTCGCGTAAACATGAAAACAATTTTTTTATTAAATCTTCCTTAACTTTTATTTTAAGAACCTACAGCACTACGAGAAATTTTAAAAAGGGAACCTATATTGAATTGGCGAATGGAACCTTGCGGAGAGTTGAAGATATGCGCACTGAAGATTTCATACAAAGTGCCGAACGTAGTTCTCATCTTCGCTTAGCTGAATCGACTGTAGTAAAAATTAACACTACATCTCTTCCGAATGCCGTCTCGATAACCTATAGTTACGACAGACATCGGGCAAAGGTGTGTACAAATACCTTGATAAGCAAACCTATTTATAAAATCTTAAATAATATTTTGTTTTGTAGATTGATATGGAAGTGCCGCCGGAACATCCGTTTTTTGTTTATGGTCAAGGCTGGGCTTCCTGTAGTCCCGAAATTTCAATGAAAGCCTTTGGTCTGAAATGTCAACGTCTGCAAGTCGGTGATATATGCATTTCCCTGACAAAACGTGAAACGCAACAATCATCGCCAAGTGGAATTAGTGAAAATGCATGTTATCATAGACGTCCAGCTACGCCTACTAGCAATTCTAACCACTCTACGCAATCACAACTACCTTCGACTGTTCTGCCACCTACTCCCGAGCCTATCTTGAATTATCCCATGTTACCACCCTTTACAGCCCCGTTACTTGCAAGTCATCATGATACCACTTATGCTGAAATGGCTAAGATGATGTGCACATATACCTATCATAGGAATATACCAATAACACACGGTACGGCATCGCTCAATCATCCGATACAACCAAATCTCTCTCCAAAGATTATTCACAATTTATATCAAAACCATTTGTTGCAACTGGCAGGTCGACAAGAGACCTTGCAGCAAAGTGGAATCGATGGTCATCAACAACGCCCGTCTTCCATACACAATGTACAAAATTACAGGAGCCAAAGCCCTACTTCCAACGAATCCACCGATAACAAAGCGCAGCAACAACAACCCCTTGATGTTTCTATATCACGAAAGCGTCGTTGGTCTGCACCCGAGAACATATTAGATGACGATTTAGAAACGCAACCGCCTCGCAACTTGCAACTGAGAACAAATGCAATTTCAGCTATCGCGAGCAGTTAGATCAAGATATACTCATATTCATAAAGCAAATAAAACCAAATTTAGGCCAATACTGGAAACGTTAAATGATCTCAATGTTTTAAATGAAGGAAAAAATGAACACAAACATAAAGAACATTCAATTTGTCGAAAGAGATGAAATGTTTCAGCCAACAGACTGGGTACTTATGTACATTCATGAATATTTAAAGCCATATTTTCGTTACTTACCATATAAGTACATACTCATATGCACCTATTATAATGTACGAGTATAAAGAAAAAAAGAAATATATGAACCAGGTAGTCATTAAACCAATTGCCAATTATTAACATTTGCCATCCAAAACGACGAGCACTCTCGCTCAAACAATTATTAATCAGGGTAAATGTAAATATTGTATGTATTTAGTATAGGGATATGAATGAATGTTTGTATTTATAAATAAATTAAGGCATAAGAATTTTTATACCTGCACTTGAAATGCGAATTTGTGAATTTTTTTAAAGTCTTTCACAAAATATCTTGTGCTTGCGCTTCATTTCAATTTCAGCGCAATTCATTTTTAAACTTTATTTCTTGTCATTTTTTTATTTATCTCATATTTCTCCTTTCCTTACTTCGTAATTCTTCGTAAATTATTTTGGTAAATTTAATTTGCGTGAGCATATTTTCGTTACACTGGATGTGTCCTGGATGTCCTCGCCGAGCCTATCACTCCGCACATATTTTGGAATCACGTAGTTTTTGATATACACACGTCAACGTGTCTTTCTATATATGAACTTTTAAACAATAATAATAAACAAATTTTTTGAAAAAGAAAAACACACTTTCACACTGACGAGCACCAAAACAAAATGCACACAATTTTATGCAAAAATAACGAATTAAATGATTTTCAACTTGTTACTTCCTTGTTTCGTGGGCTCAGTCCACTTACTTGTTACAAAAATAAACGCACTCTTTTATTCCGGAACTCAATTATATGCAACCCACTTAAAAGGCTTTCCAAAGATACTTCTACTATTTATCGAATTTTTAGATAACCCAGCAAACTATTTATATTAAATTCTAATCTATGATTTTTTGATAAAATCATAAAAAATCCGTTGACGTTTTCAACGCTTCTGGAAAGTTTTGTTGCGAGCCTTTCAATTTTATCAGTTCTTATTAGCGCAATCAGCGAATCTCCCTTTAATCTCACTTGGTTTACGGATTCCAATGAACAATAGACAAAAGCACAGGCGGGTAGAGAGGTAGACGTACCGACGTACATTTGTGTAAGCAGTTAGATGGAAATAAAATCATGAATAGCTAAACCTTTCAAGAATATTGCAATTTCAGTTTAACAAAATATAAGGTCAATTTATTATTTAAACTTCGCAACTACTACTACTGCTACTACGTATTTATGTGTTCGGATCATATTTTCACCTGAAAAACGCATTTATTGAGAAAAATTAGCACAATATGTATTCATCAAAATATTTTCCATCATTTTGTACAAATTTGTCCCATCTTTCTGGCAACATGACGATACCGTGCCGAAAGAACAATATTGATTTGCCAGCGATTCAATCATCGACCCATTTTCGAACTTCTTCAGCACTTCGAAACCGTATGCCAACCAAGCCATGCTGGATCAATCTATACAAGTGATAATGAGAAGACGGTACCACTGGTGAGTACGCTGGGTGCGGCAGAATTTCCTACTGGAGTTGCAAAATGTGTCGTTGACAATTCTTGCAATACGTGGCCGAGCGTTGTCATGCAAGATGACTTTGTATTTGTTAGCCGCTATCGCTAGTCTCTTTCGCAGCAATAAATCGTCCAATTCGTTAAAATTATGTCGGCGGGCACCTGCAGTAACGGTTTCATTTGATTTTAGCAGGTCGTAATACTGGTCCCTACTGGTCCCTACTGGTCCTTTCTGGTCCCGCCATATGCACAGGAAATCTTTACGGCCATGAATATTGATTCGTCAACTGCTAAACTGTTCGAAAATCCTTTCAGAGTTTGAGCTAAGTTTTCTTCCAATAAGTCTTGCAATTTAGTGTCGTCGAACTTTTTCAGTCCTCCAGGCCGTTCTTTATCATTGACATCAAAATCATCACCTTTAAACCGTTGAATCTAAAACCGACAATTCGAGTATGATGGAAGCGCACCACCATAAACTTCTTAAAGTATTTAATGGGCTTCGGTAGCAGATTTCTTCAAATCAAACAACGAAAGTAATGAATGTCGAAAATGAAATTTTGAGCGTTTCATGGTTACCATCCGTATACGCTGAATAAATCAAGAATACTAAATGGAAAACTGCTATTTTATGTAGAGGAAGGTGAAAACAATCGAATTTAATCGTTATGTGGATTGATACTTGGCATTACTTTGTCATTTTCACACAATAGATGTCGCTGATCGAAGTACATGCCAGTACCTAATATTTATTTATTAAAAAAAAATGAAACTTAAAATTTATATACAAATAAACAAGAGAAAACGAAAAAAGGAAAAAAAAGTACGCACCCATTTAGCACAGAGGCCCACTCCGAACCGAGCTGTAGGTCCGTGTAGGGATTAAACCCCTAAATCATTGCAAACACATTAAATTCCATCTACGAATTATACGAAGCTTTAACAATTAACGGTTCGTTTAAATACGACATAGGTAGATCTCTCTTATGATGGAGAGTAGCTTCGGTAGAGTTTAAAAAGTCAAATATTGAGATTTAGTTATAAATATCATACAGCAAAGCCACTTAAATGGATTGAAAAGGTCATAGTTGAATCTACATAAGCTTCGCAAAGGCATTTAAATGGGTTGGAAAAGTCATAGTTGTGTCTACATGAATTTTATGAAAATAAGGTATCTAGAAGAACAGATAGGAACACTGAAGTTTACCTCCCCTAATAATGCCAATATTATCATTTATTAATTTCTCTAATGCGGGTCAGAGGCCAGAAAACATGAATTATTTTTGAACTGGCTCTGTTGAGTCAACGTGGCACCCATACAAAGGAGACCATACGAGGTATGGTCGCCAAGCTCTCTCTGGACCACCGTTTAATAAAGCCAAGTACAGACCTAGTTTTATTTATAAGTAGGTCAGTGCGCAGATTAAAACGAAGTTTCTGAATGAATCCAAATTTTCCAATTTGTGTGAATTAATGAAATACTCAGCAAAAAATGAATTCCGCGTAGGGAAAGAAAACCTCATGCACTTTTTTAGATTTATTTTCACCATTGTGCCCGAGTTGTCTAGATCCGACTAAAGAAAATGAGAGTGCGATTCCATATTAAATGAGTAAATCAATTTCACATCCTCAGCGTATATCACGCTGAACGTAATCGCCGAGGTAAGATCATTAATGTACAGGACAAATAGCAAGAGACCTACGTGGCACCCTTGAAGGACGCCTGACTTCACGGAAAATTCATTAGACGTGATGGAGTTAAGCAGAACTCTGAATGACCTATTGCACAGATAAGCGCCTATCAATTCAAATAAATATGAAGGGAAACCCAAAGCCTCGGGTTGAAATCTAAATCAAAAGCCTTACTGAAATCGGTTTATACAACATCAGTGTCTAGAAAAAAGCTTTGAAAATGTGACAAGTTTGTAACGGTTGATCTTCCTTTTACGGATCCAGACATGATAGTGAAGCTAATTGTTCAGTAACAATTGATTCAAACAACTTAAGTAAAATTTTCAAATTGGCAATGCCACTATAGTTCTTGAGTAGATGCCTACTTCCACTTTTATGAATAGGAATAACGAACCTACTACTCTTCCAACATCTCTCTTCGGAGAGAGATTAAATATCTTTGCGATGGCAGCACGTAGTTCGTCAGAGCATGATTTCAGTATACATGATGGAATGCCATCAGGTTCTGTCACATAAGTATATTTCAGCAACCTTAACGCTTGTAATACGTCACTGTCAGAAATGATCAAATTCGGAATGGATACAGAGTTTACGACTTGATATAGGCAATTGTTTGATAAATCGACATCAGCAGTACAAAAATACAGTCGGAAATAGTCGGCAAAGTGATTCGGCATTCCCTGTATCCCAAGAAAGAGTCGGCATCGATGATGGATATATGGAGATTCTTCTTTTGGAGTTGACAAATTTGTAAAATTGTTTGGGATTAGCAAGTGAAAATTTTACCACTTGAAGGTATCTGCAATAACTTGCGCAGTTGATGACATTAAATCTATGCCTTACGGCGGAGTAGTTGAAACAATCGTGAACAGAGCCATTTTTCATGTATTTTTTGAAATATTTGTTTTTAATACTTTTGTAGCATTTGGCCATTTTTCTAAACCACGGCGGGCAAGTGTTTCGAGGGGAGTGTTGTCTAATTGAAACGGACGCGGAGATAGGTAGCCTTAACACACAATAAAATAAAGAAAAGAAGCGTTGCTAAAATGATTTTCTATAATATATTTGATTAAGTGAGATTTCACTAGTTGGAGAGACTCAACATGTCCCCATACTTGGATTGAAAGGATAGACAAATTGTTGAATATATGTGCCCTTTTGTAAACTAAAGCGAAGGCAGGGACTTACAGTTATTTCAAGGAAATTAACAAAGCTAAGCTCCAAGAGATTCCCTTTAAAAGTATTTACATGATTACGTTGAAGAAGATTCCGATCATATATTTTATTGAGAAATGTTTTTTTCAGATCACGAACTAGGCACCTTATAGCCTGAATTGACACTAAGACACCAAAACCAAGGATTTTGCTTAATTGAAATTTCACAACGCTAAGACCATATTAGTAGGTTTGAGGCCTCACCAACGTTACAAATAAGGGATGCATGTTTCTTACAAGTACGAATGTTTGCATTTGCAGTAATGTAGGAACAGGTCAAATATAAGTTTCTATCGCCAATTTTCACACGAGTGACAGTAAATTTCGGAAGAGTTGGGAATTCAAATAAATATGAAGGAAAAAACCCTGATATGGTTATTAAGACGCCACCACAAGTACGATTTGGACGACCTTCTCAGAAAACATGGAACGTGCTGGGAAAAACTTCCAACGAGTACAGATCAGGCTTTAGTCAGTTTTCAGTGCAAATATTCTGTATTATTCCAGATAAAAAAGATAAATAGAATTTTGGAATTTAGCCCCCGACATTTTAGCTAACGATAGTCACTGGCCCAGAGGAAAACTGTAGTTCTTTGTGAGTCGAAGCGTTGTTGTAGGTGAATGAGCTACCGAATTGCGAGACTTTTTCTAGGTACCAATTCTTTTATTAAAGACCTTCGTGGACTAGGTACTAGAATTTTGAAGGATGATATGGGTCTTGATTTCTTATTTTCTCATTTGGAGACTTGCGTTGTTCCAGACCAATGGTAGGCGATATTGTTGCCGTATCCGCATAGCTAACGCAAGAGAAACTGCAACGGCGTTTTCTGTTAACATTTTTGTTAGTGTTAAGAGTTTGAAAATTTATTTTATGGCTATTAACAATAAGGGTAATAACTTCAGGATTATAACTTAAAGAGGAAGACTGAGCGCTCAGCGCCATTAGAAGACTAGGCGACGTGACGTCCATAAGCTCCCCGACGAGAGGTAAGTTAAGCTGCTAGGGCTGGGATATGACATTTATGAGAAGTTTATGGGTGTGAAGTAGAAAGGTATGGACTACAGGTCATAGTACATGTTGGTCCCTTATCTTTCTCAAAAGCACTACAGGTCGCAGTACATGTTGGTCCCTTATCTTTCTCGAAAGCAACTGAACATTCAAAATATCGGCCCTTTCGGACATTGTCCGTATTTATTGAATTTACTTGATAAAGAGGTTAGTTTCGGGCCTATCTCAGACAGGCCTAATTTTTTTAATTTTTATGCGGTTGATCAATCGAGCGAATATCGTGCAAATAGTGAAAAAAGATCGAAAAAATCTATATGGCGGTGTTGGCCGCCAGTTTTTGGCGAATTTGTTCTGCGAGGCCAAACTGTTAATAAGGAATACTATTGACGTATTCTGAAGGCGTTGAAATTGATTTGCACGAACAAAGATGTTTCAATTTATAAATAAATTCACTTTATATTTTGGTCAAAGCCGTATACTTTATGCGATCTCTGATATACACCTGTAGATATTTAGGAATTACAAAATAAATCTTTACATATCCAACAATTCAGCAATAATTGTGTATACAAAGTCGTTACAAGCGAATTATTCTGAGCGTTTACGAAACTATTTCTCTTTATTTTTGTAACTTTCTACTTCAAATTACAGTCAGTCTATCCCGGCTTAACTTAGAATTTGAAATCATTCTATTTTTTCGTCACAACCTATCAAATGCGTTCGCTGAAACGGGAAAGTGGATCGCACGGATTTCAAAGCACGACTTTATATACATGTATTTTATAGAACCTTAGTCAATTAGATTTATTGTACATAATTATCAGCCAGATGCATATAGAACAACGATATCGTCGAATCGCTGTTAATCGATATCGTTTCTTCGATGAATTCGTTTTGCCAGTTACTTTTGCGTAGACGGTATGCCAAATTTAGGCAAATTTATAGTTATAAGGAAGTAAGTTGCTTTATGCTGAGTTAGTCCGTTCTTGTTCAGTTGTTTGTTTTTATCGAAAATCGAAAAACATTATTATAGTGAAGACAAGGCCTCAAGTTATTCCCGTCTCTCGGTGGATGCAAAATTTGCTGGTCAGTGAAGTTAAAACAAATTAAGGTTGGGAATTTTGTAAGCAAGTAGTCCGGATGCGTAAGGAACGGTATAGTTTTCAGTACATTGTCAGATTATATTTAGTACGATTTTTTTAGAGTGACACATATCGAATTATTCTTGTATCGTAACAAGCATCACTCAATATGAAATCTTTCTAAATTCTTCTATAATTCTATTAAAAGGGTATATTCAAAGTATATTTATTTTTATACTTGTGTATATATATTTAAGTATACAAACCTTTCGCGCTAACATTTTACAATGAGTAAAACTAAATATGTATACTCCTTATGTAAATATGAAATCGGAATTTGCCCATAGATGGTCCTAACACCACATATGTAGAGGACATACATGCTCGAAGTTGTGTTTTTTTTTTTAGCTTGAACATCTGGCAATAATAAGCAGTTGGAATACCAATGCATAACCTAAAGCAGAAACATTTTTTCTAACAATGCAAACGTCGAGCATTCGTAAACAGCATATTTTCTTTGCCCGAGTGGCACAAAATAAATTCTCTTTTGCATCGTGTTGTAATTAAAGTGGATTAATTTCGAGAATCGCAGGCATGTCATGTCGGCTGCGAGACTTAATCGCCTTGCAGGAAGACGATATTCTCCGTTTGGTTCGAATAGAATAGTGTCGTCTCTTATAAACTGTTAAAGTTTGATGAGACGGTTGTTGTCAACGACATTTAATCGATGGGATGTTTAAAAAAGGAACGAAATATCAAAGAAGACAACATATTTTTTATATGACATTCATTAATTCATCCATCCATGCAGCAGAAACGGTTCACGATACCTTGCAAGCACTCAACTGGGAAGTGTTAGCTGATTGCTTGCTTCTCACAAAAATGTGCGAAAACGGCTCAGTAACCGATTTGTTTCAAAAGAGCCAAATGTTCGTTTGCCGTGCAATCCACATACCATCAGATAGATAGGTAAAATCTATGAGTAGCGGTGATCAATAATTCGAACAAAAGATGTTTTATTAATTTCATACAATAAACGTATATTTTCTGTAACTTTGTAACATAATTTAGACTCACTACCGGAGGATGGAGATAAATTTCTTTTATCGTCCTGTGCGAAAGATCCAAAAGGACGCGAACGTACTATAAAACAATTATACTCTTGCTCAGTCAATTTGCTCATTCGTCAATTTATTAATTGTCTCTCTTTCATAACTTTTTTTTTTTTGTTTGTGAGGGAAAAATGGATTAGGCCTGTATATATCGATTTAGACCCATAATCCAGTAACGATAAAAAAGACGCGTAGGTGCTATGAATTCGATTTTATGGTGCGTGTGTAACACGTTTTTTAGAGTGATTTTTTAGTTTAAAAACTTTTGATGATGCTTATGCTTGATGAACGTGCGACGTTATGCACCGCAATCATCCCCAACGTTTTTAGTTTAGTGTGGTTGGTTGGTATTCCGGCAGATAGTGTCCGAGAAATAGAAGTATAGGCAATCTGTGTAGGTAGGCTGAGTTATGAGTATAAAAAGTTTAAAAAGAAAAATCAGCTGATTTTATGAAAGCAGTCAGTTGCTTTAAATGCCTAAAGTTTCCAGCACGAAAAATTTCGTATAAGTTGTTGTACAGGCTGAATATAGTGAAAGATTGTCTGGAGATGTCAAACTTCCTGCATTCAAAGATGAGATGTTCGGCAGACTCGGAGATGTTACATTCTTCACACAAATCAGTGGAGGAGGCTCTTATCATTTTCAAATATACCTTGTCATAGGTGTGATTACACATGAGTCTATGAAGTACTTTAAATTCCCATGTTGTAAATTTTCCTTCTGGTAGAAGTCTGGGTATAAAGAAAGGGTAGATTCTGTAAAAAAGCTTTTTTCTCTAGCTAAGGTATGATATTCATAACTTTTTCATTTATTTATTTATATTGGATTTTTTTTTTGTTTTTGAATTTATATGTGTTAAAACTCATAAGTTCATAACTTAACCGCTTTCATATGAGCATATATATATATATATATATATATATGATATCATAATTCGTTCCATTTTGTTCAAGTATCTACAACATACGCTCTTGGGGACTTTGAATCAGACAAATTATGATATATTTTACCTACTTAGTACGACGGATAGGCTTGCTGAATCGTAACGGAAGATGACTAGACGAACCATTAAAATTGGCAATGGAAGTAATTACATATGAGGCTCCCATATGAAGGACTCAGTTGAATTTAAATGTTATGATATGGTTCAGGCCGCCAAAACAACATTGTGACATTAAATTGACCTTAAAGAAAAAACGGCTAAAAGTAATGAAAATGTATGATAGGTTGGTTCTTCAATATGGCGATACTATATATGGCCCAAACGTATTTATATTCTGCCAGAAAGTTGAGGGAGCGATGGACAAACTTTGACTAAAACTTTTGTTTTAAGTTCTTCATAATAAAAGCACATTTTTCATAAAAACTTCAATTTGAAAATTATCTATACTTCCTGCCTAGATTAAGTATTTGCAACGTCCTCGAGGGGAAGAATTTAAATTAAACATGTTCTCTGTTGTTACGGCCGCAAGATTAAGTTTTACAAGTTTTATTTTAATAACCAATAATGTACGCTTTTTAGCGTGCAGTACTTTTTAACTTGCAGAAAGAAAGAAGATCAAGTTTCAGCCCGGACCAAGTCTACCAACAATCATTATCTTTATTTTAGTGTTTTAAAAGGGAAAAAAAACACTTCCTCCCATTTGGCATAATTTATGGGAATTAAAAACATACCATAACGATAAGAATAGCTTAGATTGTGCAATGATTAGTACTTTTTTACATATAGACATTCTTTACAATAAATTTAAAATTTTTCAAAGCCTCTAATCTGTAATAGGTACAGTTCAAGTGTGGAAGTGCCTAAATTTCGTTTTGGAAAAAAGTAGATTTGATTCCGCGATAGCTAAAGAACAATTACGATGAACAAAAACAACAGAAGCGAGCTTTACTTTCTGGGCATTACTGGATATCATCTACCTATGTAATGTCTTGTACCTAACATGGTGTACTGTGTAATGTGATGTGTACATGAATTATAATTTTTTCAAGGGGTGTGTGCGTGTTTACTCACCTTGATTTTGTACAAATATTATTAAAATGAGGATTTGAAGTAACTTTCATAAAGTTTCAAGAATATACGATATATAGTCTGTCCCGTGGCAAAATGTATACACATCTACACCAATATATGTGTGTGTGTCTTTATGGAAAGAGGAATAATTTAAAGCATAAATTTAGCGTGAGGCTTGCATGCACTACAATTCCTTTAAAAGGCTGGCAGTAAACGTAATGGAATTACCGTGAACTATTACGACATTTAGCCTAAACCATCTTTCTTAAGGTCATTGTCCTCAGTGTATGGGCAACGGTCGGACCATACTCGGGATCAGACTTTAATGTGTAATGTGTTCATCAACAAGGACTTCAATTCTACTTCTCTCTTTTCTGAATCGTGGGAATCCCAAGAGAGCGTGTTTCGCCACTATGCAGGAACAATGTGAACAAATGTTTAGTCGTCACGACTAAATCTGAAAACACATTGGCAAAAGTAGCCATAATCAGTAACAATCAGTAACTAAGGAAGAAGTTCGTGCGTTCATGCTGCCTTTTTTAGCATCGCAGCCTTTATTTATCATCGTGTATAAATTCGAGTGCCAAGCACGCCTGTGTATATTTGTTCCATCTCGTGCGTCAAGTAGGCATACTTTCATCAATAAGACTCATATCGTTTTTCGCCCCGAAGTTTTTTACAAGTTTCCTTCTTGCATTGTAAACGATCGTAAGTTAGATGGCCATTATATTTATGACACGCTGACTCGAGTTACATTGCACGGAAGCCACAGCACATTGTTCACGTGGTTGTTCGCAAATTTTACGCCGTATTAGTGGTGCTTATGTTATAGCTGATAATATTACTTTGTCATGAAGCATCGGTCCATTTTTGCTTGACTTACCAATGTTCACCCGTTATGCAAGATGTTGCGTGTTTAATTTTAATTTAATTATAATTTAAGTTTAGTTTATTAATTAATAATAATTATTAACGACAATTTTAGTATACAATAATAATTACGGTACGCGCGCCGTAACGCAGGGCGTTGCTAATGTTCCATGAAAAACAGAACATAGCTATAGAACCGTCTTGCAACTATAAATTATTCACATCCATTTATAGAAAACTAAGAGGACGGATAGATATTGTCCAAGCCGAAAGTAACAATATACAATAATGCCTTTGCCTTAAAAATGCATTCTATTTCATAGATTTCTGTTTTTTAGGTATGCTATTACTCGTGCTTTTTATGGAGGATATTGTAAAATAGAGACAAAAATTCTCGTATCGGTTCAAATCAAATGGCAGCATAGCAGGATGACATAATGATGCGTTACTCCTAGTTTGTGCACATACAGAAACACAAAAAAATAGAAGAAGAAATAAAACGCCTTTTTTTAAATTTAGAAACTATTTATCTGATTTATGTTTATTTCGTAGTAGTTCAAGTTTGCAGTTACGCTATGCGACTTGAAATTGTGATTTATACACGATATGATTTTGTAAGATGTGAAAAAACAGACAACAAATTCAATTCTTTTTCAATTTAACGTAGGCTTTTCATATTAAAACATTTAAACAGTTCTTTTGGTTTATTTCACTACGTCAGTGAAGTCTAAGTGTGCATCTTGTTTTATAGTCATTTGATTGCATGAATCAATCAAAAATATAATTCGCTTATACATTAATTTTCTTATTGTTTTTCATTTATATGTTAAAATCGATTTTCTTATTTATTTATTTTTTACTAAAGAAGATGGTAACGCAGTTACATCTCCTATCTTAGGATTTCTTAATCCTAAAATAGGAATAAAACAATCATCCGTTGTATGGTATGCATGTATTCATACTTTTTTATTGCACAGAGTTATCTATTTTAATTTAATAATACGAATGTCTTTATAGGTGTTATTTTCTCATTTAATGTCTTCTAATATTTGATTTGATGCAATTTTCAATTGAAGTTATGTGAATTTCAATTGCTGACATTTTTTAATTAATATTTTGTTATATTAAAATTAGCTCATTTTTGAGTGAACATCAGTTTTGGCAACTCTGTGTTTTGAAATCCACTCTAAGGTGGATTGTAAATTTGAAGTTAACATATGATGCTTGTACATTTGTTGTTGCCTAAACCGCCTTTTTTGGTGTTCGATTTGTCTGTCATTTTCTTGCTTTTACTTGTTAGAAAAGAGATCTAATAGTTTATTTTTTTAGAAATTCTTTTCATTAATTGGAATTTTTCGAGAGAGACTCTAAGCAATCAGAAAAAAGTACTATTTAATTTACATAAGCGAAGGCTATCGAATTAAGTGAAGCAAAGTCTTTAAAGGTGAGTTTTTGCCTTAAGCCGCTAAAAAGGATCATTTATTTGCACGTAGGCGTTTTTTAATTTAATCTGACTTGATGAAAGATGCCGAAAATTACATGAAAATATGATTGATATCTACAGTAAGGTGATTTTCCGTAAATGTTCGGCAATATTTTATAAATTGTAACGTTCTATTTTCAATTTCACTCTGGCTTATTCTCTCTCTTTCTCCATGAAAGTGTTATACACACAAAGAGAGGCAATGTTAAGAAGAGGGAAAGTTGAAAATTTAACAGAAGGGTGCATTTCGTTTTTGCACTTTCAATTTATTTACTATGTGAGGCATTGGTGGCGTTAGTTTTGTAAATGCGATTGAAAATTTATGAAGAAAATCGAAAATATTTAACATAATATTGTTAATGCATGAATATTAAAGAGAAAATCTTTCTAATGAATTTGTTTATCTTGCAATCTTAAGCTTAATCAGAATTTCAACTAAGGGAGAATGGAAGGTAAATAAAGTGTGAATTGTATTGGAGTCGTTCTATGTTCGTTGATTTATTTTAATTTCAGCTGTCGTATCAGCAAATGAGGTATCTGAAGTATTGGCGAAATATCTGGAATTGTTTCAGCAAAATGTGTTCGATTTCAAGTATCATTTTGCTCCGAATAGTGTTATTGACTGGTACGGACGAAACGTAAGGGGTGCTAATAAAATTCACGATTATTTAAGGTATTTTGTTTTATTAAAAACTTTCCGCGACGATTCAAGCATCATTTGTATTATTTGATGAACAGGCATGAAGTTAGCAATTATTATGAGCACGTTGAATTTCTGCAACCATTGAGTTGCGGGCCTATTGAAACCAAGACTAGTCATATGCGCACGTAAGTATTATAACTTTTGCTCTTGGCGAGAATAAACATTTGTACATTTTTCTTGCATTTTTAGGAAAGTCATTACAAATAAATCTATTGACTATGTACATCCCATTAATCGTTTGCCTGATATGGTACCGCTAAAATCTTATGCGGATAGTGATGTAGAAGATAATGATCGCGCTGAACATATACCAACTTTCAATATGCAACAGACGAAAACAAATGTTTTGAAAACTCCAGAAAAAAGTCTGATTGAAGAGCTAACACCACCAGCTAGTGCCACAAAGGATGAAATCAAAATAGATAAAACGGAAGCAGTAATTGCAAATTGTTCGAATCCCCTAAAACGCATTCATACCGAGCGCTTTAGCTATTTGCGTCGTTTACCGACGATTCCCTCGACAAGTAAACGAGCTTGTCTAATAAATGATGGCGTGCGATCACTGTTAGACGATTCTTCTAGCGATGAAGATGAACTTGAGGCCTTGACTTCGTTGTATACACCTTTACGCTATCTGGAAGTGAAAGGAATTATTCGATTACGTTCATCAACTTCGGCCCATTTTAAAGGTAAAAGTGTTTTATGGCGTGATTCTGATGAAAGGGAAACGCGTTTGCGTATTTCGTATCGGCGTTGCATTAAAGACAATCAACTGCAATTCGCCTTAATTATTTACGAAGTTGTCGGCAACACCTTTCCTCAGACTAATATCAGGCGTAATCTTACAACTGCTTTTTCAATGACATTCAAAGCGGACGAAGATGACCAAGTAGAAGAAGAGGAAATGATTATAGAAACTCTATTACCCGAAACTGCTAAATTTGAAGATAATAATGTGGCAGTAGATACGGTAATAGAAGTAACTACCACCAGCCCATTATTAACAAACACCGAAATAGATCAATCACAAGAAGATTCTTCTGCATTAGCTTTGTCTATTGCGCAAATGCGTACACCGACCAAATCAATGCACACACCACCACCCACACCTAAACGTAAACCTCGTTCCGCTATGCGTGCTACCTATGGTCTTAAACGTGTTAATAGTTCCCCTACAGCTCCCGTCCCTAAACGAAGTGCTGCGCGTAGCCTAAGGCTGTGATTTATTTTCGCAACATTATTACTATGATCAATATGCGCATTTACGTACGATCAACTATAAAGACAATGAAAATTAGCTAAAAAAATATTTGTTGTTTTTTTTTTTTTTTATAATAATTTGCAATTGTATGCCATTTACAAAAAAATTTATTTTAGTTTGCATTATCATTGAAAAGCATGAGTGGCAAATAATTGATGGATAATTAATTAATTAAGCTGTTATGCCAATATGAAGAAAATTAGAATATTCAAAGAACATGGTATTTTATGCGATGTTCTCTAACCAGTCAGGCAAAGTAACAAAAAAAAAAAAAAAAAAAAACTAAAAAAAACTTAGCTTAACTCGAAATTTTTATTTGCCGCCTTTTATTACAAACCCACATAAATACATTTTACCATTGCTTTAAAAACGTTTATTTTTACTTTTAGTTGATCAGAATATTTTTTATATGCAATTTTTTTTTGACTTGTTTGTTTTATTAATCCATTAAACTAAAATCCATCAAAACCAAATGTAAAACTCACTTTTATATAATAATTTCTTTCTATTCATTTTTAAACTGAATATGTTTTGTGTGTTTTTGAAAGATAATAAAATTATTTTTAAAAAGGAATTCATTTGCTTTATATATATATATATATATATATATATGTATATAAAAATAAAGTTAAAGAAAAGGATAAACTAGAAAAAACAAATAAGAAAATTGTATTCGGTCCTGGTCGAAGCCGGTTTCAAACTCGAAAATGATTTCTAGACTTTTGCGAACGAGGGATTGTTTACCACAGATACTACACAGCCGAGCAACGGTGCAGGTGGTTTCGATGAACTTTCAAATTTGAAACTTCTTAAGTATATACATACTTTATGGGGTTTTTGATGGTTTATTCCGGCCCTTAAAAAAGGCTTGACAAAATGAAACTTTGATACACTATAATGTTGAATAGGCGTGGTCAATACAGGGACTAGCAGGATCGCCCATGCAATATGCGTTTGAATTTTTGTGGATTTATCTGTTGTAGTTTCTGAGTAATGAGGAAGAAACAAATTTTTTATTCATTTTGAAAGACAGAGGTGTTCACGATATATGTGATCCTGTAGGCGCGTGCTTCGATCGATTTGGCCCATTTTCAATAAAATCCTGCGTGCGTGAACTTCCAATATTTCACAGAAATTTCTAATGGGTAGCTACAACAGACATAATATAGACGGACGGACATGCTTAAGTATTTGCCGATTACACGAGCCATAGTAAACAAGAAGATCAGTCGAGCGCCATGCTGTTCAGAGGTTAGATGTTGTACCCGAACTTAACGGGGCCTCACGAAGACCTAAAACGATAGATCATCCAGATTTGCCTGAAATAAATGCTAAGACAGACTTGTGCACAATTCCTTTACCACGATTCAGACTCAAGGCAGTCGGAGAGGCCAAAAAGGGTTAAGGGTATGATGCTGATCAAGCTTCCGTCTAGGCATTGCAAACATTTTGACAAAATAATAATACACCCGTTATTTGTCGGTGATGAGTGCAAAAACAATGTTTTTTACTTATTTTACGAAAACTTTTCAAAGATTTGAAAATAGAAGAAAATGGAAATGGAAGTCCTCTTTATATATATATATGTATATATATATATATATATGTATATAAGTTGTATATAAATATTTCTTTTATTTTTGAAGAAAACTACGAGCAAATGCTAGTTTTTTTTTTAACAATTCGCAATAACTTTGCATTTATTTTGGGAACTTTACTTTTTGCTTATCTATATTTTATATATAAGATATTCTTGTATGAGAAAAAAAAAAGTCTATATTTATATCTAAAATATTTATGTAAAAAAAGTTAACGACGCGTAACCATTTTAAATTAAGTTAATTGTATTTATTCTTCTTCTATGACATATAAAAACTTTACAAGATAAGATTTTAACAAAAAAAAAAAAAAAAAAAAAGGAAGAAATGTTTTTAATTAATTGCAATACTGAAATTACTTTAATTAGTTAAATCAACTATTTACACATCATAGATCATAAATTGTGCTGTTATCCGTATCGACTGCAACTGGTTTTACAATGAAACGGCGACGATCAAATGGTCGTAACGGTGCCGTCACCACCGGCGATCCTTCAGTTTCACTTCCGGTTCTAGGAGGCTAAAATGATAGTTAAAAGAAAAAATAAAAGGAGTTTTTATTTTATTTGCATTTTTTTTTTTTTTATTTATTTATTTATTTATTTTTTTTTTCTTGTTTTGTTTTGTTTAAAAAATAGAAAACCATCCTAAGATAAATAATTTTTAATTTGAAACAGAAAACATGCATTAAAACCAATTAAGAGAGAGAGAGAGAGAGAGAGAGTCTATATAAAATCGTTGTATTAATAATAAAAACAAAAACAGTGTGGACAGTACTTACGCAGCTTTCTTTTAACGTTAAATTAAAATTGAAAATAAGGTGCGAGTCTAAGATACTTCCTTTCATCATTTTTATTCTTACTAAGTTTTTCATTTTTTCTTTTTTTTGTTTTTGTTTTTTTTGTTTTTTTATATATATATATATATATATATATATCTATATATATATATATATATATACATTTTGAATGGAAATCACAAATGAATTTCTAAAAATTCATTATCGTTACTGTATTTTATGTGTATTAGGCTAAGATGTAAAGGTTTTTTTTTGGTTTTTTTTTTAAATTTTTATCTTTGAATTTTTTTTTTTCTTCCTTTCTTTCTTAATTATCCTTTGTATTGTATTGTATGTGTGTTTGTGATTCGTTTTTATTCTTTTTGAAATTAATTTTGGCTGGTGTTTTAAGCTGAGAGTTGAGATTTCTGTGTTCTTTAATTTTGTTGATTTTCATCAACGTAATCAAGTGCTGAAGTCTAAAATGGAAATGAAAGAAAGTAAAAATGCATTTGTTATGTTCAAGTGCAACATTTAATGGTTTTTAATACATGTTTCTATAAATACTATATAAAAAAAAAAAAACATCGAAATATTTATAGCATAAGGAAAGGGATTGGGATTGAATGAATGAACGAACGATCACTTCACTCGCACTGCACAGTCGTAATGAATTTCTGTCGATATTCTTCGCTTAAAAGCTTTAGTTTCGATTTACCATAAATTTGACCGATGATAGCGAGCTTAGCTAACATTTTTCCTTTTCTCTTGGAAATGCTTTAGTTTTTTTTTTCGATTTTTTACTTGTGAGTCATAAAAATGATCTGCGTCAAGTCGAAAAATAAATTAAATCGCATCAAGACTTTGTACAACATCGCAGAGGAACGAAATTTATAATTGGCCATAGGTCATGGCCCACCATTAACTATCGTATAACAATCTGCAGTTGGGCAGTTATTCATATCATGATTTTTTACAATAAGGCGTTACATGGGAAGTGGTCGAAAAAGTGGTTTGATGCAAGAAAACATGTCAGTGTATTAAAAATTCTGATCTGCAGATTGAATGCACAAAAAAAAAAAAAAAACAAGACACATGGAGACACAAACAAGTTTAGATCCATGGAAAAAATCATTCGGAATCTAGCGCATACACACGTAACAAACTTAATATACCCTTGTAGCGTAAGTGATGTAGAGTATAAAGTAATGTATAAAGTATATAAACATGGTTTCGATCGATATATATCGATTAATATATATATCAAGTAAATCAAGTAAATAAATGGATTCGTCCTCTTTCGTGGAATTAAATAATCTTGTGGTGGGTATTAAAAAATTCGATTCGAGAGGCAGCTTGCCTTAGCATCGTCTGCTAGAGATGTGTGCGAAGATCTTAATTTAAGAGTAAAGGAAGAACGGCAATGAATCTTAGCGACAAAGATGATAGTTTTTCTGATCAAAGTTATTGCTCGACTATAAGGTCGACTTTCGTGGAAACGGTTCATATCCAAAGAAACGTGTTCAAGTTGAGAAGTTAGTTAGCAAGCAATGATTTCTTCTTTTTTTTTTTTCTTTATTTTTGACCAGACGGATCACCAACGGATACCTCACACTACTACTACAGCTTTTGTCTTCGACTATTGACTTTGGTAAAGTAATCAATAAGCTTGACAGGGGCTTGACAGTACAATTTCACTTGGAGGCTGTGTGAAGCATGTAGTCCGTGTTAACCGTTCTCTACGGTATTTTGAAAAAGACATTATTCTAAAGCTAACATTCACCTGCATTTCCATGCCTCACACTATTTCGTTCGCTTTCTTTTTCTCGTAACATGGAAGATCGTAGTTGAAGTCGAAGTGTTTCAACCTTCGTCCTGGTGTTGTTTTGTTTTAATTGAATTTTGAAAAATGCAAAGCTGATAAAATGTAGTTTTTGTTTTTTTTGCTTTTTGTGCTTCTCACAACTTCATCCCAACGCGATAATGTTTAGCTTACATTCAATCGTTGACCGGCCTGACCGGTGCCTGATTATTACGATATAATTATTATCTTATATAGAGTGAACATATAGAACAGAGCAGTAACAACATTTATATCTACAAGTAAATTACAAAAAATTGTAAATAATATAAAACCAATATAAGAACAAGAACAAGAACAAGAACAGAGTATAAAATTGTAGACGAAAAGAGCAAAAACAAAACCCACAAAAAATTCACATTAAATTATGAACAAAAAAAAAATAAATATTAATTATAGTAGAAATAGTAATAAAACAACAACAACGATGAATTAAAAGATATAAGGGAAATACCAAATCACCAATCGACTAATGTCGGTTTAATACGCACCAGTACACATTTACATTGATTCTCATCGTAATAGGAGCCCGTGGTGCAATTCTCATTTTGTTTACAAACACAACGACAATTGACGTCGTCCCAAGTCTTATGATCAAGTTGCAGGCATTTGCTGCGAGCTTCGTCATTGGTGCAATGGCAACGGCAGTCTTGGTAACGCTGAAACGCATTACAATCCTACGAATGTATGTATGTATGATATGACAAAGTTTTCTCTTGAACGATATCTTCCTACCTCCGGTTTAATGCGACAATCGCATTTGCATTCCAAATGTTGCTCTACCGGTATCACATCTAGGCCGCAAAACTTCGCCCCTTCGTCATAGCAATAGCGGTAGACTTGAAAATTGATTACTTCGATTTTGGTCGGCTGACAAGACATCCATTGCGTGCTACAGCAACCGCCGCAACGTTTCACTCGAGTGCAACGGGGAAAATAATTATTTTTTGGATTCAGAGGCGTTAAGTCGACAACGGAATTTTCTGGTATACAATTGGCAGCTTTCGCACGTACAACGGCCGCCCTCTCGACGGGACGTTTCAAATTTTCTACACGAGACACACGAGACAATAATAAGCATAATGAGGACAAAAGAGCGAAAAGAATTTTTTTTAATTTGAATTGAAAAACTTGCCATGTATACCCCATTTGGGATCCAAACTTTGCGGATCTATGAATTTATCAATAAACTCTGATATATCGGTGATATTGTTTAATTGTCGATAAAAATCCATAGGGACCTGCAATGATAGATAAGTAAATTCCACAATAATAACGTTTCATATACAATTTTTCTTGTTTTTTTTAATCAAAGTCGCGTTAGAACGCGCAAAAATTTTGTTATATTTAAAAGATAATATCTACACAAACACACACACACACACAAACACACAGCAAATTTCTACTTAACCTTATACGTAAACGTGTTCAGAGATACGAAAAGGAAAATAGCCATAGACTGCTGCTTCATGTCATACAACCATATATATATATATATATATATAACCATACATATATATAACCATACATATATATCTATATAATCATACATAATAATAAGGCCATAATAAAGGCATACATATATGTATGTATGCATGTACATACATATACTGTGTTTATATAATTAAAACTGTTATTATAACTTTCCTAAACTTATTAACGTATTCGAGTTTTTTTTTTAATTATTTATTGTTTCCTTCAACTTCTCATTATCGTACAGTTGTCATTGTGTGATGTGTTTCCAACGCTCTAACCGTCACACACACACACACACACACACACACACACACACACACACACACACACACACACACACACACACACACACACAAGTATATGGTTATTAGTTCAGTTTAATAAGTTGTTGTTTCTGTTGCTGTTGTTGTTGTTGTTGTTGCACAAACTTGTAAATAATTACTTAAGAAAAACTTAAATAAAACATAATTTTTTTTCATGTGAACGGAAATCGAACGGATTGTGTTTATGTTTACGTTTATTAGAAATTCAAAACAGTCAACAGTTAATAAAAAGTAACTAAATATTATAAAAATATTCAAGAAAAATACAAGTAAAACGATTATATATCGGCAACGGTCGACCATTAAATACCCGACATCACTTGGCTTAATACAGTTATTAATAATGCCGTTACATGAGAAATGATCGAAAAAGTGATCTGAATCGAAACATGATTTGCAATAGCGTTCGTCCTTGACGGACACGTACAAGCTTCGTCTATCTCAAGTCCTTGTGGGTGTTGTACGCAAACCAACAAACTTACTAGATAGGGCCCTGCACTACAAGCGATCCAGGGTACAAGAAACATCCCATTTGTCCCCTTTTATAGGGCGAAACATGAGTGCGCAAGATCTCAAGTAAATATAAAATGATTGAAAGGTTTGTGTTTGTCAACTAACCTCGTGTAAGCCAGCCGATCGAGGGCGTTTTCGCTCGAGATCAAACGACTGAACTCTAAATTTTGAGTCTTCTCCGTTTTTTTCCTTTTCTTTTTTTGCTATTTTGCGTGGCTTGTTGCCGACGAAGACTTTCAGTTCCCAATTTGTTTATGGCCACCGAGCGAGCATAGGTGGCAAATGGCAAATTTCTATTTCTCTACTCTTTAGCGAAAAAGTTTCATGAATAAGCGATCAGATGGATGGACAGATAATTGCATTTTATATTTACTTGATTACTCATGGAAGAGAATAAAAGAAGAAGAAATCTTTGATTCTGGGTAATAATAAGTAAGCAAATGCATTTTAATTATTTATTAATAGGATGGCTTCCTCTCTCTTCTATGTAAAATGGATTGATGTTTCAGGTAACTATTTGATAATTGGAATGCATTTTTTCTTTCCTTAACAACAGTCAGTAGTTGGTATGAACGAATAACTTTCTTGAGTAACGTCACACACATATCACAGACGCGTGATATCGAAGTGTTTTCTTCTTCTATGACCATTCCTTTGGAGTATCAAAATTGATGAAATTACCAACCAACATGCCAGGTTATACAGGGTGTCCCCGTGCGTCTTTCTAAACTTAACTAAAATCGACCAACTTTTTGCTTGAAAAAGATTTTTTATATTCAAGTTATTGATGAGATAATATTTGCTCTGAGAGCAGGCTTCAACAAGGCAGGGGAAGGGTGACAATGATTTTAAATTTCACTTTCCTATGTGTCTTCAATTTCCAGATGATACAAATTCAATGATCAAATTAGTATGCTTTCGCCTTACGATTGATGGATAGAATGACAATAATAATAATAATAATAAGAATAAGAATAAGAATAAAAATAATAAGAATAAGAATAATTCATAATTTAAATTCTATAAATGCCTTAAAATATGAACCGATATGTGATGACTCTTTTTTCATTAATTGTTTACTTTTGCTTTGGGGGGAAATTTTTATGAGTCATTGAAACGTATTAAAAGACAAAAGCACTTACATAATAAAATATAAAAAAAAAAAATTTATGTTCACTGCACATATATATATATATATAGATATATATATAAAAACACTAAGAGTCTAAGTCCAAAATATTTTTTTATTAAAAAAGATTTGCAGGCTTTTTCATGCACAAATGCATTGAGAAGAAAGAGAGAAAGCCGGAGCACGGGCAAAAATCATTCCGATATTCATCCGAGCCGCCGTAAGGTACAAAACATGTTTATTCGGAGCGGTATAGTCCGGTTTGATTCAACCATATTCAACTATCTATTCAGAAATGATTAAATAAAGAGAAAAGTGCAACGTAGCGCTTAAGTTCAAGCCTTAAGTCAACAAGTCTTTTCCATTCGGAAAATATTGTTATGGAAATCCCGATTCTAGTTTCATGCCAATTAATTGATTTGCTTTCTCAGAAAATAAATTTCCCAGAGTCGGAAAAGAATATTTGAGTCGAAAAGAAAGTTTAAGTTGAGAACGCGGTCAAACGAAGTGAACTGTAAATAATCCTACCCTTAAGGAAATTGATTGCATGTAAAAACCACGACCTAGCGGTACGAATCGTATCAAGAAAGCATTTTCGTAACAATATCTACGAAAGCATGGAATGCTTTTTCACTGCATTGTATTCTCATCAAGTTCGTATTTAGTATATTTTTTCATTAAAAATATGGACGCACAGAGAACATAAGAAGAAGAATATTCCACTTGTTCGATTTATTTAGGGAAAAGATTAATCGATTTATTGAAATAATTTTTTCATATATATTTTCATACGTTTGGAATCAAGTAAGGCAATGGCGAGCATTAGAAGGTTCAGCTAGAGACGCAGCTTGTCTTTGCTTCTCGCTCTTTCTGGAGAACGAATAAGCCAATGTCGGGCATTAGAAGGTTCGGCTTTAGACGCAGCTTGTCTTTGCTTCTCGCTCTTGACTCTTGGATTGAGACGGACCTTGTCTTTGATTCACGCTTATTGTGGGAAGCAAATAAGCCAATGGCGGGCTTAACAAATTCGGCATGAGACGAACCTCGAGAGTTCTTTGCTCTTTCTGGGGAGCAAAAAAGCTAGTGGTGGGCATTAAAAGATTTGGCACGAGACAGACCTTGTCTTTGATTCTCGCTTTTTCTGGGGAGCAAATAAGCTGACGACGGACATCAAAAGATTTGGGTCCAAACTACATCCCTTTTGCTTATTGTTGGGTCAACTACCGGGAAAATTTCTACTTCTCATAAGTGAGGTAATTTCCCTTGTCTCTATGTCTTGTGGACGATGTTGCTGTGCGAACTCAAAATTGAGTTTTGACCTTGATTGAGGTCGAATCTCTTGAGTGCGGTCTTGATTAATTTTTCTTTTGTTCTTATTACTTTTCACAAACCCTAGCCCCCTAGTGGTTCCAATTAACCTTTCAGCAAGTTGTCGACTACAATTAATCTTGTTTTGTTACATCTTGAGTCCATAAGTATTAGCATAATTGGACTTTTTAACTATTCTTTGTCAACATCGTTTTCAAAACAAAGCGTCTTTCCACACAACAATTTTTACAATTTACATCATTTATGCTGCCAGGCCACATAGACAAGGACTTGAGGACCTTTCATATATCACTTTCTGAAACAATCTAAGCTTGTCTGTCTCTCTGCCTGTCCGTCTTATGTTCTTGTGATCAATCTACAGGCCGTAATTCTTGAGATATTTTAATGGACTATCGTACGCCGATATATTTTGGCTCAAACACTATGAAAAATGTTTCAGATCGAGCCACTTCTTCAACTACTTCCCATACAATGCCTTATTTTGGGAAATCGTTTAACGAATTACTTCATGACTGACTTACTGATATTTTTAAAAAATTTTCAATGAAATCAATCAAAAAATTTCATTGTTGATAATTTCATCCGTTGATATAAAATATAATTTTGATAGGATCCGTCTGGTTAGCCGGGTAGCTAAGAATCGCGACTATTAGGTTAATGTTCGCGGGTTCAAATCTCAAATGCAGTCAAGTTTCCTTTGACCATAGCTATAACGGATGGTTAGTCGCTAAAGTCTTAACACTTATCGTTTGGACAGACACACTCACTAAGCTGCGGCCGCCACCTAACTTTTCCTTGCATTTTCTATTCTTTCATAATTTATTGGAAGGATATGAATTTCCCTGATATTTCTATATCCGAGTAGGTAAGAATGGCGACTATCAAGTAAGTCAGTGTTTGCGGATTCAAATCTCAACTGTACTAATGTCTATTTTAGTGGTAGCCACAAAGCCTAACACTTACCCTCACTAAGCTAGGCAGTCCTTCTCCTCTCCTTATCTCGCTCGTTATTTTCATTTCTTTCTAAGGGTTACCTTGTTACACGAATTGAGGGGCATTCCCCTGATCGATTGATCATAAAAAAAAATAAAAATAAAAAAAGAATTGTGAGTTTTCGAGATAACAAGAGAGACACGGAGAGAGGGAGAGAGAGAGAGAGAGAGAGAGAGAGAGAGAGAGAGAGAGAGAGAGAGTTTCGATTCATGTTTGAATTTGAGAAATGAAGTTTAACTTGATTTGTTCGCACATAAATGCCAGCATCGAGCACTTATTGAACTTAAAGCAATTATAGGAAATATTTGCTTAAAAGTGCAATTTTCCACTTCAATCTTTCAAAAGACAGACGCATTGACGAGATATTGATAAATTGATTTAGAATTTATTTGTGAAACGGATAATAAAGTGTTACAAGGACAAAATCAGTTTACTCTCGCACGATAGATGCGTAAAATTGTGCATCGATGTGTTTATACAAAATCGTTTCTCAGCAATCAAAATATATGTTAAACGAGAACTAAAATCACTCAAATATTTGGCGCCACTTTTTCCAGCGTTTAATGAAATTCCTTAGTTGTACTATAATTAAGTATTAGTAATAACGTTATTTGCTTAAGAGGGCCGCCCGATGAATGAATGAATGTGTGATTGTTCAATTGTAAATCGCTTGTTTATTTATACATAGAGACTTTTCACTTTGCCATATTTTGCATTGTATTTAATTTTGTTTTTTCTTTTTTTTCTTTTCTCTAAGCTATTGTTAATACTAATGACTAATTCTTTTTTTTTTCTGTTTTTTCTGTTTTTTTTTTTTTTTTTTCAACTTAACAAGCAGACAAATTATTTTCTTATCGATAACATTAAATTTCACTAATTATTCATTTCTAACAATGAATGAAATGCCGGTTTTGACGATTTCTATAGATTCGTTAACTTTCGATTTGATTGAAACACGTCCGTACATCCGTACATTCGCGTATTCGCGCATTTCTCTGCTGTTGAATTATCAAAAGTCGTAAGTTTTTTGTACGTTGATGCATTCGATTCTCTCTGGATCGTAGAATGGTTTAATACCGGTTGAGCTTCACATGGAATCTTCATATTGAGTCACGAGACTTGCTCCCTATATCCGTGCAGTTAAGTACCTTTTCCTTTGTTGTTCAAAAACATCAAAGGACGTAAGTTTTGTGTTCTAGAACGGCTTACTTTCGCTTGAGCTTCACATGGACTGTTCATATAGAGTTATGACCCTTGCTGCCTATGTTCCTGCCGTCATGTACCTCTTCCTTTGTTGCTGAATTATCAAAAATCGTAAGTCTTGTGCGTTGATGCATTCGATTCTCTCTGGATTGTAGAATGGCTTACTTTCGCTCGAATTTCACATGGAGTCTTCATATTAAGTCACGAGACTCGCTGCCTATATCAGTGCAGTCAAGTACCTCTTCCTTTGTTGTTGAATTATCAAAGTTTGTAAATTTTGTCCACGGATGCATTCGATTCTGTCTGGATCGTAGAATGGCTTACTTACGCTTGAGCTGCACATGTACTTTTCATATAAACTGATGAGTTTTGCTTTCTTGTCAGCTTGTTCGAAGATCATTAACTGTGAGCGATGGGCTTAAGTAAATGATTCCTAATGGTTCTTTAGGAATCTAACCGAACCCTGTACAGGATATCGATTAAAGAGAACGTTACATTTATCGAAAAACGCTTTATATATAAAAAGTAAGTTACTTTTATTGTGCCCCGCGACCATAGCTCGTAGAAAATTTGCTATCGTAAAGTAAAGGAATGCGAGAACATCCTCTTCTATAAACATTCCTATTAGCGCTTATATAAAAGTTGAGATCAATTGCATTGAATATTGATTCGAAATAGTTCTTAAACATTTAGATAGACGGTAAGAAATTAGGACAACATTGAGTCTTTCAAGCTTTCTGCTGGGTATTGCAAATTTCTTGACATGAATGAATATAATCCGCATGAAATCTTAGCTGAAAAGTGTGCAAAAGTACTTGAAACAATAGGGATAGTCGTTATTAGTATTGATATAGAATACAATCGAAGGCCAAGGGACGTGAAGATAAATTGACGTTGAACCAGTCAAGACATCTAGCAACTACCTTAACGAAGGTCTGTAATCGCCCTAGAGAGAGAGAGGCGTTTGATAAAAATAGTTCTCGAAAGATAATTTCGCATGTGTTTAGCTTGTTTGGAAGGTCTTTCCATATAGATTCATGCGATGTAGATGAATATCGTTGCAAATTTTCTGCTTCAATGGATAATTTTCCCATAGTCGGTCGATGCTGATATACCAAATTTCAAAAATTTGTTAAAAATAGTTTTGAAAATATAAATTTGAATTTGTTCAGCTCGTTTTAAAAGTATATTTACATCGATTGATGAGGTGTTCCCAATTCGGATGGAGTTCCGACGAGAGTTTCAAGTCCTACTATATCTTAATCGCAACTACATAACAGAAATCTGTTAGGACGTTTACAGCTACGGCTTTTAAGGTACTTGGTTGATGTCTTTACTAATTAAATTCGCATTTATCTTTATACTCTTGCAGTACCATTACCACTACCACCATTACTATCCCCCATAACCGAAGCACGCATAGACTCATTCTTAGGAGGAAAAGATATTTCACTTTAATAAACTCAACTATTAGTTTGCAATGAATTATTTGCATTGCTTGTAATATCAAGTTGTTGCCGGTACACCTAATATACGTAAGATACGTAATATGTGTACACATCTAAGAACGATGCGTGAAATTGAAAGCAAAAATAGACTAATCATTTAAAAGTTAGAATGTGTGTTTGTAGTAATTTAAAGCAACAACAGGGAAGTAATTAAATGTCGATACTTTCTTATATTCATGAATAATTCGATTTACGAGTAATGTTGCGGGCTAATAAGCAGTAAATAACAACGGATTGCGATTATCTGTTAATTCGTTCAATATGCCCTCATACATAAACAAATGCATGCATATTCATATAAATCGCAAGAAAATAAATATGAAAAACACTTTCACACAAAAGCACATTAAACGTGTCTTTTGCAAAGTATTCGCAGTGCAATTTATTGTAGCAATTAACGCGTGAAGGAACCGATTATTACACAGCACCCTCTTAGCAGATTTCGCAAAATTATTTATTAATTATTTAAATTCGAACGAACACACGAACGAGCATATTGGGGGGAGGGGGGGAGAAGTGCAATGATTCGAGCGTTTTCACGAAAGCCGCCAAAACGCAATAGTGAAGGTCAAGAGAATACGCATTATAAACACATTAAGATGAACGCAGACGAAGTAATAACGAACAGTAGGTCCGTTGTCGCCTTTCTGTCCATGTTTTGGAAGACAAATATCTTCAGAATTTTATGCTGGCACATGGTGTTGCCGCTTATTTAGGTGAAAGTCTTCGATTTCTAGGGTCATAACTAGCGCTGCTTAGCCGCATCATACTAGAGCTCGAGTACCAGATGAAAAAGAGTGGTGATGGTCCAAATCTAGGTGTATCTAACACCTCCGTTTATTGACTGCCATGATATTCCACGTCCTGTGAGGTCTTTGTCGCTCCCACGCCGACATTACCTATGCATTAAAATGTGCTTGTGGGCACTCATTGCGGCCTACTGGACGTCCAGGATTCTCTTAGTACAGACTATAAGGCTTTCGGGTTTCCGCATTATGCTGCCTTACGCGACATTTAACCCCCTTGCATAAGGATTACCCATTCGTCCTGGATAAGTATCGATCTGGCAATGCCCAGCGTCCAATCTACTATTTCTATGGTTCCGGTTAATAACACATAGACCTGTAAAATATCTTGGACCTTCAAACAGACGACTCCTGATGCATTCGATGACTTTGCTATGGTGAGTTCTCGTCGCCAGAATACTTTCTTCTCAATACAAGCGTAGGCATTGACCCGCGAACAGTCGATTTGTCTATGTAGCTTGTCGATGTCGTTAGATACGAGTCAACAAAATCTATGAATTTTTCAAGCTTGCAATTCGCATATGGCACAAAAATCTTCCATACTCATAACCTCAAAAAACTTCACGTAAAACAGGAACTAAAAGATACTCCTTTAAGCCTTACGTCAGCCGCTAACATCTCTAACTTGCACCGACATCTCTTTAGTTTTTTAGACGGTAGTTCATATAAAAATTCACATCGATACCAACTCAAACCAAACCCAAAGTCAAAGTCATTTTTTCGCTTGTTATCTCTTGCGAGCGCGGTTCACATCTGTTTTAAAAATATGTTCTTAGATTTGAACCAATTGTAAGAATCGTGAAGGCTTTAATAAACCGACAGCGAGATCTGAATTGACGCAGAATCTTATACCAAATACGATGATTTATAAAATTTTGTGATACTGTGATAATGCGTCCTTCAGGAGGGCCTCAAGGGCAATGATGAAATTATTACACCTCGTTCCGGTGGTGGATGTGAAAGCAAAAGCGAACGCGTAAAGAGCATTATCTAGTTAGAATGGGGTTTGACTTCTTACCGATCGATCATGTAGCGAATCGATCAATTAACATAATTCTCGTAGTAAGTATTTGTCGTGAAATAACTCTCGACTCGTTAATCGTTTCATGATAACAAGAATTTATATGAAAATATGAAGTTTCGCTCTTTGCACTTCAATGCACTGCAATTCTCTCTTTCTTCATTTACCTTAAATGAATTCGTCATCCGCTTGTATGCACACCTGCATGCCATGCTTCAAATAGTTTGTATTCAAATCTTAATTCCTTAGGTTTTTGTGTTTTTCAGTTCATAAAAAATACCACAAAGAGTTTGTTTTTTGTTTTTTGTTTTTCTTTTCTTTCTGATTTTCTTTGCTTTTATTGTTTTGTTGTTTTTGTTACGTCTTTTTGTACGTCTTTTTCTTCTTGCTGCATTTATGATAAATGTAATGTGTATGAGAAGAAGTAGTCGGAGTATGATCTCCATGAAAAATTTCACTTACCGGATCTGCTTTATTTTCTTCCAGCAATTTAAGATTTGTGTCTTCTATATGCTCAGCATGGATATCCGCTTTTGATTTATTATATACAAAACGGGAATTGTTGTTATTATGATTTTCAGTTAAAGCGCATGCAATATGCACTAAACTCCCGCATGTGAAGAACAATAACAATACGTTAACATTACTAAGAAGCAGATGACGACAACCGCGATCAGTTCTGTTTATTTGAGACATTCTGTTGTGTGTGTTGTTTAATTCGGTTAGTTTGTTTTGGTTTCAATTGCTGCTGCTTCTGCTACTACTGCTGCTGTTGCCTAGTCTGGAGCTACTGTTTGTTTATTTTGTTGTTTCGTTTCGTTTCTTATTTTTTTTTTTTTTGGTTTCTTTTTTTTTTTTCACAAAAAATATGGTTTTGTTATCACAGTTTATTTGTGTTATTCATAGAGCTGTGAATACGTTCTTTGTAACTTTTTTTTTTCTAAATCTTAGATCTTTCTTTCACTGGTTTTTTCTTGTTTTTTTTTTTTTTTTTTTTTTTTTTTTTTTTTTGGTAACGTGTGTTTGGCTAAAAACTGGCAAGAAAATTAATTTTTATTTTAATTTAAACAAATACACCTCACAATTATCATAAAATTTATTATTAAACATTTACTTTAACAAAAGTACATTAACTTGTTGATTATATTCTTTTCATTATTTTTATTTTTTATTATTTATACTAAGAGATGACAGGTGCAAAATGTTAAGAGGAGGGGGGCACGAAGAGTAAATGTTATAAAGTACTATTATAATAAAGGTCTCTTATCTAAGTAAACGCTGAACAAATTATGCGATAAATAACATGCATGTATGTATCCATGTATAAAGTGTACATAAAGTAAAAAGGGCGTAATTAACAATTTTTTTTATTTTTATTATTATTTATTTTTTTTTTTATTAAATATTCCATTGACCTGTGGATATGGAACGATTTACCATTTCATGAATTGAAGACAAAAAAAAAAAGAAAAGCAAGTGAAAACATTATAGTAGGGCTAGGCCGACTATTAAATACCAGGCACCACATTGTCAAACACAATTTATTATTTTTACCATAGAACACAGAAATTATATCTTGTTTGTATAGGAACATACTATTATGGGACTGTATATTAAAAATAGTAATCAAGAGGTTCCCAGATTGAGGCACTCTTTATATCATTTTTTATATCAAACGGATCAAATGGATTAATTTTCATCATAACATATTAAAATTTGGACTTTTCTGCCCTAAAAACGATCAATTCTCGTGAAATCCTTACATAGGGTAAGATCCAAAAAATAGGTCGAGATGGTCCATAGTTTTCATACCAATCTACTGCTTAGCCACTTTTGCCGAGAAATTTTGAGAATCGCAATTTTTTTCCATAACACGACTTTTCAGAATAGGGAGTTATAGGGGGAGTGATCGAAAGAGTGGCCCGATCCGAATGCGTTTCCGTTTTCAATGGCGTTCGTACTTGGGTCAAAACACGTCATTGTACCGAAATTCATCAAAATTGCGACCTGTAGCTTGAACGCAAATTTACATGGATATACATCAGACGAACAGACGAGCAGATGAACACACAGGCTTAGATCAATTCAGATTATCCTTCAGAATCTATCGGTATAACAAAAGATGTGTTTGTCTTAAGCTCTTCTGCGAGTTACATACGTCCGCACTAACTTAACATACCCTTTATCACAAGTGGTGTAGGGTGTAAAAATTACGCAAAGTTGAAGGTATAAGGGTATATTTAAATTGTGCGGATATGTATGACATCCAGAAAGACTTAAGATGGGTCCATATTTTATTATATCGATTGATTCAGAATCACTTTCTCAATCGACTTAAGCTTGTCTGTCGTGATTTTTGAGACATTTTCATCAAATTTAATTCTCATCAAATAATGGTTTAGGATTGGACCACTTTTTCGACCACTTTTTGTATAATGCCTTATTTTGAAAAGTCTTTATATAAACAACTGTAGGGACAGTGGCCCATTATAGCGTTTTGATTTGTCTAACTAATGCACATATGTGTATTTTTGCATGTGATTCTTATATGCACCATTTACGATGTCGGTGTCAATTATTATAAGAATACATACCAGAAATATCAGGTTTTTGCGTTTCAAGGTCACACGTTAACCAAGAGATAATGCATGAACTATAGGATCTCACAGATGCACACTTGCAATATCAGTCTGGATGGACGGGTGAAGGAGATTTAATAAATCGGCTCAAACTTTCTACCTACAGTTTTTGGGAGAAATCAACGATCGCTTTGGTAAAATATATAATATTTTTACACAACGGGCCCTAACCAAGTGAACCAAGACTTCTTTTATAATAAATTTAGCAAGGGCCTCATAACTAATTATATTTCCAGGATTCGGTTTTATTATATTATATATACGTATACCGCCTATATACATATATATGTATATATTTTCGATCTGCTTTCTAAACTAACTCTTAGAAGATATTATGGTTAGTTTCGACCCAATATTTTCCAGTTTGTTTACTTACTGTTTTGCGAATTGCGGATAATAAAACTTATAGACGGACGGATAGACAAATGAATAATTCGATTTATATAAACTAAGCAGGATCAATTGTTTATATATAATTGATGAGGTGTCTTAAGAACTTGTGCAAAGTCTTTTCTATATTTCAACACGTTTTCGTTTTAATCACGCGTCTAGTCATCTAGTCATCGCATCACAACGTTACTAACATTAGCTTATTAGCAATGCCATTTCCGGTATACTTGCCCGATTTAAAGAGTCGACGAGTGGTCTTTATAATGCTTTCGAGATGAAACAAGAACAACGCGCAAAGGGTGATCTATGCTCGATTTTATTCATACGATATTCATATTCAATAACCATTCGAATGAATTGATGCATTGTACGCCCAATTGGAAGTTTACTCATGTAGTTTTATCATATCCCACTACTATACCAACTATACCCATATATCGACTCATGGCACAAAGCATATTAAGTTTGTGCTTATGTGCACCTTGTGTCAGAAAAACTTGAGATGGATTCAGCCTTTTATTGTACCAATCGAATAATTTCCTCATTTAGCATGTCTGTCCGTGTTTCCATGACCATAATACCAATTTTGGCATAAACATGAACTTGAATCAAATAGTTTTTGCAAATTATGCCACATCGTACTCAGTGGTTGTCATAAGAAGTAAGTCCTTACACAGCGACAGAAACTAAGTTGTAGTTTTTCACAACGAAAACAGATAAATAATAGATAAAATAGATCGATCTTTAAGAAGTATATTAATTTGTCATTTGAACGCATTCTCCTATATGACGGATGTAACGAAAGGTATGCGTTTACCTGAAAATAATGTGTCATTGATGTGTGTGTGTGCCAATGAGCGTAGGGAGCATTTAATGGCCGGCCTTACCCGACTATAATATTTTCACTTGTTTTCTCATTTCACTTTATTAACCGTGTGTTTTTATCACTTCTTTTCTTCTTCTTTTCTTTTTTGACTTTTATCAGTTAGTTAACGGCTTAGTCACAAGTGTAACTGAAGGCCTTGAAATTGATTGGCTATTAACTGCAAGTTAATCTTACCTTACTTTCAGTTCGATTTTTAGAGAAAACGATTCTAAGTTTGCTTTCTCATAACAATTTTAATGGGCAGGCGGAGTTTGCTACTTGCGTCTTGCATCCACAAGTATCTGTATGCATATATATATATATATATACATATGTATCTATATACATAAGTATGTATATACTTATGTATATATAACATTGAAATTTCCACTACGAGGCCGTCCGCAATCTACCCGATAAACGCTAAAAGACTATAGATAATGATAGCGCAAGTTCCGTTGATTAAGTTGCGTAAGAAGTATGTTTTAGATAAAAAAGTAAATCTCATCAAAACAACACTCACTTTCAACTTGTACATCCAATACTAACTAGGACGTCACACTTCAAGACTTATGTACATGCATCATAAATTTGTCGAGAATCTATTACAGTCCACGTCAGACTTATATTGAAGTCCGGGTGGCCTGAGTGGCCTGAGTGGCCGAGTAGCCAAAGAGTCTCGACTATCAACTCTCAATGCTCAAGTGCGCTAACCTAAGATGCTAAGCTTTTAAGACTTTAGTCTTTGAATTTATTTCGCTGCTTAAATTAAGAATAATAAGACTGATGTGACTATAATAGAGCGGAGTATATATGTAAACAGATGGATGCGGTGCTAGATAGCACTGGTATCAAGGAATATCTTGCAGTTATATAACGAATATTAATGGAACGACTTTAGTGTTTTTTTGCTTGTATTACTATTGACTATTGAAGATTTTCGCTCACTCATTCGAAATTGAAAACTTTATGTATGCAGTGAAGTGATTCGCTTCAAGTCGCATATTACGTTTTGCTGTTTTTTTTTTTTGTGTTTTGCTTTCGTTTCTGTTCTTATGATATTGTTTTTTGGTACAATTCAATGCTTACTCATATCGTTATCGTAATCCAAGTGTTTACCTGGCGCAACGTAGTTACTTTTGACATTGGCACTAATTTCTGTTTACGCTATCGTTAAGGTTAAATGTGTTTACAAATTTCAATAAATATGTATGTATGTACGTATGTCTGGATGTATGTATGTATAAGAATTTGTAAAATAGTTTATAAAAAAAAAAAAAAAAAAAAAGAAGTCATATTTTATACGATTGCTACACGAATTAATAATGAAAGATATGAGACTCCTTTGCCATGTGACAACACGAACAAAAATATATTTTTATTTATTTACTTATCTTTTTTTGTTCTTTTCATTTTCATTTTCATTTTTATTTTTGTCTTTTTCTTTTTTTTTTTTCAATTAACAAACAAGCGGCAACTATTTCAACGTTCAAGATTTACAAGCCTTTGTCAATGGAGTTTATGAAAATTATTAACAAAGTTTTCGTTGTGTGCGTTCACGTTTTGAACTCTTTTTTAATTTATCTGTCAATTAATTCGTGCATGTGAGCAGTTCCTTATGCCATTTGTAAGGTTAATGTTAAATTCTTTATTAAATACTCCTAGTTTTATTTATTTATTTATTTTTTTCATTTGTTTTTTTTTTTCATTTTGTATTTAAATAAGAAAATGAAAAAGTTGTGCTTAAGCAAAGGGCGCATACACAGCAAGACAAAACGGACGGACAAACGTATAGATAGACTGAAATTAATTGTTTACAAACAATGCAATTATTTTGATTTGTTGTTATTATCGTTTACAAGTTTGTAACAAACAAACATATAGACACACGAGTACGCACGCATACGTATGTACGTGCACATATACATGCAGACGATCAAGCACAGGCACAGACACCCGCACTTGCACGCACACACACGCACACACACACACACACACACACACACACACAAACATACACATTGAGCGCGCCCCTGTATATGTCCAAGGGGGTAAAATATATTCATCCATATATTCATATACGCGATTATATTGTTCTTATGCACTAAAGTAATATGGCAGACTATCAGCGAAGTTATTCTCAGTTGCGTTTTTATTTTTTTTTTTGTGGGATTTTGTATTCAACCCTCATCGCGAGAGCTCGCGCATCCGAAAAAATTGCTGGAATGCTTATTGTATCGCCTCTTTCGTAACATGCCGACATATTCCTATAAAGATCCCCTACTACTGAGGTACGCCTCTATTTCTGCTGTTTGTCTATCATTTGTTAATATTATAAATGGAAATTTTTCCAAGAAGCACTGCTTGAGTGGTAAAAGAATCTCGATCGAAATAATTCACAAAACCTTATTTTGTGATAGCCTTTCAGATAGCAGATCTTAATGCATTAGCGTCAGATTATATAGCAATCACGTTTAGATAAACGTGAGTGAATTTTTGAAATAATCAAATTTAACGTTAAGATATCGTCGAAAATGAAGCATTACGTTATGGAGTCTCTAAAGAAAACTGAACTTTTGCAACTTGGATAATAAGAGAGGACTTGGATAGTAACAGGGATCTAAGGAGGATAATATCAGAGATCTAAGGGCTTAGATCGATCACAATCACTTTCTGAATCGATTTAATATTGTTTGTCCGTCTGTCCATTTGTCTTGCGCTACCTACAAGACGCAATTTTTTAAATATTTTCATGAAACTCGGTATACCGATATGTTTTGGCTCAAGCTCAAATCCTGATGACAAATCGGTCAAATCGTTTTTCATCACTCGCCATAGAAAGCCTTATTTTGCAAGGTCGCCATATGAATAACTATTATTATTATTATTATTAAACGAAGTAGTGTAGGGTATTTAATTGTTTTATTGTACTGTTTTCACTTATTATTAATGTTTCTTAAACCGAAGAAGATATCAATTTGACATGATCGATATTTTGTGAGCTTAGGCTTTTAAGAATCTGGTTTAACAATACAGACACGGATTCAAAATTAGTTGCCTTCAAATATAAATATATTCTATATATATACATATGAATGATATACAGATTCAATACTTTTTAGACTATGATGTTCCCTTTAAAAGATTGAAAAATTGATTATGAAAGCGCGCGCGAAAAAGTATGCGGTTCACGTTTATTACAAAAATTTACTCATCATCATGACCGTATTATAAGAAGACATTTTACGTGCCTTTTTACCACTGATTATATTTATAATCGTTAGTGTGGTGTGTGCGGTGGATGTGTGTGCTTGCATGCATTTTATTAATATTTTATATTACGGAACGGCCTAGTTAACCGTTTAGCAGCTTAGCTGCTTAGCTGCCTTAAAGAGCTTACGAATCATAACCTAATAGCTGACGAAACTGTCATCCGCTTATCTTGATTATCATCGATCATCAAGACATGAGTTCGATCTGAACTCGTAAATATAAAATTTATTTGACTTTTTCGAAAATTTGATTTAATCGTCAAAACTATACGTCGCCTTCAAGAAAACGTATTTTTCTTTTTTCTGCATTATGTTTTAGAAGAAGAAAAAAAAAAAAAAACACAAAACAATCTCTTCAGGTTTTTCTTCCTTTGGCATAAAAACAGTTTCACAGAAGACATTGTAGTGCGTTTTTTATTTGTTTGCAATAATTATTTCATGAATGAATTATTGTTATCAGTTCAATTATAAATTATTGTTGTTGTTGCCGTTGTTCTTGTTGGTTTAGTGCAAAAAAAAAAAAAAAAAAAAAAAGAACGAAACTGAAAATAAGTATAATAATAACGCAAAGTTGTAAAACGCGCACTGACCTATAATAACATAATTTGTTGTTTCTTTTTTTCCATTTATTTTTAATTCTTTCTTATAAATGCACGATATGAAGAAAATTACTGCAAATAAATATCAGAATAAAGTGAATTATATTTGCATTAATACCAAACTGGTACTAAACAGTTTTAGTTTTTCTTTTCATACGATAAGTAAAACATTCGAGTTGAATTAAGAACAACTATTATATCTACATATATATATATATATATATTTGACACTTTATAGTTTCTCTCTACTGGGGTCTACTGAGGTCCACTAGCATTTACAAATTAATCAAATCTTTTATTGAAACTTTAATTCACTTACTGCGTGAATGCGTATTTAGCGCTAGGGCTTATTCAATAACGTTTTAATCCTTCTAACCCAATATTTACTAAAAACTTTGAAATCAATTTTTCAAAAATTCGTAGTTTTCCATATACAACCATAAGACGCTCGCCCTTCTACACCAAATGGTGGTACAAATGACGGATTTAGTAATCGATGGAAGTCCCTATCCCAAGCGCTTAGGCCCTTACAATGCTGTTAACTGTGCAATGAATTGAAAGACTTACTGTATAAGGTCTACAAATGAATTCTCGATCTTTGTTGATAAAATTTAAATTGAATTAAAAACTACTTGTTGCAAGCCTGAATAATCGATATATCTACGAACGTTATCTGTGCTCTTTTGCTTTTTATCGGGCAGCTTGCAGATACCCTCACGGTAGAAATTTCGTGGTTTCGAGGGGAAATAATTATCAACTCATTTTCATCTTTCATCTTTGACTTGATCTCACACAGGTCAAGTCAATTAGGAGGAAGCAGGTCTGGAGAATAGTCCGTAGCTGAAGATCACTTTCTTATCTGCCGGGGCAGCCCGGTAGGTGAGAGCCGCGACTACCAAGTTAGTGTCGCAGGTTCGAATCTCAAGTAAGGTAAAGTTTTGTTTGGTCATAGCTATAGCGGATGCTAAGTCAGATTGTGAGCACATACATACCCAGCTGCGGCCACCATCTCCCCATTTCTTTCTCTTTCCTCTCTCGAATAGACGGGATCCCCTGAGTGATTGGTCATATTAAAAAAAAAATATATATATAAATAAAACAGACTTCTTGCTTGTTATATATGTAGGGGAATGTCTATCACGAAGCAAAATTACTTTTCGAGTTCTTTCATAAATGGTCGTTTCTTTTCAAGCGCGATAATTAGTTTGCTAGTTGGGTTTGCTATCCTCCGTGGCATGCAGATGCTTGCAGATCAGAAGTTCGCAGTGAATGATTCTTCTCCAATCACTGCAAAGGAAGCTCCAGGCCGTTAATCATCCTCAAGACTACAATTTTTTCCCGAGTTCTGTCACTTATTGCATTTTCATCATAAAGCAACTTTATCGCTTCCTTAGCCGCAGTAACAGTACAGCAGTAAATGCTACCAGATGAGAGTCATATCTTTCCACTTTGACGTACACTGAACGACACCTTGGGAACAGCTGAAACTTATATCGTGCAAGCACTACTGTCCAAGCACTACCTGAACGCAACCGGTGGTAGATTTCAAGTTAGAAAATTTATTTGTAAACCCCATTATATCAGGGTATCAGAGGATTTAACAAACTGTACCCATCAGCTGAAGACATGAGTTATACTACGGGCTAAGTTCGATGCAAAATTGGTTTATAAAAGAGGACTTCTTTTTATTTACGTTAGAGTTATTATTAAGATGACCGGCCATTTCTTGTAGTAAACGTGTAAGCATGAAAATGTCAATTTATTCTATGATTTTTCTTTTCTTTTAGAGAGCAATTTTTGACATTTACAGCAACTAAAAGGACGGAACTATCGTTTTTGCTTCGTTTTACATTTTGTGCATTTTTCATGCTTCCAGTTTCATTTCTTCCATTTACCATAAACTAAAAGTCAAATAAAAGCAGTACAGCTGACACAAATAGGACACAGTACTCTGCGCGCTACCGCATAGCCGAAAGGATCGAGGGGATAAGGCTCGTGATTGTCAAATCGGTGTTAGCAAATTTGCGGTAGATTCGACTTTGTAGTAGTTGTATACATATAGTTACATAAATTTTTGTCCACTTATTAGTTTCTTTAAATCATTTACTTTGCCATGAAGTTTACAGCTGCTGCTTCTAATCGATATTCTTCTCTACAGTGGTATAGATTTTCGCATTAGACCTAAATTCGCTGGTCACTACCTTAAGCTATCAAAAATATTTACCTTTACTGAAATTCTTTACTTGGAACCTTATGCTCTTGCTTCTAATCGATATTCTCCTCTATAATGTCGTAGTTTAGGCTTTTAATCCATAAAAAGGAAAGTATTGACCAATTAACCTGAAGATATAGAACTAAAATATTTTTTTAACTTTTCTTTCTTCCTCTTTCTTCTTAGCTACCGGGCGGGATAGGGAATCTTGCAGACAATTGTACATTGCGTCACTTGGCCTCTTTTATGGAGAGCAAATGCAGTACCAAGATATCATATAAACGCTGCATTATAAGTGACCCAACAAATCGAGACCTCACCAAACTGCTTGTCATCACCCACTCACCAAACTACTTGAATATGTCCAGACAAGAGTAGATTACAATTTGCATGTACGAGCGTAAGTTTCAAGCTCTTACCTGAAGATACCTAAACACTATTTTAAAATATTTCATCAATTTTTTGAAAATTTTTTCGAAATATTTTGAAATTTTTTTAAATTAAAAAAAAAAAAAAGGAAAAAGAAATTACAACTAAAGAAGCAAAAGTGTGCCACACCTCACCATTAAATACTCTACGCCAACCTACTGTTGTTCATACAATGACTTTTTGAAAAAAGCTTGATATGGTAAGTGGTCGTCGAAAAAGTCGTCCGACCCAATCCACATTCAACAGCTAGAACATGTCAGTGTATCAAATTTCATTAAAATATCTTAATAGCTACAGGCTGTAGTTTGGCAGGGATATAAAGACAGACATATGAATAGATGGACAGACATGCTTCAATCGAGGCAACAAGGCAATTATATATCCATCGCTATACTAGAAAAAAGGTCCATCTCAAGTCCTTCAAAACTTGATATATCTTTGTACTAGAAGTGATGTAGGGTATAAAAGCAAGCATTCTGACATGTATTGCAAGACCTTTGAAATTTCTTTACATCCACATTTACGATTGCCACCAGATTTTTCCGTCTATGGGTCGATCAATCGCAAATGCAAAAGATTTCCAAAAAGGCCATGAAATGTTTTCGTAACGAAGTACAAAAGTAACAAAAATAATGAGTTAATCGTATATTATATCGAATATTAGAAAACAATAAATAATTGTATGAGATTTTTCAGGAAGAAACGTTTGAATAATTGGTACAAAAATGTTCATCCGACAATTAGGTTTAGTTAAGATGTTCTCCCCCGCCCATCGCCCCCGTCATCGCCTTTTTCAATCCAATGTCAAATTGCTACTGCAAAATATTCATGCAATGACTTTTTCATAATAAGGCATTAGACGGGGAGTTATAGCAAAAGTGTTCCAATCCCATCTGTTGTCAATAAAATTCGGCCTTGGATTAAAATGCCTTAGTGTATCAAATTTTCGTTATAATATAATAAAAATTGCGACTTTGAACAGAGAAATACCTGGTTAAGCATTGGGCAGGCAGTTGGACAGACAAGTTTGAACTGACCTTGAAAATGCTAATTCTGAATTGAAAGGTCTAATAAAAAATGGGTATATTTGTATTCCGTGTGTTAGAGGTCCATCTGCGCACACTTAACATGCCCGGTCCCACAGACGATGTAAACGGGCTTTACAATCTCTCATATCATTCAAATACTCAGTATAAAGATAATTCCATAATAATCATGCAAAGAATATTATTAAGCTTTCGAAAAATTTAATCGAATTCACGGACTTTCTTGTATAACTTGTTTCCAATGTACCCGCACCGGCATAGACAGGCCTACTTTGAGAGTAAAGTTTGCTTTTCTGGCCTCTTTTGTTTTTTTTTACTATTATTTTAAAAAGCGGATGGACAATAGAGGCACACACAATGGAAAATGCGGCTATCGAAGACACAGAAAAAGAAATATTTTTTTCTTTGCGATTTTTTATACCAACAATGAAGGCTAAAGAACGACACAACGGCACCTTGTTATCATCATTCATGTGCTATGTCTGGGGGAACGTGGGTAATAAGATGTAACTTATAGCTGCCGCCGCATCAGTATTCGGGCCTGGGCTTCCCGGGTACGTGTTGGACGTACTAAAGACTACGCCGTACGGCAGTCAACTTTATTTGTACTCACTCTTTTACACCATTTAAAGTGAAAGAAGAAGAAACGAGACTTTCAAAATGCAAAATATGCCGTGGAACATGACGGCTTGTTAAAAACACAAATATATATTTTTTGCGCTTAAAGATTATCATCAGTTAACTATATTACGTAAAAAATAAAACAAAAACTATGCACAAATAGAAGGCCAACTGGGTTTCCAACCCGCCCACTCAATAATGTTTGTAATTTTTTTGCAAATAAACTGAACATACCCTAGAATATCATTACAATTCAATTTAAAAACATATGTTTTCTTAAAAAGTGAACACGTTTCCGAAGAGTAAGAATCATATATCGTAACTGCCAAATGTCATATACGATATTAATTCTCGTGTGTGAAGCTGATCAAAGACAAGTTGTCGGTATGACATGACATGTATACGGCAACATACACTACATACCGAAATTATAACATCATTAATATCAAATTTTAAACTTTCTAACCCGAAGAACTGATCTGGTAACATATTGAAAGGATTGTTACATAAAAGTTCTGTCGGATGAAATCCTTATAAATCCTGATATTTTTTGTTAAGCTTAACATACTGTCAGAAAAGTGGAAGAATTTAATAACATTTTTTCTGTTCTAGCAAAGACTTTGAAATTGCAGGCGGACATGAGCATTTCCTTTTTACGTTAATCAAGAACATACCAATTCACCCAGTCTACGGGATCTCTAATAACTAAAGTTTATAAAAAAAAAAAAAGTTGAATACAATATTAATGATAGTTTTTTGTTTTCTCTTTATGTGTAGCACAGGAAGTGGGTGTATTCTATGGGCTAATATGTGGATTAAGTCATCCATAATCCAGCGTAAAAAGCTGTCTGTCTATTATAATCGCGATAGTGACTTGAAGACTTTTAATAAATAAACAAAAGGCTTTCTTGTCTTCTTGCTAAATTCAAAAGTGATGAGTCTGTCCATATTTCAGAAACAATCTGTGCTTGGCTTATGATCTGAGAAGTTTATGCAAAGCGTTAAATTAAATTCTGAAGTAAGCAATTAATTAAATGGGCTCAACGACGTGCGCGTAACTACTTGAAAACCTTAGATAAATATTTAGTAGGAATATGTTGTGTTCTCTTTATACTAACGATATTTTCCTTTTCATGTCAATCATATGTGATACTTATTGTGTCTCGGAATCAGCTATCGCAACCTCACGAAACGCGTCAAGCTTAAGCATAAAACGAATAATGTAAGAGTTGATCAGACGTACCAGTGTATGGGATCAGGCAAATGTTTAAATACGTGAGATGATGATAAAATTGATCTTAAAATCGCATCGATGTGAAACACTCTTAATAGCATTCGATTAATTTTCATATGTCTATATAAACACAAGTAAAACCCCTTAAATGGATCGTGACGATCTATTAAATATGCTACACCATCCTAGAGTTATTCATATAGTGACAATAGCGTTCGTCGTGTGGACAAGGCACGTTACTATTATCGTATTCCGCCAGAATATCTCGAAACTTGCGGCCGGTACGTTGAACACAAGAAATCAAGACGGACAGACAAACCTTCTAACGATCAAAATAGTGATTCTGATTTGATGGGTATGATGGGCACGTTACTATTATCGTATTCCATCAGAATATCTCCAAACTTGCGGTCGGTACGTTGAACTCAAGAAAACAAGACGGACAGACAAGCTTATAACGACCAGAAAAGTGATTCTGATTTGATGGGTGTAATGAAAGATTGGTGTCTCTCTGGTGGATGTTGCATACATCCGCACAAATTTATTTTTAATATATATTTATAATGTATATTATACCCTTTATTTATAATATATATTATACCCTTGCAATACAAATAGTGTAAGGTATAACAAGCTATGGACAAGGCTTCATCTTACTACTAAAATTTGGCGTTTTTGCTTAGACTTTTTAGATGAGAGTATAAACTCGTTTCTCCACGTCAAAGCAGTCAAAATCGTCAACGAAGAAAGTGAAATACTTTAAGTTATCGCCCAAAGTTGACTGAGTTCAAGAAGTTGCTCGATAAATTTCATTGTCAACCAGTATTAACCAAACCTAGGCCTGGTACCTGGTATGTATTGCAACAAAAAACAAAAAAATCCTAGTGCGATGTACATGTTTCATTAATTCAAGCAATTGTTAGACAAAGACTTTAAAGGACCTGCCCTAAAATGACTCCAAGGGTTGGGGTAAATAGATCGAAAAATCTCTGCAAAAAAAAAAAAAAAAAAAAATTGTACGCAAATTAAAGAACGCATTTTGATTGGATGACTTAGGTTTTGCATATGCTTATGCAGTGCATGTGAACTTTTTAAATGACCCATTGAATGAATGAAATGTAAATTTGTGATAAATATGAGTAAGCATTGACGACTTTCTAAAGTCGATTTACCGATAAATAAATACTTAATCGAATTAATTGATGAAAAAATATTTTTTTCCCGTTTCACGATCAGATAGATAGAAATGCATATAAAAGATCACAAAAAAAAAAAAAAAAATTCAATCGAAGTTTTTCCCTCCGTTTACAAAAATCCTGCAAGAGTTAATCGAAAAAAGATTTCAATAAACATAAGTACATTCGTGTTAAAATTGAAATTCTTTTGATTTATTTTTAAAATATCATTATATGCGTATGAGTTTGTAAAGAGAGACTTGACTTGAACCAAGCCTAAAAATACCTTAAAGGCATTGACATGAAATGCCGATAAAAGGAAAACATAAATACTTATGTAAACGAATGCAAAAAGCGATAATTTGTAAGGAGGTGTAGGGAGATAAACACAGCCACGCACAACGCATTTAACGCAAAAAGTTTTCTTTTATTTATTTTTTTTTTGTTTTGTTCAAAAGTAAGTCTTAAGGTTTCGCGTTTTATTATTAATATTCACACTTGACGGGAAAGGGTCTTTGGCAAAGTTTAGAAAAACCAGTTTTCTCTTGCTTATTGTTTATGCGACTGCGCGTTTACTTCGATGGATGTTCTTGTCTGTGAATGCAATTTTACTAAAAGCAAACCTTATATGCTGCTTATTGGTTATGCGGTATGGGGTGATTTTAACAAACAAAACAAAAATCATTAAATTACACATGTAGCCAGTATGAGGGGTTTTTTTTTTTTGTTATTTCTTCTTATTTTCAAATAAAAATCACGTAGTTGTCTTTGATAATCGAAATATCCGTTGAAAATTATAAAAACAGAAAAAAAAAAAACAAAAAAATTACTTTCTTTGTTAAACAAACAAAACACGTTTTTTTTTTAGATATTTTTTGAGTGGCGTTAATTAAATTCGTTTTTTTTTTTTTTTTTTTTTTAATTAAAATTCACGTAATTTACGTTCTTTTGTGAACCACTTTAAAGCTGTTTAATAAAAAAAAATAAAAAAAAACTATATATATATATATATGTGTGTGTAGATAAGCTTACTCAGAAATCTCTGAGCAATACGTCAAAACAGTTAAATTCCAATCGAAACAGGTGAACTGACAAATATAAAACCGCCAGTACGTTGTACGTGATGACAAAAACGAAGGTTGTTGTTGTTTATTAAAAAAAAAAACAAAAAACAAAAAAAACACAAACTTTTAATTTTTCTAAATTTCCTTTTATGGCAAAATTATTTAGTAAAAATTATTAATTTTACAAAATAACTCTCTCTTTATTACTTCTTATTAATTATAGATTTATCTTCTTTTTTTTTTTTCAATTTTTTTATTTTGGTCGGTTGCGCTTTGCCTTTTTTCCCCAGTTAGTTCGTGCGGCAAGTTTTATTTATACTGTTTTCATTGAATTTCGAAGTAAACCTACTTATAAATAATTTTTTTATTTCCATCTCCTTCTCTCCTTTTCAACGATCAACAAACGTTAGCTGCGAGAGTGAAGAGAAAGTGCAGGAGAGTTAAATCAAAGAAAAGAGAGAGAGAGAGAGAGAGAGAGACGAAATGCGTATAGTAACTAGCTCTAATATAAAGTCGTAAACTTCATTTACGATATGTGCATGCAACCAACCGTTTACTCTCCTTTAACTCTCATCGCTCGCTCCCACCTTCTTGTTTATTTTTACATTTTATTACAATTGTTAATAGTTAACATTGTGTTATACCACTCACACACAATCTAATAATGTTAGGTTATATAAAACACATTTCGAATTTAATAAAACAATAAAAGCAATATTAGACTTAGTGTCAACTATGTACGATTCGAATGAGACGAAATGAACGATCGACATTATTTACACTATCGAGAAAAAGAAAACAAAAAAAAAAAAAAAAACATTGAATTTTGTTCACTCCTCGTCAATAATGGGAATGCATAGAGGCAGAGATGCTATGCAACATCCACTTGAAAGATTTGAGATAAACGCACCTTTTCTTATACCGATCGATTCAGTAAGTGATTCTAAGCTTCGAATTTCAAGAATACTGTGATGAAATTAGTTAGGAAATCACCAAAGGTTGAGAAGCAAACAATCTTTAAAAACATTATTCGGCCGGATTTTTTTTTGGTTTGGCCTACAGACGCAACTGCAAATGCTGACAACTTGTTATATTATTATAAATGTGTTTAAGATGATAGGCGTCCGCGGTTTTGTCCTTGAACGCTTCATATAACTTCTTAATAAATGTATACTAATTTTATTATTTCCTTACGGACATCTTGCCACCAGTATGTGTATTGAGCGTGAAGCTGTGTGCTCTCTTAGATATGATTTTTTTTTCTAATCAATGTCGTCCATTTTGCACTGCTCCAACAGTTCACATTCGAAATAGATAAAATTTTTGTACCCTACACCACTTGTTACACAGAGTATACTAGGTTAGTGCTGAAGGGCTTACGATAGACCCGCTTTTTATTATTCCGATTCAATCAGAATCATAATCTGTATTGATCTAAGCCTGTGCGTTTGTCTGATGTTTGTCCATGTAAATTTGTGTTCAAGTTACAGTTCAGTAATTTTTAAGATATTTTAATGAATGTTGGTATAGTGACGCGCTTTGGCGAACGCTATTCGAAAATGGTTCGGATCAGTTCGCTTTATTGACCGCTTCCCATATAATGCCCTATTCTGAAAAGTCGTTATATGGAAAAAAATTGCAATTCTCAACATTTCTCGACGAAGCACGCTTTGCAATGGTATGAAAACTTTAATCCGGCGGGGGAAATTTTTGAACCCGCTCTCATATAACGAACACTAAAGTTCATATGACAAAAAGGTGTAATTTTCGATACTTCAGGATGAAAATTATATCGCAACAGTAAAAAAATAAAAAAATTATCTGCACCAACTTTGAACCATCACGGCCTGTAACTTAATCTTATAAGGATTTTCACGAAAATTGATCGTTTGTAGAGCAGAAAAATCGAAGTTTTAATATGTGACGATGAAAAGTGGCCTATAATTGCACTTTCAAACAAAAATAAACTCTACCTATTTTGGACCATCTACGCCTATTTTTGAATCCTGTCTTAAACCTGTAATATATTAAATTGCGGATTGGGCCCGCTTCCCTATAAATGCAACAACAATACGAAACAAGATCTGAATCGGACACAGCTCGGAAGTCACATACATCCAGCTTTCTTAACTCTTTTACTATTAAGTATTTACCGCTTTGGAAAGGACATTATAAATAAAATGTAAACGTTCGCATTTTCATTATCGAACGCGTACGTTATTCATGAGCGCATTCCATAATCGACTGATCGACTGCATCACTGATGATTTATATCCATTTGCACATAACTTTTGCGTATAGCTTTTCTACACCTATTGACTTAAATGCGTGCCTACTTACTGTCACTCCTATGCTTTCGTGTTTTTTTATAATTTGTACGATGCGCACACGTATTAATTACAGAATTTTCAACCAACCATACTGGATCGGAATAAGTTTGAAATGCTCGAAACAGCAGCAGACAATGTTGCTGCATTTGGTCAGATGAAAATTATCATTAGCCGAAGACGCGTCTTGATTTCGATAAGGCTAAGGTTGAGGTTGTTCGATTAGCTAATTTAACACATTATTGGTCATAGGTCAAGTTTCACTTGGCTTTAATTAATCAAAATATTTTTACATATTCCATCAGTTAATGCAAAACAAATACACAGTTAAATTTCTTCAGAGGAATTTCTTCATTAATCTGCCGCGATGGCGGCTCTCTCCATCTCGACAGGTAATTGGTTGCGATAATACCAAAAATTGACAACTTTTCTTGATTGCATAATCTATATAGAAACAGTAACGGCTCCCAATTTATTTATAGATGGATAATTTTCCAGTCATCTGCTTTATAGCGAGTAAGGCGGTCAAAGCAGTACAACCCGAATTGATAACCATTGATAAGTCGGAATTCTTTCTTATACCCAATGTATGGCAGGCATCTTTCAAAAATACGCATGACGCCTTAGTCCACATATCGGCCGATATTAAATGTTTATATGGGGAATTTTCAATTCCCAAAGGTAAATATATAAAGCAACCCATCAATTTAGGTATCTCATGTTCAAAATGATCAACAAATTTATAAAAATTATTGCGCGCATATAATATGGCTTCCGTTTGAACGGGCATTCCTCGCGAAATAATTTGCAAGAAAGCCAAACGATGTAATTCAAATTCCAAGGAAGAATTCCTGGCTTTCAGCTCATTAGAGTGCCGGTTAGACCATTCTAAAGCCGGTTTTAAATCGCGCTGCAGTATGGCCCTCCATATGCGATAAATTTCAGCAAAACTGCTTCGCAAGCCAAAAACCTCCTCGCGAACTATATCTGCAGGCATTTTAAATTTTTCAATTAGCAATCGGGGCATGTTATATACGGCTTGGCGGTAATAATGATTCGCGTTTACATTATTTATTAGCATCGTGTTTTTTACGACTTGCAAAGCATTAAACCGTTCAACCTGTGTCGTAAAATCGACAATAAATTTACAGTCAATTGTTTTACCCGCTCCGGAAAAGCAATCATGTATATCCCTGCAATTGGCCCATAGATGACGCAATTTCGCATTGAATTTTTCTAAAGTATCAGTTATAATAGCAACTTGAATTCCGGTCGTGCAGACAGGGGGGGCTACAATTACAAAACAAAAAAAAAAAAGAAAGAATTAATTAATTAACTACCAAAAGCCTATAGCACTTACACTTACGTTGCATTTCCATTTGCATATCTGTATCATTATCATCAGCCATTGGTTGGCCAATATCATCATCGTCATCGATATCGATTTCAAAGTCTACGTAAAGCTTATGATCGTTGGTCATTTCTTGATCTGCTTCGCTAAGAGTTCGCAACAGTCTCTCTAATAAACGTGCAACATCATCAATTTCATTTGCAGCATTTTGGCTTATCTCCGTAAATTTATTGACAACAATTCTCTCAAGTTCGGTTTCCTTTTCCATCGCGTTTACAGTCTCGAATTCAACAGCGGATGACGACGATGCCGCCATTATTTACCTTTAAATTTCAAGTGTTTTTCTTTTTTGCTTAAAATTTTTCCAAAATATAATCAATTTCTTGATATTTGTGAATGAGTTTTCTTAATCGCTAATCCTTTTCACTGGCGCAATACTCCCTTATTTCCACGACTTATTATTATATTTTAGCAAAATTAAAGAAAATATTATTCGGTTTTCCTTGGAATGCAATTTTTTAAGCCTATCAAGGCATGCAGACATGCATTTCAAGAGAACAGAATATGACATTTGAATATTTAACATTTACTCCCATTCTATCTATGTTTTATGAAAATATGTTTTTTCTTTCAATACAATGACACTTGCAAGCAGAAATATAATTACAGTAGAAAAATATACGAATACAGTGTTCTTGCTTAGTTTAGGTATATCGCTGTCTATAGAAGAAGACAATTTTCTTCTCCTTTCTTAATAATTCCTTCTGTTGAGGTTAAGCATTCATACTGCTTTCAAAAATGTTCAGCTTTTGGGGAGCTCGTGGAAATCGCAAAATACTCTTTATCCTCTTCTCTTGTACTTGCCACTGCTTTCTTGCGATAATGGCTCTGCCTGAACACAATCAAGCGACTCCCCTGAGGGGAATAGCCGCACCCTTGTTATATCCTACACCACTTGCAGTAGAGAGTATATGAAGTTTGCGCGGACTTATGCAACACGTAGAAGAACTTAAGTAGAATCAACCTTTTATTATATCGATCGATTCAGATGTACTTGCCACTGTACTTGCCACTGCTTTCTTGCGATAATGGCTTTGCCTGAACACAATCAAGTGACTTCCCTGAGGGGAATAGCCGCACCCTTGTTATATCCTACACCACTTGCAGTAGAGAGTATATTAAGTTTGCGCAGACGTATGCAACACGTAGAAGAACTTAAGTAGGATCAACCTTTTATTATATCGATCGATTCAGAAAAGCATAATACTGTCTGTCCGTCGGTCTGCTTGTGTTTGGATTCAATTTTTGAGATATTTTGATAAAATTTGGCACACTGACGTGCATTGACGCAGAGACAAATACTATTGCAAATAGTTTAGATCGGTCTTTTCGACTGTTTCGACCGTTCGCCTTTTGAACGCCCTATTTTAAAAGTCTTTATATGGAAAAAAAATTGCAAATGCAATCAAAATTTCTCGAGAAAACACTCTCTATAATGGTGTGATAATTTTTGGACTGGCTGGAGCAATCTTTTGAACACCCTCCCGTATATCGAAAATTGATGTTCATATGACAAAAAGGTTTAATTTTCAATGCTTCATGTTGGAGATCAGATCATAATAGTAGATTAAAGTAAAAAAATTTACTGTAGCATATTTGGACCATTTGGACCAAAGCTTAAATTTCATGATGAAAATTAACTCACAATATTAATTTCATATAAAAGCGGCATTTCCGGATCCTACCCTATATAAGGATTTTCATGAAATTTTTCTTTTTTAGGGTAGAAAAGTTAAAATTTGAAAAAATTGTGAGAAAAATTGAGCCATAATTCGATACAAAAGTTAACCGTACGGAATTTTGAACACGTAGCTCAATTTTGAAAGTAAGTTATTTGCAAAGGGGTCTAATTTTTAATACACAGTTCCCCATAATAGTCAGTTTGTGCCCTAAGGCGGAAATAAGAATTGTGTTAGACAGTATGTTGTAGGGTATTTTAGAGGTAGGCCTAGTTCGACTATAATGTTTTCACTAGTTTTTATGGGTTAAATATTGCCAAAGAAAGAATTTTGAAATAATTTGAAGGGTGTTTTCGTTTCAATCTACCCTGATGGCGGATTCAAACCAAAGAGTGCATTGTTGGATTCCCAGCATATGTGTAACCCTTATATGCCAAAGAAGCCTAGTTGCTAGTGTTTCCGGATGAAAATTTATTCGTGATAGTAATTTGACATAAAAATGATGTGAACAAAATTTGAACCATATGGCTATTGGAACCGCACTCCATATAAGATTTCTCATGAATAGTAAGCCTTTCAAAAAATCGTGATGAAAATTGGTCCATAGTAGCTAAATAATCAAAATAATTAACAATACGGAATTTGGATCATGTTGGTCTATTTTTTAGGCCCTAACATATATGTATATATATATATATATATATAAGGATTATCATGAAAAGCAAGCCCTTTTATGAAGAGAAAGTACAATTTTTAGTCTTCTATGACGGGAAGTGAATTGATGATTTGCTAAATTTGGATTATGTCATATGATTATTTGGGCACTCTCCGGTATGTGGACCTTTGCATGAAAATAATGTGTAACTTTTGATATTATTGTTACCAAAACGAATGAATAACTGTATTAGGCGAAATGGTGTAGGGTATCTAATTGGCCCGGACTTGCCCGGCTATCATGTTTTTACTTGTTTTCAATATTTTCGTTCTGTGCAATTACCCCGATATACCAATAATTAAAATGGTTAGAGAGAATGTCATGCCCTGGAGAGTCCTTTAGCCATTTAATGACGCATTTAGTACTATATGAGTTTGCAATTCATTTTCGTTCTATAAACTGTAATCCCCCTCCTCATTCGATATTTCTAGATTGGCAACTGCCACTTAAGGATATATTGCAGATATTATGAATTCATTCATTTTTATGTTATTTGTTTTATTTGTTTTATTTATTAACACTTTAAGTAAGCAAACATTTATTATTAATAATTATTTTAATTAACTGCGAATGTTTGTTATGGAGGAGCTTACTTACCATATATGCTATGTTACATTCGTCCTATCCTATACATATATATATATATACTCATGCCTAAGCGGTTGTATGCATGCATTGCTTTAACTTCTTGCTTATGTTTATGAAGTTTAGCGATATCATGTGTGGCTGCTTTCTTCTTTTTTGCTCATATTTCAATTATTGTGCATTCCTTGGCACTGCTTTGTTTTGCCTATATTTATGAAAATGTGTTAATTATTTTCGATTTCCTTATTTGCTGCTATTAAGTTGAGATTTTTCTGAAAGATTTTTTTATTGGAAAAAACCAAATGAAATATGCTTCGGATAGATAAAACTTCTTGTGCGGTCCAATTCGCTTAATTATAATTTCAAGAGTTTAACACTTTCACTGCCAACGACTGCGTATACCGCATTTGCTTATTTACTCCAGTATATTGATTTGCTTGCGAACGTCTGTTTCGCTAAGATATGCGTCTAGGAGTTTGAGAGAAAAATGGAAAACATTATAGTCCGATAAAGGTAACACGTCGTCCAACACAACACTTCATTAATTATAGCTAATAAAACGTCAAACACTACACACATATACACAAGTTACGTTTATTTGAAAGTAAAATTTTCATTGCAATCTTTTTGTGATGGGGACTCCAAGTGCCTAGCATCGATGTACACGAAATTTGGTAAAGTTCTTTTTCATTTATTTCCTCATCTATTCACATGGCAAGCGAATTACAAAATGGATCTACATTATATAAAGATCGCCATCGCAATAGGTATTTAAATATTCGATCTTCGTCAAGACTCATTCTAACCGACTATGTCGTTTGTGATATCGGATATATTAAGTTTGTGCGGATGCACATAATACTTAGAGGAACTAGAGGAAGATAAACTCATCTTTTATTACAACATTATCTTTCTATCCGATTAGATATGTATACGACGATTAGATATGTATTCAACTTAATCGATGTTGAATGCGTCTTTGTCTTGCCTTATATCCATTAAGAAGCCTTGCTTATATTTAACCTTTGAGCATCTTCGCTAGACATTTTCAACTTTTCTTATCCATTACCTATCGGAGAATATTCTGTGCGCCTTCAAGCGAATCTCTTGTACTCATTATCTCATTATCGTTGGATTTTCAAAATTTCTTTCTAAATTCGAATGCATCAGTTAAAGGCATGGTTACATTAATCTTTAGCTGGACGTAGGATAAAATTTTTGGCCAACTTTTGGATATAATGTATCTTAGAGACTGTAATGTAAAGTTTCTTGGTGCGGATGTAAGCATATGTTTTAAATGTAATATGATTCCTGTTACAAGTTTCAGACAAATATCTGCCATAGTTTTCGTTCGTTAACCAGATTTGCCTCTTCTTACGATCATTTTCAAACCTAATCTATTTCAGTCGTCAACTGTGATATTTTATGGAAAGATTTGTCCACTTATTTCAATTTAAGAGACCAGGCGATACCGACAAAGGGACGATCGCTTGCCTAGGTATATTGTTTTATTGAAGAAAGCCATTGAAAATTTTTTACAAAAAAATTTCTTTTTTATATTCGAAGATATACTAAGCTGGTCAGGGCGTGTGTAACACACAAAAAGGACTTAAGATACATGCCGTTGTTATTTTACTGATCTATTCAGAAGCATTCTCTAAGTTGATCTAACCTTGTCTGTCCCTCTGATGTCTTGTGCTCAATCTACCAATATTTTGATGAAATTGTCTTACACGGATGCCTTTTGACTTAAGGGCGAGCATTTTTGACAATGGTTCATATCGAAGTACTTCTTCAACCACTTCCCATACCTACATTACTCTAAGATGGTGTAGGGTATTTAGTAGTGGCGTTACTGTAGTGTTTTTACTTGTTTCCGACAAAAATAATTTCCAATATTTCTTAGAAAAACTCCAGTTTGCCTTTCCGTTTCTCCGTCCACCCGCCCGATGCCCGACCATGTAAAGTTGTGTTCAAGTTTTTTTAATGAAATTTTTGTCCACTGGCGTTCTTTGACCCAAGGACGAAAACTTTTGAAAATGGTTTGGATCGGTCCACTTTTTCGATCACTTTAATCAGCAAATTTGGTGTATGGGAAAAAATTTGCAATTTTCAAAATTTCACGACACAAGTGGCTACGTGATAGTATTTCGGACTGGCTGGGGCAATTTTTGGACCCTCTGTCCTATAGCCGTTTTACTAATTTATGATGAAAATTAGCTCATAATAGTCAATTGACAAAAACGTCAACCTTACCGAATGTGAATCCCGTAGATGTATTTTTTAAAAACCACCGCATATAAGGTTTCTTGTGGTACGTAAGCCCTTTTATGCCAAAAGGCACTAATTGTTGATTTGTTTTTATGATGGTAAGTTGTTCATGGTAGTAGTCTCATATAAAAATTGAGTGAACCTAGTTTGAACCACATGGGTCTATTTCTTGGCTCCACTTCATATAATATATGAGACGAGTACTAAGTTCTACGGAAATTTAATATTTTAAGATGACAATTAATTCATAATAATGATTGAGCCAAAAAAATAGCGATAGAGAATTTGGATCCTACATAAGGCGGTATCACGAAAGAAAGCTTTTCTACTTTTTGGTGTAATGGTCCATCTTACCCGACTATAATACTCTTACCTGTTTTCATTTTCAATGTACCAATAAGACCAGTATCGGCTCCACTCCTCGATGTGAAAAGTTTGTGTTCGATTTGAAATCAATTGAATTGCAACAGGAATATGTTCTTACTGTTCAATATAGTTCAGCTTCCATCAATTACACTATATAGCGTCTTACAAAATTTTCATTTTAATTTTTTGTAGAAAATATGCCGTTTTCTTTCAAAGTCAAAGTCGTGTGAAGGAAGTTTTGATTCTTTTATCATTAAATTTTATTTTCCATTCATAAGCATGTAAAACTGAAGAAGTTCGATCTCGAAAACGTAGTGCATGCTGAGAGATTTCTCAATTTCATTTTCGCATTTCTAAGTATTTGCTTCTATCGCTTGAATTGCATTAAAAAATAATGACTTTTCGCTTTTGTTTGACCCAAAGCGGACTGATTGCACGGATTTCAACAATGAGTTGGATGAGTTACTCACAATACTTGGTCACAATTATTGTTTACGAGTGAGCGGAAAAACCTCGTAAACAATTATTACTCCGGAATCTTACGAGAAACGTTTAATGCTTTCATCGAATTCAATTCTGTTCACCTTCGGGCATCGAGCTTCGTTTTCTCATTACATTCATGTACATAAATAATTATTTACCGGCAACTTTCCTTTATTTTGTGGGCGAGCAAGGCGAAGAATTTCTGTTTTCTATTAAAATATGGACGTCGAAAAGTGCTTCAGTTACCCCAAAAAAAAATTTTTTTTGAAGGCCTCGTTTACTTGGGCCCTTTTTACTATATAATTGTTCTGGGTATTTATGTCAATGTACTCGTTTAACTTATACTCATTTGGCCCCAATACTCTTCCTACGATTACGTCTCAATATTTTCCAAAACATCCTGAATGCATTTTTTACCATTTACGAAGTAGGTAAGAACCTTATTTTTGACATTCATCACCTCTAAGCAATGCCGTCGTATTATAAAATATTTGATTAAAGATGAAAAAAAGAATTTGCGTTAGACTTTAGGTCCACTTTTTGCTTATTGTAGGTGCGTCGGCAGGACACCTGAGCCTTGTTTTATATAAGGTTTAAACGAGATTTGTAGGATACTTGGTAAAAGCTACATCACGTTTTAAATCGATATAAGCCTTCGATTGTCAATCATTACTCCTGCCTATTATGGGCGTGATATTCTTAAACTTGAATTGTAATCATTTTCAAGGATATTCAAGGATATATATATATATATGCTAAATGTTTACTTTTTACTTCAATTGTTCCGTTATTGTTTGAAAGCTAAAGTCTTATCCGAGAGTTGATATAATTACCGTTGGATTGCATTCATTTGCAAACTGAACCTATGGCCATGAAGTAAGAGTTTATATGCCGCGTGTCTCAATCTCAGTGTTTGTGGCCGTGACTCTTCCAATAAAGAATGACAAACAGACGGGCAAACGGCCGAAAAACTATTTCGCCTTAGATGTACATACTTTAAGAAGTCTCTGATGCGAATTTCTGGATCGTAAAAATAGAGAATAAGAAATCTAATGTATCTGCTTTTTTCATCGATTGGTGAAACATGTAGAAAAGCGTATTCAACTAAAATGAATCTTCGACTATCACAACTCACCACCAACTCAAAGCGCGTTTTCGAGTGCATAACATACAACAGCTGAAAGTTGACATTAAGTTAAAAGTTAAAAATGGATGCTTTTGTCATTTGCAAAAATCAAGAAAGTACTTTTGGGGTTGGTAGAAGCATATATTACACCACGCTATACCATTAAAAGCGATATATAAATCATTCGAGTAAGAGAATTCTAAATGTTTAATATAGAGAGAGATTTTTCTTGTTCTACTACTCCAATCGTTACAAAGTGTGTTCGACAGTTTTCGTAAGATTTGAATTAATTAGAAAGCAGAGCAATTTTATGGATTATATGTGGAATGGTACGGCGGGAAAATAACCTGCACGACCTTTGACTTCAAATAACCCCATAAAACGGAATGTAGTGGTGTAATATCACGTGAAACGAGAGAGTGTACGGCAAGGGAATGTCTCTTGGAGCAATTGAATTCTTTTACTGGGATCTTTTAAGGCATGTCGCACTGTCTTGTTGAAACCATATGTCGTTCATATCAATATCATCCAATTTAAGCAGAAAGAATCGGGTTATCTAAGTAACTTGCTTTACCAGTCCCATTTTCGAAGAAATATGGTCCAATGATGCATCCACTTCAACATCCGCACCAAAAAGTGACACGTTGTGAATGCATTTGTTTCTCGACAATCACATATGGATTTTCTCAATTCCTAGTTCGGCAATTTTCACCATTAATGAAGTCATATGAGCTTCGTCGCTTAGGACGATTTTATTCGAAAAATTAGCATTCACTTCGAGGATTTTTCTTCGCTGTGCATGGAGATGATGCACATTTGTTTAAAAAAACACTATAGAGAGCTTCTTGAAATTTGTAATTCTTAGTCACGACGCTAGAAATGATCCTAGTCTTTCATCAAAAATACTTCGATATTAACATTTGAACGGCCAGCCTGCTTGGCATCACCAATTGCTCCAACCTCCTCTTCGCAATTGATGAAATTAAATTAATATTTTGTGGCCGTCAAACTTTTAGTATTCTTAGAAATATACTTCAACGATGAGAACGTGTTGCTTCTAAGCTGTCAGTTGTCGAATTGTTTTGTTTTTTTGCGGCGGCTGCTCAAACTTTACCGCACAAATGGCGGCAAATTTGAATCGTGTGCAAATTCTGGAACACTCTATATTTCTAAGTAATGAATTCTTTTTCATTTCTAAACTTATGATAATTACTTTTACTCCAATGAAAAATGTTTTGTTATTCTTTAATTTCTATACCTGAATGTTTTATTAATAAATTAAAATTCTGATTGAAATAGTTGTTTGTCTATTGTAACTTGATTTTATAATGAATCGTGGTACAGTCAGCATGAACACATTTAGAATAATTGTATATTGGTTATATATTTGCTGTACATTAATTGAAAAGAAGAAGCATTTTGGAGAGTTTTCAATTTTAATTATCGCGGATATTGTGATGTCAACTCTCATACTATGCAAATACGCTAAAATTAGTAAATAAATTAAATGAATAGAAATTTCTTAAGTTAAAAATCTAAAAATTTCATATAATACGTTCACGTATTTCCTCGTTAAAGTTTGTAAAAATGTTCTTTATATTATAATCAAATCTAGTATTTATTCAAAAAAAAAAAAAAAACAAAAAACAAAAAATAAACGAATCCCATCGTTCGCGAAAAGCTACTTAAGACCTTTTTAAGGCAAAAGTTACTAGCGCTTTATATTGAATCGTTCATATGACAACATTATTGAATTTTGTCAATTATAAAAAGGAAAATTATATACCAAAAATATCTTAAATAAATTTTAACATAATATTGCAAAACCCGTAGAAAAATAAACTTAAACTGCCATAATATTTGGCAAATAACGCTTATATAAAATTGAAAAGAACTGAAATTGATTAAAGTGGAAAAATTGATGTGTTTGCAAATGCATTTAAAGAGAAGTACGAACGAAAAAGTGTGACACAAGAATTAAATGAATGTTAGGGATTGTATGTGTGTATGTTTGTGTGTGCGTGCAAACAATTTGCGAATTTACATATATAATAAAAGCATTTGTATAAAATTTAATAAAAAATATTCAAAAAGCACAGGACAAAAATAAATTGTTAACAAAAATTGCATAAAGGAGCGAGAAAGAGAGAGAGAAAACTTGAAGATAAAATTTTAAGAAATGGGCGAACACACCAAACGGATCGCTGCAGCTAGTGCTGCTAAGAAAGCAGCGGTAGCGGAAACTGCTAGCACTAGTGGGAGTACAGCTCTGAATCATATTGCGCCCTCGCCCTCTTTGGTGACAACAGCAAAGGATGCGCGCGAATTGCAGGAAATACGTAGTTTACTATGGGGACCCACAATCCGACTGGATGTCTTTCGTCGTTGGTCTCAAGGTGGGTGGTGGCAATCGTTTGCCGCACATGTATGTTTGTGATTTTTTTTTTTTGCACGAGTGTTTGTAGATGTGCAATAGCAAGGTACATTTTGCTATTCTTGGATGACAATTACATGACACCTGCTGTATTACTTTCTCCAGATGAATGAATTTCCTATTCTTGTTTAATAGCTAATGTAAGCTTTCTTTTGTGTGTGAAAGCATTTTTAAAAAATTTTTTTAAACTTTAAATACATATATTCATATATATGTATACATATGTTGCATTTAAATCGTTGAAGTATGAGTCATGCTCATGGTTAATGTGTAATTTGGTCAAATTAGATTTTAGTGGATTCTGTTAACCAAAGCGGCAATCGAGTAAGAAGGTATAAGATTTTACAATATTTATTTTATGTTTTTTTCGTAAAGATGATCAATTCGTTCTAAAAATAATAAAAAAATTAATATGAGAATATTTATACTCGTCTCTTTCTTATTTATGTTAAATTAATATAAAAGCAATATCTTTTTAAATCGATATGTGGAGCTGAATAATAATGTTTTTAATTTTAAATCGTTTTAGGTTTCGAATTTAGTGATGTTGAACCGTCTGCTTTAGTGCAAAAACAAGGTGGTCCCTGTGCCGTTATCGCCCCAGTGCAGGCCTATATACTCAAGATTTTAATTATGGATACTCCTGGTCATTTACTCAAAGATGTACTAACAATTATCATTATTTCATAGCTCGCATATATAATTTTCGCCTTTCCAGTTAACTCCGGACAAATGTAGAAGCCTTCTTATTCAAGCATTATGTACTATTTTAAGTAAATGTAAAGCAACGCGTCTACGTTTAGTAACACTTCCAGTTGAACAATGCTTAGAAGCCAAAGAGGCAAGCAATGCTGCGGCGATGGCTAATAACTTCCGTGATGATGAGGCAAATCTCAATACAACAGCAGCTGCTAGTTCAGTGCCTTGTGATATAAACGCATCGGAAGAAGTCTCACCCGAGGACTATCATAAACGTTTACAAGTATTGCACTTTCATAGTATCGACGAAGTTGAAAAGTATTATACCCGTAATTTCGAAGTGCTTTCTGCCAAATATGGAGTTTTATTATTCATGTATACTGTGTTATTGACAAAAGTATTTAAAAACAAAAATCAAAAAAATCATTTAAGCACTTCTTGTAATAAACTTAATTGCTCTATTTAATTTTTAGGGTATTGATAACGTCAATTCGGAACTCTCGGATACTTCGGAGCCACTCATACATAATACATATGGTTATGGATCACAGGCGCTTATTAATCTTATGCTAACTGGACGTGCCGTAGCTCATGTCTGGGATAACGACCAAGATGTAGGTGGTCTTAAGTTGAGAGGTATTAGCGAGCAAAGTGATATAGGTTTCATAACGTTAATGGAACAAATGCGTTATTGTACAGTTGGATCTTTCTATAAGAATCCACGCAATCCGGTGTGGGTTATGGGCTCTGAAACGCATTTAACTGGTACGTATTAAAGGCAATGTTTGGAAATGCTTTCAAATTGTTATTATTTATTTCCTTTAGTATTGTTTAGCAATGAAAAGAGACTAGTTTCACCGGAAACGCCATCCGAAATAGCTAGGCGGGTTTTCAAATCTTACGACCCGGACGGTAATAATTTTATACCCACAGCTGTGTTGCAAGATGTATTGGCCACCTTAGATTTAGTTAGTGAAGCAGAGTAGTATGTTTCTTTGACTTTCCTTCTTCTGAAGAGAATTAATAAGAAATGCTTTTTTTGTTTTGTTTTCATTATTTGTTTTAGTGTGGAAATTATGCAAAGACGTTTAGATCCCGAAGGCTTAGGAATTATATTAATGAATGCATTTATGGATGAATTTTTTCCTTTGGAGAAACGGTCCACACCCGATACATTTGACTTAATGCATTACAATGGTATACCCGGATCAAATGAGGGCAATAAGGTATTTAATCGCTTTTCCGCAAAACGCCATTTAAGTACTGATTTATGACCAAACAATTTTAGGTGCGATATTCTAAAGGTTCTGCTATATTGTTGGAAAGCGATTTGAAATCGATATGTGCATCGAATCCCATGATGACCTGCTTACAAACCAAATGGCCCAATATAGAAATTAATTGGCATAATATGCGAATACCTTCTTTAAATTGACTACTTGATTAGGATTTTCTTGAATATTCTTAAAAAGCTAAAGGGACAAAGCTAAAGTAGGAAACAAAGAAATCCTGTACTAAAATGTCAGCAAAAGCAAAAATTAACTTCTAGTTTTTTTAGGTTTTTTACAGCTCTCGTTATTTTATGACAATGATGTAATCCGAGTTTTTTTTTTCTTTTTTTTTTTTTTTATATATATTTAATATATATAACTCTTGTATGCCATTTTTACGTAAAACACAAAGCAAAAGTATAAAACACTATCCCTAACTATTTCTAATATGACGAAGAAAAAAATCATTTTCTTAACACCATACAGCGCTGAAAATGTGTGTAAAGATTTCATTTAGCTTTACTTAGTCGTTACTTCCTTTTGAAAAAAAAATATACAAAAAAATTTACTCGAACATAAACCGTTATAGTTATGAGTCCAAATATAGAAAGAGAAAAAAAAATAAAAAAAAATATAAAAAAAAACAGAAAAAAACCTTCCTTTCTGCAACCAGCAGCCCAGCAGCGTTGTTCGGAAGATTGATAGATAACGAAATAGTTATACGTAGTAATAACAAATAAAAATAAAGTCGAGAATTTTAAGCCAAAATATTAACAATTGCTTAACATATTTCGAAGATTTCATCTCATTTCATTGCATTTCTTTCGTCAGTAGTTAACAGAAGTATTTGTTTTTTTTTTTTTTTCTTGTATGTAAATTCTCTTTAGAAATCATCTCTATGTATATTTTCTTTACTACTTTTTAAAAATAATTTTAGATATATGAATAATTGTAAAACAAGAAAATTCATATGGAACAGTTCATAGTGATTTAGCGCCTAATTTCAAAGTAATAATAAAAATAATAAAAGTAATAATAAACCCACGAGACATTTAGCTATTTTGAGACTGCTCAAGAAGAACTAGGTCTTTTAGAAAGCACCTCATGGTATAACCTGCTGCTGATTGCCGATGTAAGATGTCAAAATAATACGTTTTTTTTTTATTTTATATATATGTATACATATATATCTATATATATATATATTTATATATATTTATTACGTAACTTGAACGTTTCCACTTCACAATAATTGCATAATTGTTTTTAATAATATTTAAATTTCGTCTACAAATTACTTGGAAGAAGAATATAAAAAAAAATTACGGATTATTTGGTTTTGCTTTCAAATAAAACTACTATACTTTCTTCATTAATGTTTTTAGTAAATTCCAGATCGTAACCAGCTATTAAATCATAAACCGATTTCGGAGTTTTCTAACTGTTGCGGAGAAATCGTCACCATTCGTGAACATGATATGATGCGTGCTCGTAATAAGAATTTTTGATCAATTTTTAGCATTCGAGTTGAGTTACTCGAAGTTGTTGAAGATTCTATCAATAAAACAACGGATAGACGGAGAGACATTATAAAATTTTTAAAGGCTATTTTTATATATTAAAAGTGGAAGGGCAAAAGAAGTGTAAGCCCTTGCAAGTTGGCGCTTATTAAGCATTTCATTTCAAATTTGCCTCACTTAACTTCCAACGCTCGTTGAAAAGCTGCCAATGCCATCGCTTTGAGTTTATCGCTTGTCGGCGGTATGTTACGTGAAAAGTCGCATTCTCTTGCCGGCAAGCCGCATAATTGTCTGCGTAGTTTTAAATCTTGCCGAGCACTTAAGGCTCTGCTGTTTGGTCCACAGGCGTTAGCTATTAAATTACTTCGTTCTAGCTGACGTTTACGTTCAGCTACTTGTGCGCAAGCCAAAGGTGGTAAATTATCTAAATTTAGTTGTGCATCTTTTATGTCAACTATAGGTTTAAGTTCCATTTTTCCGTCTTGCAACGATAGTTTAGAATCTTTATTGAGCTCCTCGTTGTCGAATGGCTTAATATCTTTATTGATTTCTTCATTCTCCAACGATGCTTGAGAGTTTTCTTCAAGTTGTGGTTCTTCCTTAATTTCAAGTTTTAAATTTTGCTGCTCTAACTCCTCATCCAATTTTTGCTTGGCTTCTTTTAATAAGCGTTTAGCGTAATCTTCTCCTGCCATTCGCATAGAAACTCCTATATCCAATAATATGCGGTGAGGCTGCCATCTTTGTTTAGCCGTGGTGTGAGAATCCTTTGGGATACGCTTGGTTACCGCCACGAGAGAAGCCCAATCAACACCCAACGCATCACCAACTCCTGTTAAAAGGATATGAATACAATGTTATTATTAAAACCTTTAAAAATCTTTTTTGCACTAACCTTTGATTCGTGACTCTTCTTCAAGTTCACCATCCGAAATCTCCTCAAAATCTAAAATTTCATCATCTCCTTTGTCATCAGACGACTTGGTGTCTTGTTCGTTAATGATGCGTTCTTGAGAACTTGTATCTTCATTTTCCAATTTAGGTTTTTTTTCGCTTTTGTTGAGGATATCATCGTCGCTATCACTGATTTCACTAAGCTCTCCAGTTGGTTTGCCCTCCCCGATGGATGCTTCAGCTATAGTAATCACTTCTTCTTTTTGTTCATTTTCACCTACAATTTCTCCGGCTTCGGGTTTTTCATCTTGTTGGGATTGAGGGCGTAAAGTGCTCACTTGACTTAATATGCCAGGATTTGTTGTAGCGTTTGCTGCACTTTGGGCAGCGGCTTTCGCCGCCGCTACTGCAGTGGTTGCGGCTGCTACTGCACTTGCTTGTGCTGCTGCTTTTGCAGCCACCAGAGCAGCTTGTTGTTTCTTCAGAATACTTGGGTTAGTGTACGTCATGCTTCGTTTATTAGGGAAACGTGGCATTGGACCACCATGAAAAGGTCCACCTTGCAGAGGTAAACTTAGGAGGCCACCCGCAGGATGTCCGTGAGATCTGAAACCATGGGGATGCATACCGGGCATTCGTTCTCCGTGCTCAATAATCGTAGGAGCTCGGCGGAAGCCACCGCGACCACCCCGTTCGCCGCGTGGATGATGATGTAGCATAGGGGGCGGAACGCGATGATAGTTAACTTCTTCATCCTCATGCCACTCTGGAGCCCATGGTCGACCTACTGGACTTGGTTTTTCTCGTATAGGCGCCATATCACGTGTATCATGTTCTACCCAATCACGTGGTAGAGCGGTTTCACGTATATTTCCACTTTCTGGTTTCTTTCCGGTTTCAATTTGTCCTTCTTCAATATCCCAATCGGGTTCGGAAGTTGCGCGCTGGTCTCTGTTGGGCACAATTTTGGCAGCCATGGCCGCGCTACCGCCTCTTTTAGGACCACCAACAAAACCCATTCCTCTTCCAGGTGCTGGAGGACCCTCGTCAGTCCATTCTGTTCGTTCTCGGGGGCTGCCCCAGTCATGTTTCCACTCTGGACCACGACCAGCAAAAGCTCGTTCATGCTCTCTTGGTATGCGCTCTCGTTCGTCTGCATACACATGGTTGGGTTCCATATCCCGATATTCGCGAGGGTCGTGCATTTCACGCTCGCGCATATCACGCTCTGTTAACCAGGCTTCGCGATCTAACGTATGACCGCGAACATCTTCCAAATAGGGCCGTTTATAGCTCCGATCGCGATCATCGTCAGTGTATATATCACGTATCCGACCTGGACCAGTATATTCATCAGCATGCATTTCACGACGGCGGGCTGTTAAGTAGTCACGTTCTCTCGTAAGTTCTTCACGCTCCAAATGAGTACGTCGTTCATGTTCTATAAGGCAGTATTGAAAATTTAACTTCATTTTTGCATCTTTCATCGATTTTCTTACCACTCTGTCCAATGAAATCCCCTTCTCTATGTTTTCTCATATAAGCGTGGTCATAGGGATCCATTTCACGTTTTGTTCTCTCTAATGAACGTTCGCGCGAACTATAACCGCGAGCATTTGCAATTGCTAATTCCCGTTCCGAGGCACGTGGCAATAAACGATCCCTGTCGCTACTGCTGGCTTTGCCGTATTTTTCTTCCTCCTCACGCCTGAGCTTTTCACGGGCTAAACGCTCACGTTCTCGTTGACGTTCTTGGCATCTGGCGAGAGCTTCAGCACGTTCCTTATCACGAGCCGCTTCCCGGTCGCGACGCTCACGTTCACGTAACATTTCTTCATGACGCAATTTATGTTCATGTCGCAAACGCTCCCGTTCCACGGACGGTGTACGATCTCTAGTTCTGGTCTGTATGATAATTTTTTCACGTGACATTAATTGATGATGAACACGCGGCGGACTCTTTTGTCTTTTCACATCTTGATGTATGCGTATTTTGGTGATTTTAGTGGGTGACCTGCTGGTGCCACGATGATGTTCTCTTTCCCGAACAGCTGCACGATGCTTTTCACGTTCACGTTCACGCCGTTCTTTGCTGGCGGCTCTTAAATGCTTACGTTCGGCTAATTTTTTCAACTTAGCCTGCGTTGAGGGCGATAATGCACGGTGTGAATGACCACTTAAAGCTGCTGCAGCAGCAGCCGCTTTTTTCTTCAATTTTGCTTCTTTTAATTTTCGTTTTAAATGATTGCGTTTGGCTTCCAATTTTTTTTGACAATGTTCTCGTTTTTCTCGTTTACGTCTTTCAATGTCACTCGAACTGCTAGAACGGCGCGCTGAAGTTGGTCCGGTCGCTTGACGAGCTTTTTTGTGGCGATGTCGTCCAGCACGACGTTCACTAGCAGAACTTGAGTATGAGCTCGAAGAGCCTGAATCTGAATCCGAGCTGCTGCTACTTTCGCTACTTGAATGAGCCTGACGAGCTTTTTTATAACGTCGTAAGGCCTCTTTAGATTTTTTATCCATCTTTAAGTTTCTTATTCGTAAATTGAAAAAAAAATATTTATGCAACTGCAATTAGTAATACAACACAAATTATGAAAATTTTGCTGCCTTAAAAATCTTCACTTATCACAAAAAATGGCGACATACAAATGAAAATATTGAGAATGTCATTTCATGAAATATACGTTTCAACGAAGCACAGGGCTGTTAAAAATGAATAATAAATAATATGAAATTGTCTAAATGAACTAACAATGGTAGAGTTGGACATCTTTAAGTAACAATTAAGAAAAAGGAAAAGAAAATAATATTACAAAAGTAGAATATTATTTATAAATTGAACAAGAGCTTGTGGTACTAAAATATTACAAATCAGAGTTCAATAATTTCCAACTTATATAGGCATGTTAACATTGTGTTTTACTTTCCCATGCATTTTACAAAGTTTCGAGACATTGCTTGGATAATATTAACCTCTAGAGATTATCGATATTTTTCTTCGGTTCACAAGAGGGTAATCATATAAGCAGGCGAAAATTAAGTAGGCGATAAACGTCAAAAAAATCTAATCATGTTGGCAAACTTTTTGACGATTATCGCTAAATGCGATCTTTGTTACATCAAATTTGGTGACAATAAAACTGTTGTCGCTGAGAACAAATTTGCATTAATATTGAGTATAAAGCAAGCAAAGTTCCCACAATTTTGACTTTTAGAGTTGCCTTTGTGAAAAGTAGCTGTAAAAGAAAAATATAAACAGCTGTTGGAAAATGAATTATTTTTCCACACAATGTATCGTAACTTCCTTTTATGCTCGCCCATTGAACAGGAGAACAATGACAACCCCGACGCAAAAGAAAGGGTCACGATGAGACGTGCGAGAAAAGCTTCACGAGATGCTTCTGACTCTCTAGCACTGTCGCAAAACCACTAAATTGTTTCTAATAATTACAAACGACGTATAAGTCTACGTTATGTCGTTCTATGTAAATTTATGCAAGAGTTCCGCGTTTCCAAAGCGGCTTTTCATTACGTCGTAGCAAGGATTGGTATGAATGATGGTATGAGACGTACATATATACCGGCGGTTAAGTGCTTAGCCATGTCTTGAGACTTGTTAATTTCAGGAGATTACCAGTGGTGTGCATAAACATTATTATTAGTGTATTTAGTATTTCAAAAATCTATCTACAGGTTTTGAACGTTTCTTCAGGTCGCTGGTGTATTCTACAGCAAGAGCGAAAGAGCTGCTGCAGCCTAAAGAAGCTGGTAAGAATCACGAACTTTTCTGCAGCGCTGCACAACATTTGCGGGCACTAAAGAGCGGGAAGAAAAGATGGAAAAGGTTGTAGAAAATGATGGAAAATATTTTGATTAACATTAATTGTACCAATTTTTCTCAATAAATTCCTTTTTCAAGTGAAAAAATGTCCAAAATTAACGGAAGGCTCTAATATATTAAGTGAATTGCTTTTTGAAATATAGTTTTTGATATATGTGTTCTTCAACTGCCCTAATAAGTGTTTTTCTATTGAAACGTTTCTCGTAATTTAAAAAAATATCGAACAATTTTTTTGTATATTACGGTTTCTTTGATCTTACAGAGTTGTTCCATTAATTTTTTTAATTTTGAGCATGTGGATTGGCCGTCCGTTTTCAAAAATTTTTCCAATATAACTCTTGGTACCTGCGGCTTTGCTACAACACGGTACGTGATGGACGGAACGACAGACCGGAAGCTAGTACAGGAGTTTCTACTAGCTTTGAGAATAATAAAAGGAATAGATTAGATAAATACAATAGATTAGCTGTTATTATACCCTACACCAATTGTAGTACAAAGTGTATTAAGTTGGCGCACCCAGAAGGAATCAAAATAGGCCTATCTTTTATTATACGGATTGATTCAGTATCACTTTCCAAATCGATTCGAGTTTGTCAGTTCATTTGTCCGTCTGTCATTTTTGCACTCAGTACAGCATTTTCCTAGGTATTTCTTAGGTTGAGAATTTTAGCTACCATAAAATTTTACACGGTAAGACATGGTTTCGATATAATATGATACATATTGCCTTGATTTATATGATTTCAAAGTCTCGCATTACGCGATTTGGATATAACATAAAACAGGTTTTGATACAACATGATGTACATTGCCTTGATTTATATTATATTTCAGTTTAAAGAAATAAACAAAAAAGTTTCGTATAACATTTTCAATACAGCTCGGTATGAATTAATCGTCTTGCACGAGGGCCGCTTCTAACGGATAACAAGTTTGCGAAGTGGTAATAAAGAGAAGCTCATACAGCAATGCCTTCATCAAATGAACTTCAATAAGGTTTTATATCGTACTCGATACGAATGCGGAATTTAGATTGTAGTTGCGATTTTCTGAAATCCATTGTGAAATTGTGCCTTCTAAAGACGGCAAAAGTGTCAAGATCCAATTTTCAGTTTAATTTCATTAAAAGAAATGATAGGAAAAAATTTGGAACAATAGTTCTTCATCTAAGCAAAAAATTTAATGTTATAATTATTGGTGTTAGAGTGTCATCACGGATCCACGGAAATTTCCCATGCATAAGTAAGTCCGTTATGAAATACCTTAACAAACGATTGTGTGACAAATTTGCATTAGTTTTTTTTTTCATTTAAATAAGATTTTGTAAAATATTCCTTGAAAATATACGCAATTTGTAACCTCAAAAATTAATTATCACAATATAATCATTATAGTAAATGTCGTTAATTATTTTATATGCGAAGAGGAACGGAAGCAGCAGTGGAAAAGTCAGACAGGCAAACAGTAAGAGGAAAACGATTTGAATGAAATTTTCTACAAGAAAATTCTCTTGCGGTAAATTCATTTCAAATTTAACACATGTGCTGCAATGTCTTTGCATATCGACAATTTATGGACACGATGATGATTTCTAATGATTTTCGTATATTTTTGTTGTAAAAACAAAAAAAAAAAAAAAAATAAGAAATTAACGAAAAAAATTTTATTTAATATCGTTCTTTGCTCTTGCTATTAAAAAGTATATTATCTTTATCCTGCGATTTGTAATTCGCTCCGGATATGCGAAAATCCTTCCCGCCTATAAATCATCTAATACATTGACGTGCGTTATTATCGCAATTTAAAATAATTATATTACTGTTTTTTTTTTTTTTTCTTTTTTTTTTTTATTTACTTTGAGAAATTTGTTACTTCATAAAAAGATAGATAAAACGAGAACTAAATGAGAAAGAAGTGGGAGAGAGACGTGTCAAATAGAAAGAGTTTAGATCGCTTTGTTAGTTTATCTTCGAGTTACGAAAACCTGGTGAGATCACAAACATTGATCGAGGGTGAGAAAAGACAAATCGCTTGGATGGGCGAGTAGGCAAAGGATCTCGACTAACAGCTCAATTGTCGTGGGTTCAAATCTCAAGTGCGGTAGAGTTTTTTCGATAAGGGGGATGTGTCGAATAGAAATAATTTAGATCGTTTTGTTAGTTTATCTTCTAGGTATGAAAACCTGGTGAGATCACAAACATTGATCGAGGGTGAGAAAAGACAAATCGCTTGGATGGGCGAGTAGGCAAAGGATCTCGACTAACAGCTCAATTGTCGTGGGTTCACATCTCAAGTGCGGTAGAGTTTTTTCGATAGGGGGGATGTGTCGAATAGAAATAATTTAGATCGTTTTGTTAGTTTATCTTCTAGGTATGAAAATCTGGTGAGATCACAAACACTGATCGAGGGTGAGAAAAGACAAATCGCTTGGATGATCGAGTAGGCAAAGGATCTCGACTAACACCTCAATTGTCGTGGGTTCGAATCTCAAGTGCGGTAGAGCTTTTTCAATAAGGCCAATAGTCTTAGATGCTAGCCTGGCTAAATGACTAATAATCATAATAGGAAAGACAAAATGTTCAAGCAAACATCTTTGATGAGCATAATAATAGTTGTGATGTAGTTTTTGAAGATATCAACTAAGCCGGATCAAATCTTTTGCCGTTAGATATGCAAATGTTTGTTGTGCTTCGTGAAGGTTGCATGGTCGATTATTGTACGGGTATTGCTGGTAAATCGATTTGTTATAAATGTAATTTGACAAATGTAAATTTATTGAAATGCACCGTAACAGCAGCGAGCAGAAAGACCTTGAAATATTTTCATTATGGAATTTTTTCATTTTAATTTCAATAATATTAATAATAATAATAATAATAATAAAATTTTTGTGCGAAATATTAAGAAATTTTTTTCGCCAAAAATTTTTCTTAAATTTTGCACAAAACATGTAATTTTCCGACAGGTTTAATTAATATTTTATTTTTTATTTTTAATTTTTTTTTTGTTCTTTTTATTTTAATTTATTTTCAGTAAAGGTTTCTCACAAATTCTTATTATTAAGACTTTACAGAACCATCGTAAATCTTATGCGAATGACTAAAGTAAAATGTTTAAAACATTAATTATGAGTATTTAGCAAATCACCTTAATTTTAACGAAGAAATGTTACGAAATGTTCAAGTTTTCACATGACGATGATTAATGTTCAATAGGAAAGCGAAAAAGAAACAAACAAAAGCGAAAAAAAAAAGCACAGAAATTTTGAACGAAAAAAAATTTTAATGTCCATAATTGCCATAAATTAAAGACAATGCATTCGTATGCGTATACGTAAGTGAGACGAAAATGATTATTTGAATTTCAAATGAACATGAAATGCCGTTAAATTAACGTAACAAGGAATTTATTGCCTTTTTTTGTATTTTTTGTTTTTTTTTTTTCTCCTGTAACCACATACACCCACAAATGCGGTCTGCTCTATTAAAATCTCATCATCTTGAGGTCAGAGTTTCTTCTTTTTTTTTTTTTTTCTAGCTAGCAATAGTAGTTGACCTTGAGTAGCGTACAAGATCAAAAGAATTTCAGTGTTAGCATTACATAAAAATTTTATTACAGCTGTTGTTGTTTTCGTATTTACTTTCACTTTGTATATGGCCATAAAATGCATGCAAGTGCATACTATGCATGTGAAAGGTCAATTTTAAAACAAAGTGTGAAAAACAATTGCTATCAATTTGTATCAAATTTAAAAAAAATGCAGAAAAAACAAATACAAAGTCTAACGCTTTCTTGAACTGAATATTAGATACGCGTTGCGTAAAAGCTTATCTTCTTGCATTGCTAAGAATTTCAAGCGAATTTCAATTTGAGTCAAGTGTAAATGTCGAATTTCATTTCAGTAATCGCCACTGCAGTTAATATGAAATTTTTCAAATTTTTGGTGAGTTTTCGTATAGATTCAGTTTATTTTTAAAAGTGATCCGAAACGATTCGTTACAAATGTCTAAGCAAATTGCAAGATTTCATTTAATTTTTCCTATGACTTGCAAGCAATCATCATATCGGAATCACCATCTTCGGAAATATTAAAGATAAAATACATTGTGGTATGAAAGCAACCCAAAAGAATTGTTAACAAAGGAGATATGGACAGTGTACTAGAATAGCATGATCTTAAGTGATAAGTCGGAGCTATTTGTTCTAGTCGACTAAGTCGACATACCCGATATTGTCAATCCGACCACATGCCATCGCTAACACATAACATTTCAAACTCGTGCCAATCCCAATCCTTACCGGCTCTAGCCTACGCCAACCTTAACCTTTACCAACTCTGGCCAATCTAATCAGGGCAATCAGGGTAGTCGGGGTAGGTCATGTAGTTAAGGCAGCCAGGATAATTAAGATAATCGTGGTAGTCGAGATAGTGGAGGTGGTCAAGTTACTCGACGTGTTCGATGTAATAGAGGTAGTTGAGGTAGTTAAAATAGTGGGATTAATCCAGGTAGTAGGGGTAGTCGGGGTAGTTGGGATAGTCCAGGTACTCGCGGTACTTGAGATAGTCAAAGCAGTCGAGGTAGTCGAGATAGTCAATGCAGTCGAGGTAATCGGGATAGTCCAGGTGGTCAAGGTACGTGAGGTAATCGGGGTCATGGTTATCGAGATAGTCCAGGCAGTCAAGGTAGTCGAGGCAGTTAAGATAGTCAGAGTAGCCCAGGCAATAGGGGAAGTCCGGATATTCAAGGTAGTTGGGATAGTCGAGGTAGTCGAGGTAATCGGAGTAGTCGGGGTAGTCCAGATAGTCAAGGTACTCGAGGTAGTCGGGGTAGTTAGGATAGTCAAGGTAGTTGAGCTGGTCGAGGTAGTCGAGATGGTCAAGGCAGTCGAGGCAATTAGGATAGTCAGTGTAGCCCAGGCAGTAGTGGTAGTCAAAGGGTAGTCAAGGTAGTTAGGGTAGTCGAGGTAGTCAGAGTAATCGGGGTAGTCCAGGTAGTCAAGGTACTCGGGGTAGTCGGCGTAGTCAAGGTGGGCTTTAACGTGATAGCAGTTGATTATTATATTTAATTAGGTTCGCTTCATATGAGCAGCTGTATCCACGATTGTACTATTGTACTGCATCATCGGTGTATTGCACACCGTTTAGTAAATTATTTGCATAAACAATACTCATCTTTGACCCATGAGATCGCAGAGTAAGGTAACCTTTAATAACAATAATAATACTCGGTTTATATATGTTGCAATTATTTGCGAAACCCGCTGTCTTTTTTTTTTTTTTTTGTGAACAGGAAGGGAAGATGATGGAATAAAAACATTCAAAGAGATTACTTATTTTCAAGTGTACTTAAGTATTAAGGAGACAGTTAATTTTTTAAGTAATATTAGAATATGCTGACGACACAACTATTCTCGCGAAGCATATTTGAGTTAAGGGGTTCTCTGGCAGACAGCGCGTAACTGATCCATATTTGAATTGAAAAATAAAAAAGAGAAATCATTTAATTTACTAGCCTATAGCTAGTGAAGTATGTAGGGGATTTTAAGAAGCGGACTTCAGAATTTCAGTTGCTGGAGTTATGCGTTATCCTGTTGTGAAAAATCTTGCGTTTCGGCAAGACAGCATATAAAGTTTCGAAATGTGTTATAGACATGTTTTTTTTTTTCATTTTTTCATCATTTATCACTTATTTTTTTTGTTAGAGTGCAGAGTAATAATTTGATCATAACTAATACAAGTTGTTAGTTGACAGTTAAACTGCTTGGTTATGTTAGGCTAAGCATTTTGTTGTTCACATCTTAGGTCAGATAAATCTTCGAATAGGATCTACATAGTTTTGCTTTCACGATTAGTGTGAATATTAAAATTAATTGAGATACCTGTTGATACCTGTTGTAGTGGATGTTGTTAGATACAAAAATTTGTCTATAGATTCATATCAGACGTTAGCTGTTAGTTGAAAGCTCCATCTTAGTCTTTATGGACACCATTCAAAACATTGTGGTATATAAAATTAAATTTTAGCGGCTGTAGACCGTGTAAAAATGGTCCGATTGATCATTTGACCTAATCACGTTTAGTGTAACACTTTGCCATTCTAACATTCGAAGATCTGTACTTTTAAGAATGTGATAATGAAAGAAACTTGCTCTACAAGGTTATATTAAGTTTGTGCAGATGTATGCAACACGCGCAGTCACCTTTTATTATATCCATCGATTCAGAATCATTTCTCGCATCGATTTAAGCTTGTCTGTCCGTTTATATGTTTTGTTTTCCTGTGTTTAGCTTATAAGTCTAAGGACGAATGCCTATGGAAAGCGATACGGATTGCACCACTTTTTCGATAGCTTCACATATAACGCCTTATTTTGAGAGGTCGTAGGATGTTGTTGGTTATCGAATGGTGGCACATCGTTCACCTTGCCAATCGAACAATCAAACGATTGGTTTTCAGTTTGAAGTTCGAAAGAGATTTTATTGAAAACTTTTTTGAAATTTCCTACAAATTTTTGTAATAAATTCTTTATCTGTGATTGATAATGTGTTGCTTGCGCGATTGTTTTTTGGCGTTATTTAGGTTAGTTTTCGCATTTCGTGAATTTTTGATTTAATAAGCGCAATTTGCTTTTAATTACTATACCTATCAGATTTGTGGCCGACATCGGTCATTCAAAAAATGTTGGCAATAGATATAATAACATAATAAAAGCAAGAAACGCTGTAGCGCATAATTGCCGCACTTTGTGACAGTTTAAAAAATATTGTTCTAATTTCTCTTTGTTTTCATACCTTTCATATCGTGCGTTATACGAGTATAGTGTTTTTTTCATAACATTTGTAACATTCATATAATCATTTATAGCAGGGCAGATTCAACGTCTAGATGATCTTGTAAAGTGCGTCGGCTTATCCGGATATTCATTTTAAGTTCGAATTGAAGTGGCTGGTTTCGCCATGGGCGCGGAGGAAATCAGCGAGCCTTTAAAAGCCAAGGCTAGGACAAGGACAAACCAAATGATTTAAAAAATCTTCCCGTATAGCATGTAAGTTATTGGGGCTAAGAAGGAGCGGCATACGTCTTGTAATCGTCTACTACATAGCTCATAACACGCTTAGGTGTGTGTCACTTAGGAAAAAAATATAGGTATCTCGGACAGTGATTTATGTAGATTCTGCGAAGAGTTGCAACTTTATCCACATCCTTGCAATAAATTTCCGCAGATTCTAGATTTTGCAAAAACATTATCAATAATTGGGAAAAATTCGAATGACTTGAATTTATTACAATATCTGTAGAGAGATTCATTTAAAATCTAATGAAAATATTTCATGATAGGTCTCTTAAGGACATTGCCTAAGAAAAAAAAAATACAATTATTTTCGCACTTGACAAAAAATTTTAATGATTTTTATACATAAGATCATCCATCTGATCTAAAGAGATATTGCATTGGAAGAATATATGTTAAGTGGCGCCAATAGTTGGTTAGTTAGTTTCCTACGTCGGTATGTGTGTATGTATGAATTAAATGTATAAAGAATCCCCTCTCCAATATTATAATATTTTCGGGTGAAATGATGAGTGTTCAAGAGTCGCACTCGAACCTGTAAATAACTTTTTCGTGTTGTTTGTGTTTATTTATAAGTGAGCAAAGTGTGAAAATGCAGAAATACTGTACATGCACACATGCATACACGCTTGTTTTGAGTGTATGTACTTTAGGCGTTCATATAAATACATTTACAAACACTTATACATTTGCATTTGCAGAATAATTTGTTGATCGATTGTTGTAAACGTGTTATATGTGCACTTATGCGTTGTTATATGATTTTCTTAATTTTTTTTTTTTTTTGTTTTAGTTTGATTTGTTTCGAATTTTTGCTGTGGTTGATTTTTGATTTTTCTTTTCATATATATATATATATATACATATATGTGTATATTTGTAAGTTTTGTAAGCGTGTTGTAAGATTTCTTTAATTGACGTACGTGCATAAGAATTTCTGTTAAGTTGTTTTTGATTTCATGTACAGTTGAGAACTATTTATAAATTTTTCTTATGAAATAATTAAATCAATCATTATATCAAAATGAATCAAATGTTTGTTAAATTCCTTTAAATTTATGAGAATAACACGATAAACGTGTATATGTGCATACGCACACCTTAACATTTCCGATTCTATTGCGATCTAAATTTTCTACTTAAGTAGCGTGCTATTGTTGCGCTTCATATTAATGCAATATTTAGCAATGCGACGTAAATATGAAGAGAGATTTCAAAAAAAAAAAAAAAAAAAAGAAGCAAATTAATTAGACTTACAAACAAAGAAATTGATTTTATGTGGTTCTTTGTCATCTTCACGTTTGCATATTAAGCAGAGACTCAGGGAATGTCCTTTATACGAGCAAGGCATGGTGGTGATCGAGAAAGCTTATAGGCAGCGCTGGGTTGAAGCAGAGAGTAACGTCTAAGGTAATACTTCTATGCGATGCTTTGTCTTCGAAGTCCTTTGTATGATTCTGTGAAAGTTTAGATTTTTACACCCACCACTGTAAGATGGGGGTAGACTCATTTTGCTTTTTTTTCCATAATATACGTATCAGCGTGAAATTCGAAGTTGATTTAGCCACGTCTGTCCGTCTGTATGTATGAGTGATGTGTGGTGTTGGCACTCTCCTGGTCGCAAAAGTGAAGATATCAACTTCAAATTTGGTACGAAGATTGGAAGTTTCAGCACGCAGGTTGGTATTGAAAATAGGCCAAATTGGTCAGAGTAGAAACGCGTTGTGGAGCGTAAACTGAACAGAACTCCATTTTTTTTAGAAGCAATTTTTGGATTTTTTTTTAATAATAACAGCGATATGAGCAGTGGTGTTGTCGAGCCGGAACACTCCGGAACGTCGTTCCGGTACTTCCTTTTTGGACAGGACCGCGTTCCAGAACTAAAAATAATTTCTGATAACGAGAATTTATAATAAACATTAGAAGACGAAAATTGGGGGAAATCTCCCCCCCGTCGTCAAATTTGGGACATGAGACCGCACAGAGCGGCCGCCTGCCCAGGATCGGCTCCGTCTATATAACTATATATACGCGTTCCGGTAAAAAAAAAAAATAAAAAAAATTAGCGTTTCGGTAAAAAAAAATTAGCACAACACCACTGGATATGAGTGTCAAATAAAGGACTTGGAGAATAGAATGCGAAAAACATAATGGTGGGTATGCGAGATTCCGACCTCACCGAATATAACTTTCTTACTTTTTGAATATGTTTTCTTATACCCTACACCACATGTGGTACAAGTGTATATTAAGTTTATTGCGGATGAATGCAATTTGAAGGACTTGAGATAAAACTAACTTTTATTATTCCGATGGATTCAAGTCAATTTCTGAATCGATTTAAGCTTGTCTGTCCGTCTGTCTTTTTCGTTTTTTTTTTGTTTAACTTAGAAGTTGCAATTTTTAAGATATCACAGATGATGAAATTTGGTACGCTGACGTGTTTTGGCCCAAGAGCTAACGCTATTGGACACAGTCCGGATTTCGTTGCTTTCTCGACCACTTATAATAAAGCCTTATAAAGTCTTATTTTGTATTCAATCGTTATATGAATAATTGTATGAACGGTGTAGACTATTCACTTTTAATGGTGGGCTGTAGCCCACTATCTTGCTTTTACTTGTTTTCCCAGCATTTTGTCTACTGCGGTCTGATGCAGTCGTGTCAGCTGCGTAATCGTTACTTTGGGAAAATAGTTATCTCCTAAGATTATCCTAAGCTCGATCAGACCATAGTCAACCTAACTGCAATAGTTAGAAGGAAATTTTGGACCGATTTGTAATAACTGAGTAAAATGGATTTATTGATAGGTTCACAATGAGATATTGAATAGCTTGGCATTTCAGTTTTTGAAGAGAGAACTTAAATCGTTGTCTAGTGGGCTGAATGAAAACGTAATTTTCTCTTCTGAGCTTAACGTCGTACATAGATAACTTGACACGAAGATACGAAGAGTACCTAGGATACCTTGCTGCAGGCGGGAATTGGTTCAGTTATGTGCCGAAAAAAAAACCAAAAAAAACGATCTTTGCGAGAAGCATGATCTTTGCTGTTTAATACGAAGGATAGTATCATTGTAACGTGACGAGTGATGTAGAGTACATGACATATGGCCCTTAGGACCCATGAAAATCCGAGATAAATTTGAATATTTACAATGCATCCATTTGTGACGATCACCTACGTGTCCATTATGACTTGCTTCAACCAAATGAAACCAACATTAATAAATGCTACCAACAACAACAAGAAAAACAACAGCTGATGGAAGTAAACCGAAAAAACGAATGCAAGTTCTATCAAAAGTAGTGATATCGTAACTCTTACTCTTGACTACATAATCACATTGCAAGACCCACTCAAATAACATAATCAAGAAGTAAACTGGAACGCGTCACCTCCACCATTGTATTTGCTTCATATCAACCCGTATGATTAAGATTGCTTCAGTTACAATCGTTATTGATTTCGAACAGAGTTCGAAAATGTGGTGTAGAGTATTTAATGGTCGGCCGCGCTCCACTATATGTTCTTACTTCTTTTATTTAGTTCTTGTTTCAAACGTGATAATCCGCGGACGCTTCGGTATTTGGAAAGATTTCATAAAGAGCGCTAAGTAAGACCAGCATTCCTGCGTCCGATGGATTTTTTGCATACATTTTTCTTTACCGTAAATAAAAAGTTTAACTTGAAGCGCATGAAATAGGCGATGCGTCTTAACACTAGTGCATATGATGATGCAATTCAAGCACCCGTTCTCTCAAATTTGCTTAGAAATACATAAAATTGATTGCTGGAAATTTTCAATAATTTTACGATTGGTTCTACCCTCTTAAGGCAGTCGATGGACCAAACATAACACCTATACCAAAAGAAGAAGAAGAAAAGCTGAAAACATCAATTGTTGTTTTCCTCGTTTCGGTTCTTTAGATTGACTTTATCATGCGATTTGTGTACTTTTTTAGTTAAATTGAATGAACATTTATTATGAAAAGAAAAAAGAAACCTGACATCACGTAATTTATTTAAAATATTATCCATCGTCGACCATTACTTTTCGTTTCTTTCAGGCAGTACATGAATATCGTATAAAATGAGACTATCCCTTGGGAAATCGAATACCTTTCCGGTATCGTCATAACCGTCATACCGTATCACTCTTCTGATTAGGGCGTCATATAAGGAGTGGTCGAAAAAGTAGACTAATCCGAACCATTTTCATTAGCGTTCGTCTTTGAGCGAAAATACGTCACTTTACCAAATTTTATAAAAAAATCTCAAATCTTGCGACTTGTAGTTTGAACACAAATTCACATGGACAGACATTAGACGGATAGACAGGCTTAGATCAATTTAGATTATGATTCTGAATCGATCGGTATAATAGAAGGTGGGTACATCTTAAGCCCTTCTATATGTTACATACGAGCGCACTAAGCTAATATACCTTGTACTACAAGTGGTGAAGCGTATACAAAGGTGTATGTATATATACATATATATATATATATATATATTTACATATCATTGTTCGCTCGCGAGACCCATGTAACAGTACATATAAAGAAGAAACAATGTATAGAGCAATCCGTAGATCTGCATAAGTTGGGTGAGCTTGAGTCGCACATAAATTTCATACATTTTGCGAAAGTCGCTTCGAAATGTTCTTTTCACAAAAAAAAAAAACGGAAAAAGTTTAAAATCGATTTTTAAATAATTCCTTACTAAATTCGTCTTGTCTACGTAATCAGTCATGCTTTTTTAAAAGCCTGATATAAATACGAAAGAAGTGAGATAATTAATTATATTCAACTGTGACGGAGTCTTTTATACTTGGATCAAATTAATCCTAAGAAAAAGACGAAACGAGTACATTTTCATACTTTATAATTTTTAAAACCAAAAACCCGGAAAGCGAAGGCTTTCTCAACTCTAATTATGTTGAATTGTAGGTGTGTATTTTGACCAAATTGGGTCATTTTCAAATTTTTTTACTAAATGTGTAGGCGAGTGGAGGATGTTTAGCACACATACTACATAGTCGGCTAGCGGGACAGACGGACATGTTTAGCACGGAGTATTCTAAATTTGACACTGGTCAAGAATATATATGCTTGATGAGGTTTTTAAAGATCGTATAGGCGTGGTTGAATTTTTCCATTTATGTACAGGGAATGTTGGGTCACTTATAGAATACACTTAGGCGATTTTATTGTTACATTTGCTTTAATTCATTCATAGTAAGGAGCGAAAAAAACAATTTTTTCTTTCCTTTCGAAAACATAGGTATTCTCGGTGTATGGTTACTAGAGCCGGCATGCCCCCTAAAGCGGTTTGGCCCAGTCTCAATAACAGTTTGCGCGCAAGATCTTCCAATGTTTCTGCATAATTTAAAAAGGATAGCTTCGTTCTGGTGACTAGCAGAATGCTTATCAAAGACATTATACAGAGAGACAGACGGATGGATATGCCTTAATCGATTCAGAATTTGATATTGATTAAAAATATAAAGATTTTACGATGTTTTTGAAGCTTCTTTCTGGGTGTTTTCGTCAAACGAATGTATCCCTCTTGGTCGTAAATATAAAAATCTTATAGTTGAGTAAGATTTACTCTCAAACACTATTAAATACGCACACTACGCCCACCGCTTAACACAATATTTCAATTATTAAAATATTAAATATTGTATCATGTTGTCATATAAAGCCTTCCTATTCATTAGATCCGTTTTAAGGTAAAGGGGTGCAACAAGTAGTCTTATTTTGCTCAAACTACTCTTAGTAAATTTACATACTGAACGTACTAACAATCAAAGTTCATTGCTATACGAAAGTTTTTCTTCTTCGGTAAGAAGATTTACATAGAAAAGCATTAAAACAATGAATGGCTTCATCGCTTGCAAAATTCCTATATTATTCACCGAGTTATGTCGGAAAATATTAAAAATAGAAAATTATTTCGGTATAAAACCTTTTCTGATGAAAATTTGTATATATAATGTTGCATTTATATCGCTACATAAAAGAAACACTCATTTCGTTATATCCCACACCATTTAAGATGCTATGGTGTATTAAGTTTGTGCGGATGTACACACCACCCACGGGTGGTTAAGCTAGACCCACCTTTTATTATAGCAATCAATTCAGAATCATTTTCTGGATCGCTGTAAACTGGTTTACCCATTCGTCTGATGTCTGCCTATATATTTTTCTAGTCCGCTCATAGGTCGCAATTTGTGAGATAATTTGAATGAGATGAAATGTCGTTATATGAATAACTGTATTAAGCGAAGCGGGATAAAATACTTTAATGGTAGACCGTGGTCCACTATAATGTTTTACTTGGAATACTGGGGTTCCTACGTAACTTGAAGAATTGCAAAGTATGATGACCATGAAATTTAATGCAAATGGGAGAGAGTTAAAGAAAGCTATACAACGTTTGTAGTCCGCTTTGACTGCCTAACTTCATAATCAATATTTGCCGTTAGCTTGTGTCAATAGGAATCCTGTAGAGTACTCTATCAGTCTGTGGCGAAACAAATAACAAAATAGCTGCACATGGAAGCGAAGATTTAAGAATAAGTTGATGCTTTAAGTCCTTTAGAGAATTTCAATATATTCTCGCTTCATAGGTAGAGGAAAATCCAGATGTATTTACCGGACGTATTCCTGAGTTTTTTAAAAATTATAGGGTAGTAATTATGTCCTGCGAGTCAGTTTTCGTATCGAAAATGAAAATTTGACCTTAGGATTAAAACTATGGATGAAGGCCTAAGAAGATCGAAGAAAACTATTAACGAGTAACAAGTGCATGCCTGAAGCTATATCGAGCGAGGCCGAATTTTAGTTTTTGTTAAATACTTTACATGCTGTTTTTGTGATAAAATACGTGATAAAATTAAACTATAACTCATTTTGCATGCAAAAGTGTAGCTTCCATGGAAGTTGTTCTTCTCTGAAGTGGCCTGATCTAACCTTAGCAAAATGAGTCTGCTTCTCCAACACTGATCATATTTTCATTATAATTTACTTTTGTATTTGCTTGCCATAGACGATTGTTTTTTATAAGAACACCTATGTGGTAAGGTGTGGAAAAAACAGCCTTCTCTGGGTTCAAATGTGATGCACTAAACTTTCATGCCAGATTTCTATTTTAAATCAATTTTCATCGAATAATAGAATCTTGGATCTTTACGACATAAGAAGGCTTAAATTTTTCGTAAGATGATTCGCAAATCGATGGGTTCATCTTAAGGCGTCCTGAATGTTACATCCCATCCGCATAAACTCAATGCATCCTGCATCACAAGTGATGCAAATTTTGAATGAATTCAACATTAAAACGACGAAACGCAGGAAATTGTTATCACGTTGTTCTATGCATAGGATAATAGGTGTGATATGCATTTCTCTATTACCGTTAAACAAGAATGCATACATAACTTATGAAATAATTAATTTTATGCGTTACTAACATTTAAAAAATCTAAAATATTTCCTGTGTGAGATAAAGAAAAATTTTGTTTGTTTTTTTTAATATAATTTTATTTAAAATGAACCGTTGACGAACAACAATAATAAAAGAAGACAGAAGCAGACAACAAACATGATTGCAATTGATATGAGTAGACAGATGTTTTGTAAATTTAACAAATTGTAGGTGTAGTTACGTTGACAAATTGCAGATAGGAGGCAATTCTTATAGTGGATATGTGCATAAAATATTCGTATATGTGCTATAGATAAATATGAAAGAGAAGAGAAGAGAGGAGCGACAGGTGTTATGTTTTTGCAAATAAATTATAATAATTTTCTAAAACATCGAAACAGACCGCAATTTTAATCATTAATATAATTGTAAAAATTAAGAAAAATTTAATTACTACTTCGTTATATATCTTCTATCTTAAGATAAAGCAGATATTCCCGGTCGGTTAGCGAATAACTTAAGTGTTCACTAAGTAAAGAAATGACAATTTTATCCCAACTTAATACACACACAACACAACGCGATAAATTCTAAGCAAATTCGAATATAATTTTTGTCGCCTTACGATCTCTTCATAACGCCACCACCTACTACTATTTTCATTTAGGGCTTTGTGAAGTCGTGACATTTGTTTGTAATTATAATAATACTTACGCAGGGTTATCTAGTATTTTAACCCAAAAATATTCTCAAGCTTTTCATCGAAAATTTCTCTACAACTGGAACAATTCCGAGAGTAATTATCGATTACATCTCATATTGATGTAAAGGACGGACAATAGAGCAACAAACGATATTGCATTTCAAAACATCGATGAAAACGATTCGATGCATCGGATGAACAAACGTAAAGATGATCTGAGTCGATTTTTAAATATTTTCCTACTAAAAAATCTCTTCGTCTACCTAATCGGTCAGTTGAAGCAGACAAGACTTGCACACTTTCATAATTATTAACTATTCAAAATCATTGCTGGACCGGACTTACTCGGCACGTGATACAAGTGATATCAGAAATTTGACATGATATACATATACAACCTATTAGCCGGTTATAAAATCATTTAAATTAATTAATAATTATCTTCAATGGAATTCAAACATTTCGGATTTAATTTTGAATTTTCGCATACGGGTGAAAGCGAGAGAAAGAGAGAAGTGTTTTGCGTTCAGCAAACACGTATGTCGAACATGTACGTATAGACGTGCAAGTATTTCGTTGTTGTTACCATAAATACTGTAAAGTTGCCACCTACGTTTAATTTTTGGCACATACAACTATCATTACAATCATCATCTTACCGATGATTGCAAATGTAAGTCACTATATGCACGTTAATGTGATGGACTTTAGCATTAATATTCGATTTGATATATAGATACATTTTTGTACCCATCATCACAAGGATGAGGGGTATATTCATTTTGTTAATGCGTTTGTAACGCCCAAAGGGAGGCTTTGGAGATCAAATAAAGTCTTTATATCCTCGATCAGTGACAAATTCTGAATCGATTTAAGCATGTCTGTGTGTCCGTCTGTGTAATGTTTATTGTAAACAAGCCAATGAAAATTGAATTCTTTTACTCTTTTTTGTCTTCTCTACGATAACGGTGATCGATAGAAAAGATTCGGTCACACGACCGACGAATTTAATTTTCTTTCGTGTTTCATTATAGTTATTTAGGTTTCCACATATCAGACATGTGTGCATAGTTTGGTGTAAGTTTGAGTTATATATTCACTTGGCCTTTGCCGTTAACTACTAATATTTATTGTTATCGGCTAACGGTACATATCTCAAGTTTACAAAATAAATGAGAAGAAGCGTCACCATCAACACATCATATATTGCTGTTTAAAAGACTCTCCGATTTAACGTTGCGCATAGAGTATGAATGAGTAACAGGATGTTTGTCATTATTTTCATTTTTTGCAAGTCGTTGTCGAAATGACCGATTAGTTTCTTCTTCTTATTTACATTGATATAGATTTGATTGTACGATTTCTTTACGTTTATACTTTTTTCCTACTTGGACCTGAAAACTTATGCACCTTCATCATAGTTAATTGCCTTACCAGAGCTCTGCCTCCTCCTTTCACCTTCTTTTATTTAATTTTTAAGGCACTTTCTGACATTTTTTGAAAAACTTTTGTAAGCTTATCAACAAAGTGATTGCAAAGTTGAAGCTTAGCACGTAATTGCGTAAACTCTTTATTATAATCAATTGTCAGTTTATTACAATGACTAAAAATTACAAATATATATATACACATATATATCTTTATTTCCTTTTTAATTTTCTTTGTACTTGTACTTTGACTTTCAATTAAACGCAATGTTGTCCTAGCTTCGTTATTGATTCGTTCTTTCATTTAATTTGAAGTATTTCGGATAAGTAGGGACATGTTTGTCAAACTTCAATTAAATGAAAACTTTTTTTTTATAACCACTGCAACAGCTTTGTTATGTTTATTAACTATTTGTAATATTTAGTCATTGTAATAAAATAATTTCTTAATAATAAAAATAATAATAATAATAATATTAATAAAAATAAAGCCGAAAGCCTTAGATGCTAGTGCTTTAAGACTTTAGTCTTAGAATTTATTCTCTGGCTAAATTTACAATAATAATAATAATAATAATAATAATAATAATAATAATAATAATAATTTCCATTACAGTGATAATATATGTGGCAGGATCGTCATGTAATAATATCTGAGGATATTTTCTATGGACATTATTTACTATGTAATCGCCATGAGAGGAATTTATCCGACGAGGTGACCAACACATAGGCATATAATAAACCGTACTATCTATACGGGCTTGGAGACATCTATTTATACCTCTCTAACTGGTAATACATTTTTGGTTAGAAAAAGTGTTTTAATCAACATAAATACCTTTCAGAAATATCGGTTATTGTATTGGAGGAAGTAGAAATTGTCATTGCTATACAAAGGATCAATTTTTGTGAAAATCCCTATTAGGGTGGGATCTAAAAAATAGGCCGATACGATCCAAATTTGGTACAGTTAATTTTTTTGCGTTAAATTACTATTATGATCTGATTTTCATCACCATAATGCGAGTCGCGAACATTTTTATAACTTACATCACTTTTGGTACAAAGTAAATTAAGTTTGTGCTGACTTATTAAACACTCGAATAAACCCATCGGTTCAGAATCATTTTATAAGATGATCTAAGCCTGTCTGTCCGTCTGTCCACCTGCTATCTGTCTATGTATTTTTGTGCTCAAGCTGCACAGCTGACACAGACGTAATTTGCTTTAAGGACGAACGCTATTGATATTGTTTCTGAAAAAATGTTACAAAATACCCAGTAATCTCATACAAATTAGACGAGGCAAAGCCTCTGCTTTTTCACTTCGAATCAATATATTCAAAAAATTTCGTGAGGTTAGCCAGCAATTGCTCCCTCATAAAAACCAAGTACTTTCTGTAACATTTATTCTTGAGGGAATTGTTGAGGGAGGGGCAGCAGTCAGTGTTGCCACCATCTCGCTTAAATTTCATAGAAAGCCGACGTTTTTTATTGCGAAGCTTAATCAATTGAGTATTTAGTCAAACTGGATCGCTACGCATAATAGTGTCAGACTTACTGGGAGGAGATGCAGTGATAACCTCCGAAAATACATTGTATATCACTGACAGTGAACCATTGATATGATTATAATCCAGGTTTCAGATCACAGACGACACTAAATCATCAAGAATATTATAATTTGTTTTCCTAAAATTTAATATAGTATTACCCCTATTATTGAGATTAATAGAGCCAGTCTTGCCACCCTTAACGTTAAACCAACTGTTAAATAATAGCATTAAGGTAGGATGGTGACTGTCTTTCGAACAAATGAATGGATCTATCCGCGAGACACATGGATTTTTGTCATTAGAAAACACTAGATCTAATCAGTTCCTACAGACCTTGTAAACATTATTTAGGTGATATAGACGTAATTTAAAAAGTACATCGCGGAACTCAGTAAACCAGGATATGAAATTGACGTAAAATAGCCTAAGTCATGCTTCATTTCCCCTCAAGACGAAAGGTAAATTGAAGTCAACATGTCATTAGATTTCCATTTCGAATTAATATCAGTAAACGCTCAAGATAAACAGAAATATCCGATGAAGACGGAATATAGGAACAGGCAATAACCAGGCAAAATGCTTTAAATATAAACTTTATAGCTGTAAACTCAAGGTTGCCCACATTATAAACTGTCACTAGGCTCGCAATTAGCAATCTATTCACAGCAATAAGAACACCATCCCCTGTTCCGGCCAACCCATACCTCCTAAACACCTGTCAGTCAGAATTTGAAATTTCAGCATCATCTACCCCACTCTTCAACCACGTTTCAGTACTGCACACAACCAATTCAGTTTAAAAAAATCTCACGTGGCTTGGTGTTCAGACCTCTAACATTTTTTTGAACGAGTACCAGACAAAGGAGTCAACAAAGGGGATTTTGATGCTGTTGGCAGTGACAATGCGGAAAGAGGTGGTCGAGATGAAGCAGGCACTGCTCGCTTTCTCCGAGAAATGTATTCTTTTAAAAGAGTACTCTCTGGCCACAAAGATTTATTTAGAATAATAGCGAAGTGGACGGTAAAGTTCGGGATACAAATATCGACCTGCGACGCGGAACAATTACCAGCTCAGACAGTATCCAGATAAGTAAATGCATGAAGTTTCCTTTTCTATGGTATTAGAAGTCCTTATGAGCTGCTCCAACCCAACAACACAATCGCGTTAGAACGCTACCGCAAATTACGGATTCGAGTGAACTAATCCCTTAAGGAAAAGCAATTGCAATATGCAAAGATATACTTCTTATGGCAAAATGCGTGCGGTAAAAAGCTGCAATGTACTGTGTGTTAGCGTCCTTGTGACCAATGATATGTAATACACGTTAGGTTATTGTTATTGGTTAGGATGCGTTTGCTTGTCTAGCATGCTATGTTCATAATTGTTGTAACTATTGGAATATTCGGTAAAATCGACTGTAATTCTTGTTCGACCCTATGCCAGTTATGGTATAAGGATGTGTTAGGTTTGTGCGGAACACCCAGAAGGACTTGAGACCGTCGATTTATTATACCGATTGATTCAGAAAGTGCTCCTTATCTAAGCTTATCTGTCCGCCTGTCCGTCTGTTCTTCTTCTATTATTGTGTTCAATGTCCATGTAGCAATTTTTGGTACACCGACTTGTTTTGAATCGGACCACTTTTTCGACCATTTCCCATTTGACGTCTTATTTACAAAAGCCGATTGTAGGATGATGTAGGTGGGCCGTGACTCTCTATGGGATTCTTGCTTGTTTCTTTTTCATTTATTATTTCTCTCAACTTTAACGGTTAGTCTCTGTTATTAAAATCAGCATAATTTCTCACCTGTAGTGTGTTGAAATTTCCGAATAAAAAAAAAAAATTTTGAAAACAAACTTTTCATACTTTGCTTGACATCATCCGTAAACCAAATATATGCGGACATATTTATGTTTCGTGTTATTCATCATGGTGACAATGATTAGTTGATATGCTGAAATAAGAAAATAAACACAAAAGACACGAACGTGACAACAACCTTACATGTATCATTAATGTTTGCTTGTCATTCTTCAATTTGGAATTTATCGTTTTGTTGAAATCCAATAAGAAAACTTACGAAGGCGTTCATTAACTTGCATTGATTTTCGATTTATTTTCAAAATAGTGCCCCGTGCATTATAATTGATGAGTGAATGCGAAAAAAAAAGAAGAATTTTTGAAAATTATTTATGTATATTGTTGCTGTTAATTTATGTAAATTATTTCATTTAAATATTTTGAACAAACTTGTTGGATTATATTGGACACAATTTTATTTTTACTTACTTTTGAAAATGAAAAATTCAGCGCATTTTTTATTCAAAAATATTTTCTAAGTTGCGATCGTGGTGAGAAGAGCATACGAAATAAATGTAATGCCAAAAGATTACAAAAAAAAAAAAAAAACAAAAACAAAAACAAAAAAAACAAAGAATTTAGTACAAGATATTATAAATTCAGAAAATGCAGAGAAAAGAGCGCAAGAGATTTTTTCCTCATTTCTGCATTCGAGATATTTTAATAAAAGTACGAATAGACTAAATTTTAAATATAAGTCTTATGAAGACTGGAAAAAGGAGACAGTTAGCAAGCGAGCGCGTAGTAGCGTTGAAGTGCCGGATTAACATTTTACAAATGATATTAAATTAGAAAAGTGCTTAAACGTATGAAACAAACAAACAACTCTTGAAGGATTAAAAAACGTTTAAAGAAACAACACTCATAACAAAAAAAAAAAAGAAAACAAAAATATAATTAAAAAAAAAAATAAAAATAATTGCATTGAATAAATAAAAAAAAAAATTAAATATATAACAGAAAAGTGTAAAAGGATTCATTCAACAATGATTTGTCCGAAGCGTACAGCTGAGTTGCTGGAGCTGCACTTGGAATCGCTAAAGGATAAGGATCCTGCTTGGGAGATAGCGGTTTCGAAAATAGCCGGTCGCGGCGTATTTACTACCCGCAAATTGAAACGCGGTGATATCATATTCCGTGATATACCGATATTGATAGGCTTAGCAGCACGTCAAGAGGATACTCTCAACTCGTGCTCCATATGCTTTAAAGTGCTACCGGACACGAAATTTATGTGCCGCCAGGGCTGCGCTTTGCCAGTTTGTTCGGTATGCGCAAAGAAAAAGCAGCATAAGGATGATTGTGCCCTTTTAAAATCGTGGGAGCCTATTGAACCCGATGTCGCCAATTCGGTTATCATACGTTTAATATGCGTTGCACGTGCCATCAACTTATCGAAGGAACAACGCGATTTAATCTACTGTTTACAGGCGAATTTGGATAACAATCATCGCACCGAGGTACGCAATGCAGCAAAATGCTTTAATAAATTTCCTACCGATAAGAAATTGATTGAATTAATGAATCGTACAGTAGCTGTATTGCGTACCAATGGCTTCGATGAGACCGCCGATCGTACCAACGACAATCAGGAATTTTTCTATCGAGCCTTATTTCCATTATTCGCTGTTGTTAATCATGATTGCGTACCGAACTCGTATTATACGTTCGAAGAGAAAACCAATTATATGGTATTGCGAGCGTCGGTCGATTTACCAGAGGGTACGGAAATCACTACAACATACACAAAATTATTTACCGGAAATATTGCGCGCCATTTATTCTTGAAGATGAAGAAAAATTTTACTTGCAAATGTTCACGATGTTCAGACCCAACGGTAAGTTAATAAAAAAGGCACGGAAACAAATTCAAAAAGGAATTTAAGTCAGTGGGAATAGAAGGCTTTTGTTATCCACTTTTTTTTTTTTGTTGATACACACATATATCGAATTCATGTCACTTTCTTTATGGGTGATGCACATTCATATCAACCATGCAAAGGCAGTTGGCAAGGAATACTTCTTAATTCCGATGTAATAACCTGAGAAAGAATATACCATTAATTTAATGAAAGATTAAGAGTTGATTTAGTTACATCTGTCTCTCTGTCCGATATGTCATTACTGAAATTTCAAAGGTTTACACGGTTGAAATGAAACAAAAAAATAAAAACCGATGAAGTTCGAAAACGGCGCCGTAGCCTGGCCAGTTTTTTTTTTCTTTTTTTGAACGATATATATATTTTGTCAACGATTGATTTATGTTCACTCGCTTATTTATCAGAATTTCTTTCTTCATGCGTCGAAAGCTTCAATTTGTAATAATTTTGCAATAATAGTCTGCTTAGGCGACTAAAAAATTTCATTAGGCACTTGAAGATTGTTGGTTGGTTGGATGAATAGAAACTTCGAGGTTAGATTTTGAAAAAGTTTTCCCCTAATTTTGTTTTGATTAGCGCTCACTTCACGCATCCTAACTGTGCCAAGTATCAAGTGAATTTAGTTAACCTCTTTACGTAACCTATTTTTAACCTAATTAGTATTAAACTTAACCTGTATAGTATTAAACTTCAAAGATTTCAAGGGCAGCGCATCCGCCAGGAGTCTAGTGTAGCCTTTTATCTGACAACATCAAAGTATTCGAGCTTCAGGAAATATAATTGCTTTTTTTTTTCTTAAAAGTCAGATCCCTTAAGGAGTGCAAAGGTACAAATCTGCTAACAGATTCGTTCTTCTTTGCAGTTTGTTGTTGAAGCACAAAGTGTACTTACTGTTCTGTTAAGCCAATCATCATATCATGAGCATAGCATGCTTGGATTGAATTTAATTTTATTTGATAGACTCTTTGGTTGATGTAATCATATTTTAGTGTGGCTTCATACTTTATGGTTGCCAGAGTTGGAAATGGGCGCCTTTCGCTGAAGTTTTGTTTTCGTTGCGCCATAAGTGTAAATGAAACGCTCTAATTCATGAGACACGTTCAGATTGATGCCAAGAGCGATATACGTTCTCGTGCAATCGGAAATGATGGCTAATATGTTAAGCAATCGGACTTCGTCATGACTAAAGACATCATGCAAAACTTAAAATTAAAAGGAAGAAAGTGAAAAAAGTAAGAAATTTAAATTCGTTTGCGATCACTCCTATCCTATAGAAGATTGAAAAAAGGAAAAACCTATGTTTGTCTTAGGTGGCCGTGGCTGATTTTTTCCACTTTTGTACAATAATTTTCTATATCTTTACCATAATTTATGAGCAACGAGCAAAAGACACGGAAACGAAAGATCTTCTCGGTTTCAGTTTTATAAACGTATGGGCGTTGTGGGCGTGTTGTTTGGCCTGTTTTAGCCATTTTCAAACTCTTTTGCAAATTTGTCGACAATATCTCGCTCTTTGCGAACGAAAGAATATGGTACCACAGATACGAGCATATGGACAGCTGAATAGACGAGTAGTCGGACATACTTAGATGCATTTCGAAAATTGAAACCGGCCAAAAATTAGAACACTTTATGGCATTTTTGGAGCTTGATTCGGAAAAAAAACTTAAATTTTGATATGCTATAATATTCTTGTACCAGCACTACAGCATTGTCCATAGTTCCATGTATGTTCAAATTTTTGTACCTTTAACTACCGTACTTTATGAGTAATGAGTAAAATACCAAACTTTTCTTCTTTTTGAAGAAGAGATGTGTGAAACTGTAGGCGTGTCCTTCGATCGATTTGGCCCATTTTCAATACCAATCTGCGTGCAAGAACTTCTAATGTTTGTGCTAACTTTCAAGTCGATAGCTTTATTTTTGCGGCCAGGACAATTTACAGCAGACATTACATGGACGGACAGGTGGTGGACATGGTTACTGAACAAAACTATAAATACTTTGTGGGATTTCTGAAGCTTACCTCTGGGCGTGGCCAATCTTTCTTGAGGCTTTAGCCTTCGGTGATAGGTATAAAAATCTTTAAATCTTTAAAAAGTCTGCTCCCGCTCGCTTCCGAATAAGTTGATTGTGATGATCAAAAGTTGCGAAAAAAAAAAATGGAGCTCGTAACTGACTTTTTATAGAAAAATCTCATTTGAATGCATTAACGAACGAATTTGCTGATGAAAGGAAAGCGTGATGCCGATAAAAAAATGCAATAAGCGAACTGTCACTTGCAGAGCAGTAACTCAGTAACAACAATTGCGCTGCTTAGCACCAGCGAAAGATGTATCTTTCCAGTTGAGGTAACCATTAATAGACAACATCAACGGGATGTTTCCCGCATTTCATTTGTTTTAACACGCAAAGCACTAAACCCCGATGATGATCTGAAACCTTTCCTGACAAAAGCAAATTTGTTCTTAATTTGTTTGATTTTATTCCCGTTAAGTTATATCGAAATTTTTACGACCCTCTACAATCGAAGTTAGGATATCTGCTCCTTGCTTTGCCTTTGTTCATTCAAGCAGCATATTTACGTCTACGTATGTGTGCATTGTACTTTTTGGGTGTGTGATGTAATCTGGTGCAAAAAAATCACTTAAAGTCGCCGTTTGCCTGTTACGCTCTGCGTATGTTCTTGTAATTTACTTATGTTAAGTTCGTCAAATGTTTTTAATAAATAATAAGTTCTGTGTGTTGAAGTTGCTTGCTTTATAAAGCATATCCGACGTCTTCAATTTTTCCGAAATTTTGAGTATACAGAGCTTAGAGATATTGTTGTCGGTACGTTATAAGATTCAGTTATTGAGACGGCGTAGTTCAGTGTATATCGAAGTGTATAGAGATTGATGGTAACAAACAGCATTTACGGCATTGCACATTAAAGCTTGGAGTGAAAATGTGGTAAGCTATAAAATATTCAGAAAGCGGTTAGTGAGATTTCGCGCAAAAAATTTCAGTCTTGAACACAATGACTGCCCTAGAGTCTTGTTTGGTGGGATTGGAAAGGAAAGGAATCATCTACCACGAACTTCTGAAACCTGGTGAAACTGGTACAACTGAGCGAGTCAACGAATCAAGTCCAACAAGTCGATCAGAAGATCATTTACGAGCAAAGGAATCTAAACAGTGATTTTGGTTCATGAAAGCATCCGTCCGTCTTTAGAAAAGGCAAGTCGGGAAGTAATGTTGAACTTGGTCGAAGACCTGCCTTCTCCCGATAGCCAATTCTTCAGATTGATAATCACCAGCCAGACCAGCTGTTCGCTCCAGGTAAACATATACGAAAATGGGTCGATGATCGAGTATTTCGCCTTGAAACTATGAAGCTTCTATTGCGAAATCTTCCGTAAGCTACCCAAAGAAGAGGCAAAAGACCGTAGGTGATGGTGGTGAATATTTCGATTATCAAGGTTTGTGAAAAGTATTTTTTAATTAAATTTGCATTTTATCGAAACATATAGTGGTTCCGAAAGTACACCTAAGCACACTTCCAAAACGAAACAAATCTCTAAATGGAATTTGGAAAAACTATTTTTTTTTAATATATTGCTTGGAACTTGCCCAATGATTTTCACTGAATATGCAAAGTTCGCGTGTTCAAATCTCAAGTGCGATAGAGTTTTCAATACCGACGACCATATGACCTAAGTTAACCGGCAGCCTCCAAATCCCTACTTTGCAAACTTACTTGCAAAATAAATAGACGATAAATAAATAAAAAATACTGTACATACATAGTTGTACGTTTGATGATCCAAAATTAGATGCGGTTATGTGTTCTTCGTCGTCTTGAACAGAGCAAATAATTGAGATCCATCTAAAATCGCAGGAAGAGAAGGTGCAATGTCTGGCGAATGCAGCTTATGCTGCAACGTGATCAGATTCTTTGATCCGACCTTACCCTTGATTGCTTCTGCGCGAATGTATGAGCGAACGGCGCCCTGCAAGATTTCCTTATTAGAACATTCCGTCATTTTTTTAAAAAGACTCTTTCACCAAATATCACTACATGGAGAGTACGAGTTTCGAGCCAGGAGTAACTTCTTTCACTTTAATTGAACGTTTGAATTAAACGTTCGTCGTTTGTTTTTGTGCAAGTTAACATAATGCTTGGATTTCTCATCGCCAATCGCAATTGACGTTTCCTAACATCCTTTTGTTTTCTTCTTTTTTTTTTTTTTACAATATATAGGAAAAGCCACATTTGCGCAAATAGTTCGACCTTTGGAAAGTTTAAGAAAATCGTCTTCTTCATCTTTTGCGTTTCTATATATTATACTATGGCATTAAGCCTGATGTAGATGGTGTAACATGGACCGGTTGTCGTACTTTTGACCAATAGCACTTGCGATATCTTTTAAAAATCTTTCAAAATTTATTTGCTCACCAAATGTATGAGCCGTTTATTTTGAAAATGCGGTAAAATCCAATTTTGGAAAAAAAAAAATGGAGGATAATAATAAATAAAACTTAATGTGATCTTTTGATTTGTAAAAATTTAAAAAGAAAAAGGAAAAAGAAAACCGTTTCCCTACTATCTAAGAGATGGAAAACTTAGCTATTAATGGAGTCGTAAATATGTTTACTTTGAAAATGGAAAGTGGATGGAAATCTAGAAAATCTTCGCAGAAAGATTGAAATTTGTCTGCAAATAATCTTAAAAGATATATAGCCAGATTCTCCTTTGATTTACAAAAGGTTCTATTTTATCCTGTCCCGGAAATATGTATGGGTTGAATGAAGGCCTCTACAATGTTTAGTATGATCAAGTTAAGGCATCAATTTTTCGATGAAATTATAGCATCAAGAGGATAACAATTCTACTGTTTGAAGCACTTACTGGATGCGGCGTAAATCCAAAAGCATCTCATAGCTTAAAGTCCTATGTGCATTGGCTACAATCAAAACATTTCGTTGGCCTTATGGCGTTGCTGAGAATTTTTCAGTCCAATAACAGTGAAACATCTATCATTGATTGTAAATTCATTTTAATTCATTTCCAGCGAACGATCGTGGTTTCGATAAAAATGAGAATTTGAAAAAAAAAAATCCGTATCTATCCTCGAGAATTACTATATACCACATCGTCGAGAACATAATACGTATTTAGTGCATGAAAGAAAAATACCGATTACCGGAGAAATTGTGAATTGGTTAAGTATCCGGTGGTCCAGAATAAGAAAAAATTAATCAAAAAAATTGTTATAAATAAATCTTTGCATAAAGTTGAATATTATTTGGTTGTCATTACTACGCTCTACGTTAAATATCCTCTAACGTAATAACCTATATGTGTGATGCTTATATTTATGTAGCATGTGAGTCTTAATATCTCATGTCATTTCATTTAATACAACAACACGTTATAAGGATTAGCCAAAATAAGATTTTATATGGGAAGTGGTCGAAAAACTGATCTGAGCCAATGGATTTTCAACAGCACTCGTCTTTTAGCTAAAACATGCCGATGCACCAAATTTGGAAAAAAATTTTCAAAAATTGCGTTCTATAGGTTGAACACAAGAAAACAAGATGGATAGACAGCCAGACGGACAAATGGACAGACAAGCTTAGATGAATTCAGAAAGTGATTCAGTCACTCGGTATAATAAAAGTAGAATCTACCTCGAGTCTGTTTGGGTGTGCCATGCATCCGCCCAAAGTTTTTTATATACTCTTGTATAATAAGTGGTGTAAAGTATAGGAAAAATAAAAAATTTCGTCAAAGTTTTTGATTTTGTTTTATTGAAACTTAAAAAAAAATAATTAGCGACTGACACAAGGGAAGACGCCGTTAAATCAATATTTGACGAATTTTGTAGAAGATTTGAAACATGTTATCTTTTAGAGGGCAAAGCTCTTTAAAAGGTCGTAATAATTAGAAAATGAAAGCAGTTGTGCTATAGCTTTCTTTTTTTTTTTTTTTTTTGTTTTCTTAAATAAAATCACTAGCTAAGCATTGATCAGTTCTGCATTTACATTATATAGCTAAAGTCATAAAATGGTGGATATGTTCATATTGAAGGTTATAATCATTTAATATTTAATATTAAAAAAACGAAGAAAATTCATTTTTTAAACACTTGTTTATATGAATTCTAAATTTTATTGCATTGAATAAAGAAAGAGCTGATGTCTGCCAATACTATGGGATGATAACTTTTTCTATTTGCTTCACTTTCATCTTATTTTCTATTAACTGAATCTATATATATATATATATATATATTTACGTACATATGTGCGCGTGCATGTATGCGTGTGCATGTATGCGTGTTTGAATAATTTTTTCACATAAATATTTTAACATCATACACTTGAACTTGAAGATTAAACACATATTCGAATTCACATTCAATTTTAGTGATATGAAAAACAACTGTTAAATGGTTCTGAACTTGAAAATTACTTAATAAAATGTCTATTGATTTCTTTTTTTTTTGTTTTTTTAATTATTTTTCTTTTGCCGTTTTATTATTATTATTATTATTGTTATTATCTTTGTTCAAAGATAATTTAAAAAATGTGCCGAATTATTAGCCAATTAATTAAAATTAAAAACTGAAATAAATATTATTTTGTTTTCATATCTAAAATCTATTGTTAGATCTTTCGTTTTAATGTATAAACATAAACATTCAACCGTACATATAAATAGATATAAAAAAAAGGCAAGTAAAAAGACTACAGTGAGTTACGGCCCATCCTTAAATGTCCTACACTAACCTACAGTTATTTATATAACGACTTTTCAAAATAAGGAAGTGATCCAATATAAATACGGAATGGCCCGATCCGAAACATTTTCAATAGCTTCCGCCCTTGGGCCAGAAAACGTCACTGCACCAAATTTCATGAAAGAAGCTGAAAAATTGCAACTTGGGGAATGAACTAAAGAAAACAAGACGGACAGACGGACACACAAGCTTAAATTGTTAAAGAAAGTGGTCTTGAATGTATAGATACAGTAAAAGGTGGGTCTGTCGACTATAACGACTTTTTAAAATAAGACGCTTTATGGGCAGTGATTGAAACAGTCGTTCGATCCGAATTATTTTCAATAGCTTCCGCTCTTAGGCCAAAAAACGTCACTGCGTCACATTTCATGAAAGAAGCTCAAAAATTCCAACTTGCGGGTTGAACTAAACAACACAGAACCGACAGACGGACAAACAAGCTTAAATTGTTTAATAAAGTGATTTTGAATCTATCGATATAATAAAAGGTGAGACCATCTCAAGGTCCATTGGGTGCTGCATACATCCGCATGAACTTAGTATACCATTGTCCAATAAGTAACGTACGGTATAAGAAGGAAAAAAAGCAAATATGTTAATATGTTAATATTTTTGGGCTTTCGCGCTTTGAGTGATATGTAGAGGAAAAGAATTTAAAATTTTTTAGTGATGACATGCAACACACGTTCGTTTCAGTTATGAAAAAATGAAAAATCATTTAAATCCAACACAAATACATCGAAAACATTTTAATACGATTCTACATTTTGTTTTCTTTTTATTTAAAAAAAACAAAAAAAAAAAAACCGAAATATATATTTGTGTAAGTGAAATGCTTTTCTTTTTTATTTAAATTGAAATTTATGGTAATTTATTTCCGCAGTTGAACTGAATTCATTTAAATAATTTAAATATCAGGAAAAATACTAATAATAATAATAAATTATTTCATGGGACTCGACTCGGTTAACAGCTTAACTGTGACCAAGTTAATGGGTGTAAATAAAATGCTTTAAGAGCAAGACATTATTTTAGAAATAAAAATTAATATTTACCTTAAGTTTAAATGAAAAAAAAGAAAAAAAAAAATAATTTTGATAGATTTTTTATCAATTTCGCAATAGAATAGATTCGTTCAGTTGTGCTCCTTAGACCCTTATTTGGAAAGTTTTAAGCTTTTTCTTGCGCACTTTGCTGTGTGTGGAGAAGATTGTGTCAAAAGTGTGGCGCAAAATGGAAAAGCAGCCGCGTCTTACGAACATGGAGATAAATAATTCTATTGTTTTTGCTTTCCTAACTTTGAATAATATTCAGTTTTTCTTTGATCAATGCTGGCATCAAACTCCACCAAAGCTGTTCTTCAGAATAATGTACAAAAATATTCAGTATACGAGAAAGGAATAAAGCAGAATTGCTTCACAACTTTGAAGAGTACGCATCTATTTCAGTGTTCACATAAGAAAGCTACTCAACCAATGTAAACGCTCCCAACTTCTTACTGCACGAATTAGCTCACGTGGATTTCCCAGAATTTATTTCGTTATTATATTGCGATATATAAAAACATTGTGTGGAGTCTGTGGAAGGTTAGGTCTTACAATTTTTCTAACATAGAACTCAAAAGTATATCTCGGAACAAGAAATATATAAATATGTTCCGAGATATATATATATATATTTATATTTATATGTATATATATATATATTTATATTTATATATATATATACAACTCTTTGTAAGAAGAGGACCGAAAATTTAAACGAAATGAAAATGAATTTTCCAGCCCGAAGACCAAAGTCTGTATCGTTGGAGTCGAGACCTCGAGTACGTTCACGTACAAAAATAAATCTTGTTTTTAGTGTGAAAGCGTAGAAGCCGCTTTAAAGTCAAGTGTCAGAAGTCAAGTTCAAGCTTTGTTGTTTTATTTTTTTGGGGCGTAAGTTGGTCAACAACATGCAAGAGGTAGACGCACGAACGGACAAATGTGGTCAAATCGATTCAGAATCTTACCTTGATTAAGTATATAGGGCAAGCAAGTTAGGCACGACAAGCAAGTGCAAATTTACTATAACGTGCTCTTCTTCTTCGATGGGGGATTTAATAACTTTTGAAAGAAGAACAATTCCGGCAATAACTTTGAAGAATTCATGCTTTATGTAGAGTCTCTTCTGCAACTAATGGTTTCAATAAATGAATTCGATATTGTCTGTAAAAATACGCCACTGATTGGTTGCGTTGGATAGCGTTTAAAGTGAAGCACTTGAATAGCGATTATATTTACATCAAATGGAAATCCGCGCAAAAAAGTATGCAGAGATTTTTGTTTGTGAGTGTTGTCGAAAAGGATTTGGACAGAAGGGAGAAAGAAAGAAAGAAAAGAGAAAGAGACGGGAAGAAAGAAAGAAAAGAACTTAAAAAAAAAAAAAATAAATAAACAATTATAGAGATGAATAGATAAACAAAGAGAGAGAGAGAGAGAGAGAGAGAGAGAGAGAGATAGATAGATAGATAGATAGATAGATAGATAGATAGATAGAGAGAGAGAGAGAGAGAGAACAAGGGAGAGATAAAAAAGAGATAGAGAGAGGTGGAAATACAAATAGATAGATATAGTGAGATATTTAAATAGATAGATAGATAGACAGAGATAGACCGAGAGAGAAAGCGTGAGAAAGAGGGAGAAAGAAAGAAAAGAATTTAAAAAAAGATATTATAAATAATTGTACAGATAAATAGATAAACAGAAACGGAAAGAGAGAGAGAGAGAGAGAGAGAGAGAGAGAGAGAGAGAGAGAGAGAAAGAAAGAAAAGGATTTTAAAAAAAATATTATAAATAATTATAGAGATAAATAGATAGACAGAGGTAGAAATAGAAAGACAGAGAGAGAGAGAGGGAGAAAGAGGGAGAAAGAAAGAGGAGAATTTAAAAAAACAATATTATATTCACTGTTTTTGTTGGTAATGGTAACGGCTTGACTTTTAATATTTTGGTAATTTTTGATTTCGTTTACAGGAGAAAGGCGCCTTTATATCGGCTGTCTATTGTCGCGATACTAATTGCTCTGGTTTGGCGGTGCCTGAGGTAACTGGTTTGCCGCATCCCAATTGGAATTGCTTGGAGTGCAAGCAAAAATCAACGCATGCCCAAATGATTAAAGGTCAAGATTTCGCTTCGGGTGCGATAAATGCGAAAATCAATTCGCATTCATTGAAATCGTTGATTGTCTATTTGAATGAAAAAAGTGACAGCTTTATACCGAACAGTAATTATGTTATAATTGATGCTAAGCTACAAGTAATCGCACGTTTAAGTAAGAGTATGGAGGATTGCGCTGAAGAATCGGCCGGGGTTAAGGCAAAATATTGTCAAGATATATTGGATATAATGGATAAATTAGGTTTGGGTGATTGTGTGATGCGTAAATATTTAGAAATTGAAAAAGCTAAATAAGTTTCTACAATAATCAAAATATGTTTATTAAATTGATAAGTTAACAATTTCACATTTATATTAATTAATAATAATAATAAAATAAAAAATAATATATTCAAAGAAGTGATGTAAAGAGCATAACTAAAGTTATAAAATATTTTTTTTTTACTCACATGCAGACGACGCATACGACGTGCATGGCTTATATTATTTTAAAGTTTATGATCATTTTTTGCTTTTTGTTTTGTTTTTGTTGTGTTCATTTAGATTATGTTCGCTTTTCTTTCTTTTTTTTTTTTTTAATTTATATTTTTTTGCCTGTCTCGTCGTATGACGTGTCACATGTTTTCGCTGTTATTGTCAACTAAATTAATATTGTCAATTTTGGACATGGCGTTACAAAAACATTTTTTTTTCTTTACGAGTTCATAATAATAATAATTATAATTATTGTATTTGTTTAAAATTAATTAATGTTTACATATAACAAAGAAAATTAAAAGTGAACGTTTATTCATGTCTTTAAAGTCCATGCGTATATACGGCGGGAAAATATAATTTGAAAAGGAAAATATTTTCTATAATCATCATCGAAGGCTGGATTACATTAAATTCGTCTTTGTGTTTGTAACATTTCAATATCGGCAAGACTAGTAAGATCGAAAGAAAGAATCGAGAATACCAAGTCAGTGTTCGCGGGTTCCGATCGAAATGCGATAGAGTTTACTTTCGCCTTTAGTAGGCTATAGTGTGTGGTCAGCCGTTAAAGGCATAACACTTACCGATTCGGTACACATTCGTTCTGATTGCGGCCATCGTCCTTCCTCACTTCCGTTTGGCCATCACCGTGTTCCACGAATACGTGACATCTCCTCAATTCCCTGAATGATCGGTCATATTGAAAAAAGAACAGAAAAGAGAAAAGGAAAAAAACATATATTCAGAGAGAAAATACATATATTTTCTTGATTAGTGTGAGCAGTGATTTACTCGCATCTATCTGTCTATCTTTCCACGCTTTTGTCTGTTAATTATCAACGGAACAGAACTTCTGAAGTCATCGGATATTTGACAATTGGTTGCTGAAAAAGTCACTGAAAATAATTCGAATAAGTAGTCATCAAGTATTGAAAATGATAACTGAAATATACCGATAATTTCAATATATTTTCATTAATAGGCTATGACCTGTAACACTGACTAATGTACACTTTCATTCAAACAGGTTCTAAAAACACTCCAAAACCCCTTGTTAATGATAATAAAAAAGAAAAACATTTTGATTCTCGATAAGTTCGTTTTCGGTAATAATCCACGTAATCGTCGTGGCTCAGCGTTCAGTATACATCTTGAGACAAATGCGAACGAATTTTAGCCATCATGTGCAAAATTTGTGATCCATAGAAGTTGCTATCGAAATGTTTAGAATGCAATCATTTCGATCGGCTTATTGAAGTGTAGGATGAAGTGTAGGGAGAGTTCAAGATTCGCCTTCAAGCACTTGCAGCATTATATGCTTGCTTCTGAATTTTGTGTTTATTTATTTATTAATTTTTTTTTTTGAAAATTTTAAGTAGACCATAAATTAAAAAAAAAAACATTTGTAATTGATCGTTAAGTTGCATTGCTTTGCTTTGCATTGCACTGCACATGCAGTGCATGGCTTAGCATATTCAATTAAATCACTCAAGTAAGTATGTTCTTTAGGCAATTTGCTGTTGCCGCGAAGTGATCGCTACGGTGCTGTATGTTTGTATTGTGTTATATATTCAGGGAATTATTTTTTTTGCTTATTTAACATTTCAGAACGAGAATGTAATAATAATTTTTATTATTTGTAAATAAAATAATGTAAAATAGTGTTAAAATTTTCGCAATTGTTTTTGATAAACTCATTACAATTGTGTGGAATTAATAAATATTCTCGCTGTAGTAAACCATTAACGTTATTTATTATTTTAGTGTTTAGTCTACAGCAAGTGAAGGATGAAGAAATAACATGAAAATATGCAAAATATCATTTGTGTGTGTTTTTTTCCTTTTTTTTTTTTTTTGGTATAAAATTCTTGCATGATTTTAAGTTATTAGGGGGGCGGAGGCGATTATGTTTGATAAAACATTCTGACGCCTTGTTTTCAGCTCAGATTTCTGATCACTACTTCTGCGAATAATTGACAGTACAACAGAACAACAAAAATTTTTCTCTTTCAAATCTTACAGATTTGTTCGGATCAAGTTCGATAAAATCGGCATTTCGAAGATAATACTAGGGAGGCGTACTCAGGTCCCTTACTTAACTATGGGTAATAAGAGTTTTACATCTCGTATTATTGAGTTATTCAGCGCCATACAGAGGCTAATCGTGGAACGTTCAAAATTCCATTTTCGACATTCATTTGCTTTCTGCTCTTTGATTTGAAGAAATCTGCTGCTAAAGCCCATCAACCTATTTTTAGAAACTTACGGTGATGTTGCCCCAACATATCCCAATTGTCGATTTTAGATTCAACATCCTGGCGGACAACGAATTCCGCGAATTTTTGAACGAAAACGTGCCTCAAGCTCGCAAAGAATTTAACAGTTGATGAATCAACTGTTTCTAGCCCGATAATTCTAAACCCAAACCAAACCAGCTACGATAATTCTAAACCCAAAAAGTCTTGCGTTAGGCCAGGAGAGCCGTCCAAATCGATACCGAAGCGGTATGTTCATTGCCATAAAGTTTTGCTCTAAACATGGTGGGATCAGCAAGGTGTAGAGTATTACGATCTCTTAAAACGGAATAAAATGGTTACTGCAGATGTCTACCGATATCAATTAAATGATTGTTACAACAAGGACTAGCAAAATTGCCTAACAAACGTAAAGCCATCCTTTTGCTTGACAAGGCTAGGCCACACATTGTAAAAGCAATGTCAAGCATACATTGTTGCAGCTTGTATGGAAAGTTCTGCCGCAGCCAGAGTACTCATCAGAAAAAGCGCGTTGCAGGATGCTAAAGAAGTGCGAAATGTGTCTTTTGATAAACCAAGTTAGGGGGCTACTAATTGTCTTAGGTATTGTTTGTTAATTGTTCTCCTTGAACTAGGGGGAAGAAGAACAACAATTTTCATATATGTGCATTGCATATATGAAGTTTCCTCATTCATGCCGCAAGTCGTCGAATTTTGCTTGTATAATCAAATAAAGACATCCGATGTGCACTCTATCTAAAAAATGTCGTGCGAATTGGTCACGGAAGCATACTATCTTAAAAGCTTGTAGAATACGATTTTATCGTTTGTACGGATGTGGGTAACATTCAGAATGACTTCAGACAGATGCGCCGTTTAAAATCGTTATGTAAATAAATGCTAGTTTATCTCTATATGTGTTCTTCTATATCTCTGTCCATTTGTCTGTTGTCTATCCATGCTTTCGGTGTACCGGTCGCAAATTTTGCGATATTTTAACAAGATTGAAAGTGAATTGGATCGACCCGTTCTTACGACGCCTCCCCCTATAACGCCTCATTTAAGAAAAGCTTTCCCTTTCACTCAGAAGCAGGAATTATTTTTCTTATTTGCTTACCTCCATTTTCGGAAAAAATTTTGAAGAAAACTGTTTCATTGTAATATGGCAGCTACTGGACTGGTTTATGGTACAAATATGTTTTATGATTAGTATTTGGCATATCTAGGAGAAGTTTATAGCAAAAGTTTATTACACATATGGAGATATGTCAATTTCGTCGTTCTATGAAATGTGTGTACAGGGTGTGCCGATTCAAATCTCAATGTGGTAAAGTTTATGTTAGTGCTGGCTGTAGTGAGTGCTCAGTCGGTTAAGGTATAACGTTCATCGATTGGGCACACGCCTACTAGGTTTACGGCCATTACTTCCCTATCTCTTTCGTTGTTTGAATGTCACACAGCCACACGTATAGGCGACATTTGCTAAGTGGTTGGTCATATTAAAAATAATAGTGCTGATCATAATAATAATAAAAATTACCGTAATATTAAGAAATAATAATTTTTTGTATTAGATGGTATCGCAAATGCGTTCATATCTATCGTGTTGCGCAGTACTGGCGTCACATACATTTTTTATTATACCCATCACGGGGTATATTCATTTTGTCAAATCGTTTGCAACGCTCAGAAGGAAGCATCAGAGGCTCCACACCGTATATGTATATTTTTGATCAGCATCAAATTCTAAATCGATTTAAACATTTCCGTCTGTCCATCTGTCCGCCTGTGTAATGTCTGTTCTAAACGAAAATGAAACATTGGCCGTTTTTGCACGCTTGCAAGTTGGTATTGAAAATGGGCAAAATTAGTCGAGGAACATGCCCACAACACTATGTCAACTAAGAATATCTCCAATTTTCAAAAGGAATGAAGAATTGGTTTTTTGCTGATTACTGATAAACTGTAGCAAATAAATGTACACAAATTTGAACGCGTATTCTATAGGTGATGCTGTAGTATTCGTGCACAAAAATAGAAAAAATTGACCACGCCTACCCAATAATATAGTGCATCAATATTTAATTTTCTTTTCAATAACTTTATAATGCGAACAAGCAAGCTTGAAAAAACCCATAAAGTATATAAATTCTTGGCCAATTTCAAATTTTGAATACAACTAAGCATGTCGGCCTGTTCGTTTGTCCATCTGTCTGTTTGTGTAACCTTGTAGTCTTTGTGGTAAACATTCCCCCGTTAGCGAAAATGAAGCTATCGCCTAAAAATTTGCAAAAGAATTTGGAATTGACCTAAACTCTTCAAAGGACTCGCCTACAACGCCCACATACCTGTACGATAAAAACTTTTATTTTGAAAATAAAAGAAATCAGCTGCGCCCACTCCGTGTTATAGAAAATGAAAATTTTGTTCTTTTATATCTTTTGTAGAACGGTGAAGGGCATAAAAGATTCGGCCTGGACCGAATTTAACTTTCTTACTTGTTATATTTTCCTTTTGCGCTTAAAAAAATGAATGAGATAAAGTTTATCTGCCACCTTTTACTTCACTAAAATAAAAGCTGATCGTATTTTATTCACTAAACCCTTGCATTTGATATCCATATCGACGGTATTACTATGAAAAGATTGATCCACGACATCGTGACGTCCGTGGTATTTAATTTGCAACTAACACACTTAACTTGTTGCATTCTACTATCCAAGTCCTTTTACTTCATATCCAGGACGATGGCATCGTTAAGAAAAAATGTATTCACCACCAGATAATATATCTTCATATGAGGAATGCACAAAAGAATTTCGAAAATTCGGTCTTACTTACATACACATTTTGTCTTATTTGCGCAAAACCTTGATAAAAGTGAAAAAAAAAGAAAATTTGCACATGCATTACTCCGTGTGGACATAGTCGAGTTTTTCCATTGTTGCACACAAATACTAGAGTTCTCCGTAAAGTAAATGTAGAAAATGTCATCTTTCTATTTTTTATAATTTGTGAGTAATGAACAAAAGCCGGCAAGCAATTTTTATTTAGAGAAAAGAAGTTGCGTTCAGGTTACGCTTAACTGCAGGCGTGTACTCCAACCAATTTTTCTCATTTTCAATACCAATCTACGTGCAGAAATTTTCAATGTTTCTACCAAACTTGAAGTCGATATCTTCATTTTTACGATCAGCAAAGTTCCCCACGCAAACATACAGATGGACAGACATGTCTAATCGATTCAGAATTTCATGCTGATGTCCTCTGAAGCTTCCGTTTATGTGTTGCAAACATTATGACAAAATTAGTATATTCCTCATTCTTCGATGATGGGCAAGAAATGAAGCATATGGTGGCCAACCAACAAAATTTTGCTGTAAACGACAATCGCTACTGAACCTGTGTTTTATTATAAATATCAATATGTAATGACATCAAATAACAGCTAATTTTAAGTTTTGATCATAAAAAGAAATATAAAAAGTGATTACCATTAAAAACTTCTTGGAACGGAAGTGTAAACCTCCACGCTCCTCTTCACATTAAATATATTTATTTTACTACGTCTTTGGACGCCTTAGCGTATTAAAAAAAAAACATTGAAATAAAAATTTAAACTTTTCATTAAATTTGCCAAAAGTTTACCGTTGTAGAAAAAGATCCGAAAAGATCGTCGATCGTAAGTGATCAAAAGTATAAAGTTTACTTACCACATATTTTGTTGAAGTGAGGGTTTCCCAAGACTCATACCTAGCGGCCGTATCTTTCTCATTTGTTCTTGGATAAAAGCTGTAGAGTTGACTTTTCTGTTGCATACTTTTCGGCTTAGGTTGATTTTTTGATTTTGCGTTGTAAACACTTTGTTCATTAGCCCAAATTTATAGATGCAGCCAAGGATTAGAGAAAATCTCTGAATTAAGCAAATACCCAAATGATTGAATCATTTTTCTCACGATACTTGAATCACAAGATCGAGCGAAGATGCGTTGCTATGACATATTGGCAATAATACTGTGCCTCACATATCGTATATCAGATATAATTGAAATGCGTATAATTTCTTAGCATTTTGTACAATAATTGCATAAAATAAAAACAATATTGGCACGTATTGCGCTATGGTGACCCGTTAGCCCCATGTACATTTTTGAACCTGAACTAAAAACCTATAATCGGATCTATGCATCGATTTTACTAATTTTTGGCACTTAATCAAAAAGGAAGAACAATTGAAACTTAAGTTTGTTTATCTAAAGAAAAGTTTAAGATTATAATCATCGATTTGATCGGCAGGTCGACCGACAAACAGGCTAACCGATGTGTCGATTTCAATTCTGGACTTCATGTGTCGAAACTATGTATTCTTTTTTTTTTTTTTTTAGATGAATTGTAAAGCCTTCCTCCCAAAAATATATATATACTTGACAAGCATAAAACTATCATATGTATTCTACTTCTATGTGTTGTGCAATCATATGACAAACCTAATACACTCCTTTCGCGTGTATAATCACTAATAAACTAAACGAAAAATATTAAAATAGAAAATTCTTCACACACCCACCTACGCGGATTTTAAGATATCCAACGGTTTGTAAGCGAAGTAGGGCAACTTTCACATAAAATCAAACAACAAAGCAAATCGTACCGATCAACGTTATCCCGTATTATCTATCTATCCCCAAGGTTAAGATTAACCTTAAATTAAAATTAGTTACTTTTTATTTTTATGAAATTTCCATAACTAAATCATAATAATCGCGATGTATGCAAACATGATATTCACTTTCGTTCATCTGCATGAAATTTTTTTTTTTTTTTTTTTTTTTTTTTTTTTTTTAGACTCAAGAGAGTGCTGAACTGAAATTTATAAAATATTTAGAGAAAGAAATCGTAAATGTTCTCTAGTAATTGATAGGTAGGTAGGTAACCCGAAAACATACTGACAATTTGGCACAGTTGGTGTTAGAATTTAAAACAATAAATGTTGTCGGAAAATGAAAAGAACATTTTTTGTGTGTTTTCGGTTTTTTTTGTGTTAGATAATAAAGTTTCTTTTCATTTTATGGCCTTGTTTCACTAATAGCTCACGCATCACGTATTACATAAACAAGAAATTAAATAAGAAAATATGTCAACTAGAATTGGTAGAACTGTCACCACCCCGGAATTAGCCGAACTTATTGATTTGCACTTGAGCGGCAGTGAAACCGACATTAAGAATCCATCATGGAGGATATTGGATTCGTCTATATCCGGTCGTGGTATATTTGCCGCTAGGGATATAGAAGAAAGCGAAATAATATTTCGCGAGCGTGCGCTGTTAGCAGGACCAACTGGCCATAAAAATTCAAAGCTTAATACATGCTGTGTCTGCTATTGTCAATTATCTGGAAACGATACGGATATATTGTGTAAATTGGGCTGCTCTATGCCTGTATGCGAGAATTGTTCAACTTCAGACCGTCATAGGAGAGAATGCGAAACGTTTCGTCAGTGGAAACCGAAAGATTTGAGTAAAGTAAATCCTCATTCTTTGCGTATTGTTACAGTGATGCGTTGCATTTTTCTTAACGAAGAGCAAAGCAAACTGTTAATATCTCTACAGGCGAATGGTGATAAATATTATAGAGCCGAAGTTCAGAGAGCAGCGGCCTGTTTTGAATGTTTCCCTAAAAATCCGCAGATACTCGAATGGTTTTATCGCACAATTTGTGTCTTAAATACAAATGCATTTGAAGGCCGTAGTAATGTGGGCAACCATGAGGTATTTGTAAGAGCACTGTTTCCATTGGCCGGTCTTATGAATCATCGGTGCGTACCAAATGCTACTCACTCGTTTGAAAATGGTGAAACTATAGTTGTGCGCGCGGCAAAATCCATTGCGAGAGGTGAAGAAATTGTAACAACGTACGCACACATTCTATGGAGCAATTTGGCGCGTAAAATGTTTTTGGGCTTGACAAAGCATTTCATGTGCCAATGTCAACGTTGCCTAGATCCCACAGTAAGTATAATAAAATTACATATTGATGAAATACCGTTGATTAATATAAAACTACATTTTAAATTATTTCGGCAAAATGTTTCAACAATTTTCTTATGTATATGTGAAAACGGATTTTTCGAGTTAAATCGTAAATCGTTAACATTGAATCCTAGGTATGTATGCATAAGTCATGTGAACGCGATGCCGAACATAAATACGAATCAAAATAACAAAATAATTTTGTGGCAATCTATTCATCCACTGCACAATACTGTAGTAAGTCGCTGGTTACTTATATTGAAATATCTGATATACTGCGCTGTTCAAGGTGTATGCTAATGTTGGCAAACCGTTTGGAGTCTGGCAATAAATGTATGTATACAGCTGTGGCTATGTTTATCTGTTACCGTCGCCATGAGAATGGTTAAGGGCGTCAGTCAAAAACTCAGCCAGTAAAAAAAATATAGTGGGATACGTCCCGCTGTTTAAAAGCTCACATCAACCTACACTTATTCATTTAACAATTTTTCAAAATAAACCGTTATATGAGAAGTGATCGAAAAACTGGTCTGATGCCCAATCATTGTCAATATCATGCGTCCTTCGGTCCAAGTAGGTCAGCGATTCGAATTTCATCGAAACATTTGAAAAATTGCGGCTTGTAAGTTGAACATAACAAAACAAGACGGACAGACGGGAAGCCATGCATACAAGATTAAATCGATCTAGAAAATGAATTTGAATCGGTCGGTATAATAAAAGCTGGGTCTATCTAAATTCTTTTGAATGTTCCATACATCCGAACACACTTAATATATCGTTGTACCACAAGTAAAAACTCCGCAACTTTTGATTATTGCCTATAGGAAATAGAAATTTTGCTTTTGTCAAAAATATTGAATATTCATCTATGAGTGGTCCTAATGTATCCATATTTATATAGATAAAATTATATAACCCATAGCTCTTAAGAGTTTCAACTTTTTCATTGATATATATGGACATAGACAACACTGCTTTGACATTCTGCCTTTTTTGAGCGGACACAGGCGACAACGATGCCGAATACCGCGTTTAGTTGGTGTATCATCTGGCTCGAGTTCAAGCCCCTAACTGGTGGATGCATGATAAAGTATTTCCACTATTCCCGCAAAAGCAGACTTACTCAAGTAGCGATTGCTGGGACTTTGTATATATGTAGATGGTACTACTTTGTTTTGAACCAAGCTTTTGATGAGTTCGATTAAATTGTTAAATTGTAAAATTCGACAATTGTCCATGTATTGGTTTTGCGTCTAATAGAAAATGAATGCACAGTACGTCAACGCGTTTCTATGTTAAATTTTTCCCTCGATTTTGTCCTTTCTAACCGAGATATGTCGTTCCTTTGAATCGATCGCGGTTGCTGGTGCCTTCGTATATGTTCAAAATTTTAAATCTTGTGCTATAAGGAACTAGTTCTTCATCTATCATCAAAGTTGCTCCATCGGTTCCTGTGGCTCAATAAATTTTTATTTACTATTTCCCAAAAATCTTGAAGTTTCATGAACTTACCATGTTCTCCGCGGATTGAGCGTGTTCTCTTCCCGTCGAACCTTAGGTGGCGGCGGAAATTTTAAAATGTTCTAAATAATGGGTTGCCGTGCCAGTGGCATAAAAAATATTTAAAAAAAAAATAACGGCATATAGTTGTATTTCCTTGTTGTATTTGCCATACACATGTCCTTGATCTGGAACTGCTTGAGAGCCTCCCTGGTCCCAGCGGGGCGTGAGTGACGCTTTCTTACTCCGTGTACCATCGGGCACGGCAGGAACCTACGTAAACCCCCTGTCAAATCTGTATTTCCTTTGGTGTATATGCCATGTGCGTAACAAGGCCATGTAAAAAGAGGAACCTTTTGGAAATCCAAACAGACGATTCTTTCAAATGAACAAATCGCATTGCTATTCAGCACCCTACAGTAGTGCAGTATAACTGTACGCTCTTTCTAAATAAATGTTTTATGCTCATATGTGGATTACATGTAGATTAACGTTCGCATTATATTGAGTGCTTGTCGATTTCAGCCGATTTCTTCAAATCAAACAGTAAAAATAATGAAAGTCGAAAATGCAAATTTGCGCGTTCTTCGATACTTCGCATTACTTTAGCATTTTGCCCAATAGATGTCACTGATCAAAATATATGCAAGCACCTATTAGGTAAAACTTCAAAGCGTGTGCATTACATTTATCTTATATTTTGTATAGCGTAAACCTATGCAACTTGGTTGTTACGAAATCTATTCATATTTTTAATCCGGGTGAATAGCGATTTAGCCCTAATCATGCCAGAATTTGCAGGCACGTTTCGCATGATTATTATTTTCCGGCTTTGTTTAAAAAAAGAAACCTTTGCCTATTAATTCATTTTCACCAGGTTAACTTTGAAGATTAGCAAATCGGTCCATAGGCTTTAAGGCGCTTCTTTTAATAACGACGTAATTGATTGATAATTTTTGTAGTTTTTCTTAAAAAATTACGAGCGTTAAAATTGCGTAGAGTTTGCTTTAAGCTTGTAAGTGTGCTCGTAACTGTGTCTTACTACTACTTATTGGCCAGGGGGGAGAGGGTACATAGCTTCAAACTGATACTTAAAGCCTTCTAGAAAAACGGGGAAAGAAGTTTATTAAACTGAACTCAATTTTTTTTTCCATGAATTTTGAAGGACGTACACACAATTTTTTGTGGAGCCAACCCCTTATATAAAGAGTACTCGTGAAAAGTGAGCTATTATATGACATAAAAAATGTAATGTTTTCAAAAAACAAATTCTATTTGTCAAATTTAGATCATGACCCCATTTGGATTCCTCCCATAGGTGGACGTGTGCGAAAAGTATGTGTTTACATGGAAAGAAGGTAACATTTTTGGTGTTGCTTGAGTCACGGAAACAAATGAAGAATTGTATTAGGCAAAGCGGACAAGGCTCGCTTGTCTGGCTATCATCTTAGTTCCGGTTTTCACTTTACATTACTCGCAAATATTTGCGAATCAAAAATAAGCATCATTTTCATAATCGTCAAGCTTTTCTAGTACGCGCTGCATACAAAAATGGGCGTACAGAGCAATTTTCATTAACTATTGTTATGTCCCCATCTGCCATAGCGGTATCGATTAGTCGTTTGCTGGCGAATCACGTTAACCTTGAAAATTTACTATTAAACTAAATTTCAAACTACCCATGCTTGCTTTAGTTCCAAACGGCCAATTGGAAAAGGGAACGAGCGGGCGTCCTAATCGACTAATTGAAGGCAGAATTTTACGTTAATCAAAAGTATATGAGTTTTATGGTGTATCGGATGTGCACGTTACAAATACAATAACAAATTCAGTAGACCCTGTTTTCTCTCTTCTAGCATACAAAGCATTATTTATTTGTATTTGCATTGCTGTAGCAATTATAAATATTCTGACGGTCATTACAAAAACATTCATTGAAAAGTCTGTCTGACTCGTGATTTGCGAGAGTTTACAAAAGTACAGATGTAGCGCACGCCTATTGTTCTGCACGTGCATTCATGATTAATTATAAACATAAATGTTTTTTAATTTTTTTTTTTTTTGCCGTTTTTTCTGTCTATTCAAAGCTTTTCATAATGATAAAGCTCTAAAGAGAAACAAAATCATTCAATAGAGGAATAATTTATGCAAGAAATTTTGCATTGAATTCTCTTTTTACGCGATGGACAAGTTACTCGAAAAATCCGCGTAAAAATAAACACGTGTAGAAAGAGTATATTTTCTACCATAAAAATGAAAACAGCTTTCATGAAAGTCCTTTGGAATATGGAAAGATACTCAAAGTATCAACTAATGTTTGGATCACGCATGCGAAACATGATTTACTTGTCATAGATTTGTTAATTTCTAATAATTTACCTGCGAGACTTCGTCGCCCGGGAAAGTTTTGCTTTCATGAGAGCTTCTATCTTTGGTGCGCTCTAAAGAATAGTCCTATGTGAACTAAATTCTTTATAGTTCATGTACTAAGGACAAATTTTTCATCATAAAATTTTAAAAAATTACACTTTTTTGACATAGAAAACCCTATTTTTCATTAGAATTTTTAGATGGGTTGGGATCCTTGACAGTAAAGTTAATGTTTATGTCAAATTATTATTATGAACGAATTTTCATCAGGAAGTATTGAAAATTAAGAACTTTTACCATATAAGGATTACGTTTCCATAGAAACGTTTATTTGGCAAGAGGTTCAAAAAATTTCCCGATTCTATCCGAAGTTTTCATAGCAATTTAGAATGGCAAAATATTCTTACTAAGCGACTTTTGTCGCGAGTTTTTAAAAATTACAATATTTGTTCTCATCAAATAAAGCTTCATGTGCAGAGAGGTCGAAAAAGTGGCCCGTTTTGAACCATTTTCAATAGCCTCTTCAAACACGTCTTCGCGTCAAAGTCTGTTTTGGTATCAAATTTCATTAACATCATCTCAAGAGTAACTACCTAAAGATTGAACGCACGAAACAAGATAGACAGACGGACAGACAAGTTTAGACTGATTCAGAAAATGATTCCGAATCGATGGGTATAATGAAGGATCATACTATATCGAGTCCTTCTGCATATTACACACACACACACACACACACACTGTACCACAACTGGCGTAGAAAAACAAGAGAGACAGACGGATAGATGGATAGACAAGTTTAGATTGATCTGGAGAATGATTCCGAATCGATGGGTATAATGAAGCATCGCACTGTATCGAGTCTTTTTGTGTATTACACACACGCTATACCATAAGTGGCGTAGGATATAAATATTTAATATGCAAAAGTTTTTTTGATATGAATCCTTACGGTGTACATATAATTTTATTTTACATTTCATTTTCTAAAACGGCATTTTTAAATTACATACATGTGCATTGTCATTTATATTTTTAAGTGATGTGCATTTTTTTTGTATTCTCGTAGTTTGGGCTAAACTTGGCACAAAGTAGGCGATTACTTGGATAATTATAGGGCATATAGACGATGTTTGTTAGGTCGTGCAAATAGTAAAAAGCGTGTAAAAAAAGAGTTTATTGTTTGTATTTACGTATAAGTAATAAAGCTTTCTCTCGTTAAGGCCAAAGCGCGCTAAATGAACATCAGTTTTCTCATTTCTAGACGCGGACAGCAGTTGCCTTTTAGATAGCTTTCTTTTTTATTTTATATGCAAAATTTAAATCTTCAAGGAGAGATAGTTATTGTTATCATTAGGAGATCATCATATTATATATATATATATATATATATATATATATATGTATATATATGTATTTTTTTTTTTCACTCGTAAATTCTGGCCAGATGAATATCGGAATGTCTTTATTTGCTATCATCATTTCTTATGCTTCTCTTTTACGTTCTTGTCATTTATTATTTATCATCTTTCATTTGTAAGAATGGAGGAGAGAGCATCAAACAGCAAGTAAGCGCTCCTAGTTTCAAAAAGAAGAAAAAAACGTTCACCGTAATAGTGATGCAAAAGCATACAGAAGTGAGATCGAATTTTCGGTAACCAAAACCAATAGATAACCAGTTTTTAGTCAGATTTTGGGAATCATTGATCTTCTCGTTGGTGCTGCTTCGCTTCACTCCATCTATTAATATTACTTTTTCCAGCCTATCTATCATAAGCGAGAGACGACGAAAACTATATTTTAAATCCTAATTCATGGGAAAAGTCATTCTTTCAGCATATAATTACATGTTGTTCCATACCTAATGCGTACAGTACTGTGAAGGGAATAAAAAGCCTACGAAACGAATAATACGCTACATGATAGCGATAGGATGGTACATTGCAGTTGCTTATTAAAGCAAACCTGCCAATGTATTAAAACATTGTCAATATGCAAGCATAAGTGACAGCCTATCATCTATCGCGGCGGTCGCTTAATGATTTTAGTGATGGCCACAGTTGGTGAGAGAATGTTGTTAACTTTGACTTAATTAATAGTAATGGCAGTGTCTTGATCATTCTTAAAGCAGATTAAGCCAAATATAGAGAAAAGCTATGCCATCCATGAGTACAGTTACCTTATGTCCGCATATGTGTTGCGCTGAAGCTTGTTTAGACTTCTTGCAATTTCGGCAGCATAATGGCATTTTTGTCACATAATAGTGCAGTCACCATTTAAAAACTGGCTAAATCAAGTAATCTCACCCATGAACTGACGACATCAACCATGATCGCAATTTTAACGATCGGTAACAAAAAAATATGTTCATCCAGCGATATTGTCAGTATATTACAAAAAAAATGCAAGTTGTTTGAAAAGTTGTAGACCCGAACATGAAGCCGGCAGCGCTTAACCACAAAAGCTGAGATATATGTGTGTACATGCGTTGATAAGTACTCTTTATAGTCGTTCATTGCGGTCGTGTTGAACGTGCGGTTGGTGTATGACAATGGTTTGCGTGAGACAATTTGAATGTGAAAAGAGCAAAAAATGAGTATCAGGCTGTCGCTAAGTACAAGGCAATACGTAGCTTGGAAGTTTGGACGCTGTGTATAGCGGCTTTACATCACGGTTTACCGCGCGATGACAAAATTGCAAGAATGAAAGTTCGATTTGCTGTTGCATTTCCTGTATTCTTCAGATCTAACCTGCGACGGTCATTATCTGTTGGAAAATCTTTAAAGGATTTTTAGGAAAAATGATAAGGTGGTTATAGAAACTGAAGCGTATTTGATGAGTCTTTCGAAATGTATAAAAAATTACCTAAATATTAGGCTATCGTTAGACTTATTGTATCACTCTTGAAGGCGACTATGTTGATGGTTAAATCGAATTTTTTTTTTTTTTTTACTTATGACGGAAACTTTTCAAAAAAGCTCCTAAGTGGTTAATGAAAATAGTTACGTAGAGTATGCATTAATACCTGATGGTAAAGTGTGTCCGTATCTGTGCATTGTGTTTTGTAATAGACAGAGTTGTATTTTTGGATAGGTTACACACTGTCAATTGCAAAAACATTTTATTTCGATTTTTACAAGAATATGTCGTAATTACCACTATGCCATCTGGGATAGTACTATACCTTCGTCCTTTGAAAACTATATTTATACTCTTCATGGTAGCATACAAGTTACGTCGCTGAAGTGTTACATTGTTTATATGAACACAACGAATTATGAATCCAGTTTAATTCGGGACAAAATGTTGGTTAACCATCCTACGTTAACCCATAGTTCGAAAAAGAGGAAAGACGAAGCATAGCAACCAAAGCAGTTAAGGCAACGGTAAAGCCGTACATCAGCTTGTGCGGATTAGCTTTGGGCTATGGTCTGCACTGCTCCAACGAAAGCACGACATCTTATAATCATCTTTGAAAAGCCGCTATCTGAACAACTGTATTAAGCGAAATAATGTAGGGTATTTAATGGTGGACCATTGTCCTCGATAGTGTTTTTGCCTAACTTTTAAACTCTAAGCATTCAACCTATCAGCATTGTGAAAAGCGATTGTTTGATAGTAGACAGATGAAAAGACAAACAGCAGAAAACGACTTTTGAGTGAAATCATGAACGCAAGACAATAAAGTCATACATACTTTCTGTGTACAATGGCTCGCCCACTGAAATGAAATTTTTATTATTAGTGTCTTTTGCCTGCCTATGTTATCAATTGCAAGAGACCGCACCGTCCAATATTTGCCATTTAGAGATGCGCACTGCTGGCTTGTTCTTGAAGATAAAGACGACAATGGAATAGATTGATCAAACTTGCCTGTCAGTATGGATTGGCTCTTGGGTTTTACTTTGTTGTGAATATTTTCTTTTAAACTGACGACAGTGATATCATACGATCGTAGAGTTGAATTTCTTGATTCTCGCATCAACGACCCGTCGGGCTTTACGGCTTAGTTCTGTAATATGTAAATAGCGCTGCTTCCATTGATAAAATTGTTTGTGTCAGCAATAAAAGAATTTCGTCTAAAAAGTGTAATCATTGGATTTATTCGATATCTGAAGTAATATATATATATATATATATACATATATATTTCATGTATAACATAAATTAATTCAATAACATTACTAACAAGACATTTTGAAGAGTCGTAATTAATTTTGAAAGATATATTTTGGTTAGTTTGTATATGCACTGTATAAAGAGGGAAATATGCAAAATTCATTATTTCGTCTGCTAGATGCACAAACACGCATCGGAGGCATCAGTGGCCTCACAGATTATTTGATACATTATTTTGATGTTTTACAGAATCCATTTCATTTGTCGGTTTATCGTTTGGTTTATCGTATCGGGAACAGAAACAATAAATTTGATGCATACATTTTCGCTTTATCTTCACCGATCCTAATTCAATCGTCAATTCGTCACGCAAAGATTCCTTATTCACATTTTATCAAAATTTCTTCTAACGTGAATATTATCGTTTGTTTCACTTATGTTTTTAGATCGATCAACTAATTAATTAATAAACTTTGTTTCTTTTCCTTTTCTTTGTACAGATAAATATACGGTATTATTATATACGTGTTTATGTTTGTACATTAGGAATTTATAAGTTGGCGCATAGACAGACGTAGCACGAGAAATGCTTATGATTCATTATGTACGTATGTACATCAATTTTATTCATTCACATATATTGTTTACGTGAGAAATATGTTTTCTCAATGGATGTGTTATATATGTCTATTGTATGAATGGTTGTTTGTGTGTGTATATTTTTATATTTACATTAAAACAAAACGTGAGAATTGCATACGTATGGTGGTTTCCATTTAAAGCTGATTTTTTTTTTTTTTTTTTTTACAAATCTGTTTCTTAGGTAAGAAAGTAGTTGATTGCAATAAATAAAATATCAAGAGCTATAGTATGAGCTTTAAGCTAAAAGCATCCCTTTACCTTTTTATACCCATCACCGAATGACCGAAGATAAATTCATTTTGCCAAAGCGTTTGTAACGTCCAGGAGAAAGCTCCAGAGGATCCACAAAGTATATATATTCTTGATAATCATCGACTTCTAAATCGATTTAAGCATGTCCGTTAGTCCATCTGTCCGTCTGTGTAATGTCTGTTGTAAACATTCTCTTGGCCGTGAAAATGAAGCATCGTCTCCAAATTTAACAGAAACACTGGAACCTCGTGCACACAGCTTGATATTGAAAATAGGTACGCCTACAGTGCTATGTAAAGTGCGGACAACTCTGCTTGTCAAATGAATAAAAACTTGATTTTTCGCTCATTATTCATAAACTAGAGCAAATAAATCTATGATAATTTGGACGTATATTCTATGGACGATGCTTTAGTATGTGTACAAACATAGAAAGGATCACCCACACCTACTCAATTTTTGATCAACACGAGTATCATAATTTCATTTTTTTCCCAAAACCTTTATATAACGCACAAAAGCAAGCTTCAAAAGCCCCGTAAAGTATATAAATTCTTTGCCAGTTTCAAAAATGTCCATCTGTCCATTTGCCAAACTGCGTAGTATCTGTGTTAAATATAATGCAGCTTTACTAACAGGAAGCTTACGGATGCTCTGGCTCGTAGAAGTTTCGAGGCGAGTTGTTTATTGATCCATTTTCGCGTATCTTCAACTTTGTGGAATTGCCTGTCTATTAATTACGACTACGTCGATCTGAACAACTAGTTAACGGAAGAAATCAGGTCTAGAGATTAAGCCGAAATTGAGAGAAGTTCTCAACCCAAATTAAAGAATACTTTCTGGGTTATCTTTGCTGTGAACGGTCGGACGTTGTCATGAAGCAAAATCATTTTTCGATAAAATTCAAATTTAATTGAAAAATACGAAGCTTGATAATCGAACTATGCACCACCACAATCTTGGATGGTCTTTTGCGTCTTCTTCGGGTAGCTTACGGAAGATCTCGCAATAGAAACTTTGTAGTTTCAAGGTGAAATACTCGATCATCGACCCATCTTCGCACATGTTTATCTGGGACGAACCGCTGGTCTGCTAATTATGACTGCAGCAATCAAAAGAATTGGCTATCGGAAGAAGGCGGGTCTCCGTCCACACTCAAGATCGCTTCCCAAGTTGCCTTTGCTGTAGACGGACGAACGTTTTCATGACGCAGAACCACTGTTTAGATTCCTTTGCTCGTAAATGATCTTTTCTCGTCAAGCTCATCGCTTAGTACGACTTGTTCGTCTTGATATCGTTCGGTTGTAAGAGTTTTACCAGGTTTCAGGAGTTCGTGGTAGATGATCCCTTTCCTTCCCTTTCAATCCCCAGCATGCAAACCTCTAGGGCAGTCATCGTGTTGAAGAGTGAAATTTCTTGAGCGAAATCTCACTAACCGCTTTCTAAAGGTGTTTGAAATTGTTTTGTTGCTCTTCACTCCGGGCTTTCTGAATCATTTGCATAGCTTCAGCTGCATTTTTGTAAACTTGAAAACTGAATAAAGTGCAATGCGCGTAACTGACCTCTCCTCCTATGCACACACAGGTGTCGACTGAATGACAGCTTGTAAATAACTGACACTTCTACCGTAGAAAAGTTCAATTTCGTATGTGTTTCAATTTACAAAATTTATTTGTACACCTAATATTATCATTGATTGAGTTATTTCGTAATTGCATTTGCTATGGAATTTCCCATACGTGCATTTCAGCGATGAATGTTTACGTGTGTGAACAAGTGTATGCGGAGAATTCTCTGCAGCGTTTAAGACTTTTCATTTTGACACCAAGAAGGCAGCCGAGACAAGAACCCAAGCCACAACGCAGCAATTTGCGGGCGTGCGAAGCGAAAAGCAGCAGTTTGATCATCCGGCTGTAGTAAGAAATGTAGTTTTTCAAAGAAAGTTTTAAGAACAGCGACATACACACACATTGCATATCAGATATCCAAAAGTCATATTTTTAAAAATGTTATTTAACATTTTCTTCTTGTTTTTTTTTGCATGTTGTCTCACGTTTTTCATTAGTTATTCACGCATATTTTGCTGCTTACACTTTTACGCGACTTAAGAGCACATACACGCGGTCATAAATTTAAGCAAACATGCATATATGTCTAAAAAGAAGAAGCAGAAGCAGAAGCAGAAGCAGCAGCAGAAACAAAAACAGAAACAGAAGCACAACTAGAAACCTAGAGAGAATCCCACAGTTGAGCCATTAGATGTTCTACATGCCGCTTAGTTATCTGTTGCAAGTTGTTTAGTGCGGAGCATTACTTTACATTTGGTTGACGTGGAAAAAACATAAAAGCAATAGAGTACTTTTTTATTATTATTACTATTTTTTATTTTTTTTTTTCAAACGAAATTAAATAAAACGGAGCGTGTGTGTGCGCGTGTTTGATTTTTGTAAAGTGAGGTTAAAAGGCAATGGCTACACCAGCTGAGCTTGCTCGCCTTATTGACCTGCATTTAGATGATTTACGTGACACGGAACCCAAATGGTGTGTAGGTCATTCCGAAGTAGCCGGTCGTGGTGTTTTCGCTACCGCAGACATACCAGAAGGAGAAATAATATTCCGTGAACGTGCTTTAGTTGTGGGACCAACAGCACGCAAAGGCTCTATTTTAAATACGTGCGTGTGTTGTCATAAATTGCTACCGGTCAAGGATTTCCTTTGCAAACGTAATTGCACGTTGCCTGTGTGTGATGTATGTTCCGATTCTCAAGTACATCGTGGCGAATGCGATTGGTTTATACGTTGGCAGCCTATGGATTTAATGAAGGACGATAGTTCCATGACTGTTAATCCTATGTCATTGCGCATACTCACCGCCATACGAGTTTTTCTATTAAACACTAATCAGCGCGCTTTAGTCAACGCCATGCAAGCGAACGCTGATCGCGGCTATCGTCAGGAAATCATTAAAGCTGCGCAATGTTTTCGCAAATTTCCAACCACTGATAAAACCTTTATGGATAATTTATTTCGCGTCGTCGGTGTACTCAATACAAATGCCTTTGAGGCTCCCTGCCGTAGAGGTGATCATGATACCTTAGTTCGCGGTTTATTCCCTTTGACGGCCATAATGAATCACGAGTGCACACCGAACGCTAGTCATTATTTTGATAATGGAACTATGGCCGTAGTACGGGCTGCACGTTTCATTCCTAAAGGTGCCGAGATAACAACTACATATACTAAAATCTTATGGAGTAATGTTACGCGCTGCATATTTTTGAAAATGACAAAAGGATTTATATGTGATTGCAGCCGTTGTAATGATAATACAGTGAGTTTTTGTTCTCCTTTTGTTCTCCTTTTTTTTTTTTTTTTTTTTTTTTTTCTTTTAGAGGGTAACAAAATTAAGGTTCAATGGTTAATTTAATTAGAAAATGAAAACAAAAACCATAAGAAAAATATGAGTTTATACGATATTGACTAAATATTGATTATAAGGTTTCACATATATGTATATATATATATATATATTTTTTTTTTTTTTTTGTTTTTTTTTATTATTATCATGAGTATAGTATAGTCAATGGGTTTTTACCACTAAGTTAATAATAGATAGCAATGATACTCGTGACTCAGCAAATATTGTAAATATAGTAATTTAGTTAAATTCTTTTTTTTTTTTTGCATTTTAATGGGAATGGAAACAATTAATAAACGACAGACTATACCAAATTCAATACATTACAAAGGGACTAAATGTTAGAAATCAAACAGAAATATCATTGGCATAGTATATCCTGTGACATAATGTGGAACAATAACTAGCCTTATGTAGGGGCTCTTATCCTTAAGTGTAAACGATTTTCGACCATTTAAACTCAATTTGTAATGAAAATCATCATCTAGTTAAAATATTGTGTGGATAATGCCTAATAAGGAATAGTCTAGACTAGTGTGTGGCCTATCAACATCTTTGTAATACGAAAAGAAAAACTAAGCAACTTTTATTTAATTATTAATACAAAAAAAGAAGAAATTGCCCTAAAGCTTTCCAAATTTCACTTAAGCCATAGTCTCTTCATTGCAGTTGTTTTTGACATCGACTGAAGGGTATCCATTAGTTATTGCAAATGCTCTGCCGGTTCACACATATACATACCTGAGCTTGCCTAAATAAATAAACGGCAGTGTTGCACAGATTTGTTAATGTTACAAATGGCTTATATCTGTCTATTTGTCTATGATTGATTATTTATATCCATCGTGTCGCTTACATTAAGGGTAATATATTAAGTTTGTATGCTTGTATGTAAAACCCAAAAATTCTTAAAATAAACCTATCATTAATTTAGAAACATCTTCTGCATCGATTTACCGGTATAGGACGGTCTGTCCACCTGTTTCTCTAAGGTTCCTGTGCGTGCACTTTTCTGTTCAATCTACAGATCAAAAGTTATTTAAAATATTTAAAAAAATATTACTACACTGACGTCCAAGAACGAATCCTATTAAAAATGAATTGGGTCAGATTTTTACGATCTCTCCTCCCTCATCTTATAAAAAGGTGTTTTATGAAAAAAATTTTCAAAATTTCTCGACGAAAATTGCTAGATGATGGGATTATCATATTATCAAAACCATAATGCGAAAACAATTTTTGCAAGTGCTTTGCATATAACTGGTTCTACGAAAATTAACCCTTCATATCGCAAGCAGGTGTAATTTTCAATATTTTTTCATGAAGATTTGTTCATAACAGTAATTTAACATGAAACTTAACACAATTATGGGTAACGAAAATCTTTTTTTCGTTTCTTATTTTATATAACAGCACTCAGGGCCAGTAAGGCCTTATATGGCAACAAAGTCTTACATTTTATGGCGGAAATAGAAGGAGAATAATAATGTCTTTGACAAGAAAATCCAATTTTTATTATTTGATGAAAAATGGTTTACAATAGTAATCTGACATGAAAATTAACTCCATGAAACTTGAACCTAAATAGGTCTATCTTTTCGACCCCGGACCGGACTACATAAGTGTTCTTATGAGAAACAATCCTTTATGTGGCAACAATCTTTTGTGTGTTGATTTTTAGTAAGTTTTGCAGAAAATCAAGTCTTCGACAAGACGATCAATTTTGTTAAAATTGGATCAAGTCAGTTCAGGTTATGAACGCTTTCCCCTGTAGGGGAAATAATACGATATTCCATCACGAAAATAAATGAAGGACTTCAGCCTAACTATCTGGTGTAGAGTAAGTGATGGTCGATCTTGCTCGACGATGTTATTTTAAGGAACGAATTATGATAAGTTATAATTTCGTCATTGAGTTAAATACTCCTAAACCTATCGAAAATTTATATAAAATTATTATTGTGAAAAAGAATAAACTGTAGAGAGTTCAAAAAAGCGGTTTCCCAAAGAAAGCCATTTCGAAGATATTGTGAGGGCACAAGTTAACTTAGCAAGTGAAAAGAGCAAATTGATTTTTAGCACAATTTTTTTCAAAGCCATTCAACTAATTATACGGTGCACGCCAAGTCGGTGAAAGGTAAAGTAAAAATCTCTTCAAAATTGAATTTTGTAAACTCCAACATATTTTGTTCGAAATCAGGTTCCTTGACTTTGCCTCACCTTACGCTAATTACAGTTTCAAAATAACATTCCCTAAAAAAAACACCGTGAAGTTATTTATTTTTAAATGAATTTTTCCAAGAAGCTCTACTATAATTTGGAAAATTAAATTATCAGATTTACATGCCGAAGTATTCACACCCGTGTTTTTCCACGTTACACCGCCTACGGTGCAAGGATACATTAAGTTTGCAACACTTACAAAACACTTGAGGCAGACGTACGGACGGAATCAGAATTACTTTCCTGTAGCTTGAGCTCAAACTTTTCAGATATTTTTATGAAACTTGGTACACGGATGTCTTTTGGCTCATCGACGGACACTATTGGTTCGTGTCAGACCATTTCTTCGAGCACTCCCCTCTGCAGTGTTTTTACTTATTTTAGAAAAGCAAATTGTTTGAGCAGTGAAGGCAAAAGTGATGCGATCCCATCCCTTATTAATAGCGTCAGTGTACCAGGTAGTGTCCGTATACCTAAAAATTGAAGGCTTATAGATTGAATACAAAAATACACAAATGGACAGATAGACAGATAAAGAGGCATGCTTCTGGGTATAGGAGTCATCTACACATGCCTAACACCTGCATCCTGCATCACAAGTGGTGTTGGTGTATAAAAAGAGAAATATTGTACCCATTTTCGATAGTTTGCATAAGCACGTATAGAGGTGGTGCCAAGGTGCCACGTTTCAAGATGTCTCGGAAATTGCATAAAATCGAATTAATGGTATCTTTCCATCTCTTTCAGTAATTATTGTCCTCTTCTTCATATACTCATTTCAATTATTTCATATTTATATAGTATATATACATACACATATATGATATTTGAGATCAAATATCCATTCATTATGTTATTCGTTAAGCTTAACAAGTTTCCATATATACTTATGGTATTTGTCAGTGACATATCGGTTACGGTTCAGTACTTATGCATGACTATTGCTTCACATTTCGTTTAATTTTTTATTTCATTCTTTTACACTTTTAGGAGAATGGCACTTATTTGGCGGCTTTACTTTGTCGAGAAGCGCATTGTAAGGGTCTGGTGTTGCCCATTCAAACGAAGACTCTGCAACCGGACTGGCATTGCCTAACTTGCAATACAGTATTTCCCCATGCCAAAATGGCGCGTTATCAGGATTTCGCCTTGAATACTATTAACAATCGGATCAATACAAGCAGTGTCAGCGACATGATTACATTTATTAATGAAATGTGCCCAAAATTTTGTCCACCATCGAATTACGTTTTGGTTGAGGCGAAATTGAATGTTATCTGGCGTATGTCACGTTTCAATAAAGATGAATATACCGAAGAGCAAAAACAACATCGCGATCGTTATCGCGAAGAAATTTTAGAAATATTGAAGAAATTGGGAGCGGGTGACTGTACTTTAAGAAAATTGATAATGGAAGAAATACAATGAAATTGAAATGAAATAAATAATTAACTGGCAGTATTTCACTAGCTGTGTATGGTTTTAGTACAAATCCAAAAAAAAAAAAAAAAAAAAAAAAAAAAAAAAAAAAAAACAATAACAAAATGAAAGCAAGCAAAATAAATAAAGAATAACATTTTATTGTTTAATTAATTAATAAAAAATTGCAAAAGATTTACGAGAAAAAACATTGAAAGTCTTTAAATTTATTTATTCATTATTTTTTTTTGTTTTTTTTTTTTTTTTTTTTCATTTCATCTTAATTAAATATCTTTAAATATAAATTAATTGTCATTTAGCGTCACAGCTGTCATTTCTTATGGCAAGTGCTTAAATATTAGATGGCCGAATATGAAAGTGTCAGCAGAGCGTAGTGATTATATGAGTATAACCCATTACCCAATAATGACTAATTAACAATAAAAAAAACAAAAAAAAAAAAAAAAACAAACCCAAAGAGGTTAACGATATTATGATATAATAAGTCAGACAGTCATTGATAAAATAACCAGACATTAGAAATAAAATAACAAATGCCCTCGTAATTATTATGGAATTTATTCATTTTTATTATTATTCAACAAGACGAAACGAAACTGTTTGCCCTGCTTTAGTCTTACACTTATTTCATATGGAATACTCGGTATTGCCGAAACTCATATGTGTAGATGTGTGTACATAGTGACTTGATTCTGCAATAATAAATGCATACTTCATAAGGGAATAAGTCTTGATACTTGCAAATTAATCTGCCATTCGTTATTGGACAAGGATTAAAAAAGAGACAGAGAGAGAGAGAGAAAGAGAGAGAAAGAGAGAGAGAGAGAGAGAGAGAGAGAGAGAGAGAGAGAGAGAGAGAGGGAGAGAGAAAGTGTGGCGAAAGGCAATGGGTAGGGAAGCTGAACAAGTGAATATAATCAAACCTCTTAAGATTTCAATTTCGAACTAAATCAAATCAGTTAAGTGAAAAAATACTTCACATACACATTACAACCATGAATACATATATATATCCATATTTTGGATCTATAAAATGTTCCTATTTGCCTTCCAAACTTTCAGAGGATGTGCTAATTGTATTTATTATTGATAATAAGATATATGTTTATACACATGTGCAATTTACTTTGTATCACCGAGCCAATGCGAAAATGATTCTGGGTTGATATATCATATCATATCATAAGGTCACTCAAAGGTAGCTTTCTGCCACAACGTCAACAAGTAGCATACATAAATATAGGGTGTATGTGTGTGTGCTTGCTTTTCCTTGCCATGAGAGCTGGAGATTGAAAACTTCATAAGATACTACTGGCCCGTACCAGTAGTAAGCTAGATTCGTCATCTGCGCTATCCCCACACAGTCAGTTCTTCTACTAGCACGCCGCCGAGACCTCCTTTAGATATTACTTAGCGGAAGCTGCGTGTAGTTAGTGTTTTTCGTTTGGTGGCACCTTAGTGAACTGTCCTATTGGCTTCCAGTTCCTCTTCTCTCAACTGATGTAATTCATATCGCACTTTTGTCGCAAAATTGTTCACGATGCTTCAGGCTACCGCCTTGTCGGTCATTCTTCTAAACAATCCGTGGCAGCCACATCTAGGGTGATCATATGTCTCAAATCTTCGACAGGTGAATATTACTTGCTCAGCGTCCTCTAATGTGCCCCCACATTTTCGGTATGCTGGTCAGTTGTCGTGACCGAAGCGGTATACGCTGCTTCGGTAGTAGCCATGACTGGTCAGAAACTGCGTGACAAAGTAATTTATTTCTTCGTCGCCTCTTTCCATCCACTGTAATCCTTTTTGTATGAGTCAGAAAGTCGCTTACGCGGCCACGCGACATATTCGTGTGTGCTTGCCTTTCTGGTATACATACAAATATCATATATAAAATTAGGCGAGTAGTTTCATTGGGCTTTCAATTGGTTGAAGGATAGATACCTAAGTGGAAACTAGCTCATACTCTCACAATGGTTGGGAAGACATCTGCACAGTTGGTATTTTGTTTTATGTGTCTATCCGTCCATATATCTGAAATTTCTATAAGTCTACTTCATCGAGTTCTGACTTGGTTTTCACGCATATAAAATGAAGCTGAAAATAAACGCTGTTTGCGCATAAACACATCAACATTATATGAAATTGAAATTTGAGTGAATATTTAGCGGACTTGTATACGAAATTTTAATTAACGAAAATACAAACGACCCGTTAAAGTGATAAAATTGACAAAAAAAAAAAAAAAAAAACAAAACCACCCAGTATTTTACATATAGAAGTGGTTGATATATGCTCAAGTATCGACCCGAAAACGTATATAAATTTCTTGTTTTTTATTTCTGTTTTGTTAAATATTTTAAATTGAATTAGGCGAGTGCACATTCAATTGGCCTTGAAGATTTTCTTGTCAAAGATTTCGCTAAACATTTTATCATCTTATCGAAAGAAAAATATTTGTCATTGTCAAGAAAAAAAAATTTTCAAAAAAAAAATGAAAAGAAAACAATTATTAAATTTATTCGACCACAAAATGAGCGAGAGGAATTAGATCATAAAGGATCGAAAGGATGAATAACTAACTTATTTCTAATATTAACATAAAAGCGCTTCGTGTCGGTAAACATTTTTCATCATAAATCGACATCAATCCAAACTGGAATCTAACGTCGCTCTCATACCGATTTTTCGCTATAAACATGCCTAGAGAGTTCCTGAGTTTCTCTCCGAACCTAACGATCATTTGTTTATTTATTCATTTATTTTTATTTCTCTTCTTTTTTTTTTATAATATAATTAAAATTCGTTTCCTCTCATTTCTTTCTAGTCTTGACTTATTTACCACAATTTGGCAATTAAATTGTGTTTCCAAGAATTTTCATCATTTGCTTTTCTTCTTTTTTTTGTCTCGTGCGTAATTATGATTTATATATAACGAGTCTTACAACATGTATTTATATGTACGGATACCATTCAATTGACTCAAAAATACTTTGTACTGATTCCTAAGTAGTAGTATTACGTACGTGCATAATACAGTGATTGTCGCTTAGTTACGCTGCCCTCTGGCGAATACTCGATTTTAAAATTTTGAAAAAAAAAAATATACAAAAAATATCCCTTCAATTAAAAGATTAATTATTAATATATTTTTTTAATATATTTTTTTCTTCATAATTGCGCTCTTTAGATTAAATTTCTTAAGAGTTTTAAGTTAAGTGAAAACTAGTTCATTAGTCCAGAAGCCAAGAAAGGGAAATTACTTTCTTAAAATATCCTCTTTATAAGTGCATTATACGCTTATAAAATAGTGTTTGTCTTGGTTTTTTTTTGCTCACAATAATTGATAACCTAAGGTAAGTTTTTCCCACGTATAAAACACATTTATGCAGAAAGTACTTTATCGTGCAGTGAATTTGCTTTGCGTTCAAAGAGATCTAAGAAGCAAAAAAAAAAAAAAAAAAAAAAAAAAAAAAAAAAAAAAAAAAAAAAAAAAAAAAAAAAAAAAAAAAAAAAAAAGAAAATTATATGCAATCGTGACCGAATCTTTTTTCCTAAAAAAGTCTAAAAAAAAGGAAAAGAACTAAATTTTCAGAATCAAAGCAAAAATTTATATGATCTATATGGTGTAGTTTATGAGTAACACATAAAAAGCCCGGAAAGAAAAGTGTACTCAGTTTTTATCGTATACACGTGCATGCAAGGACTTCCAAGTTGACAGCTTAATTTTTGTGGCGAGGGGAATGTTTACCACAAACATTACACTGGTGAACAAACGGAGGGACAGACGGACACACCTTAATCGATTCAGATTGTGATAATGACCAAGTGCACATGTACTTTACATCGTCTCCGAAGCTTTCTTTTGGGCGGCGCAAACGTTTTGACGCGATGAAGATGCCCTCATTCTTCGCTGATTGGTATAAAAAGCAAAAAAAAAAAAATACATTTTGAAAATTTCACATTTGTGTTTTATTCAATTAATATAAAATTTGATTAAAAAATGCATAAAAAATGTTAAGTATTATGAAGACAGTTTCTTGTTTGCTTATAAGGGGCACGCAAACAATTATCCACTAATTGACAAAATTTACAAATTACAGAAACATACGATTCAATGAAATATTTTGCAATTTTTTTTTATTATTATTTTTTTTTTTGTTATTTTTTAAACAAGTCGCTGAAGGACGTTAAATGTGTCATTCAACTTCATCATCACTCAGAAATTCGAATCGGAAGTTCTTCAAAATATGCATATAAAGGTTTATCCAATTAGGGCTATTTAAGCAGTAGAACCACTATTGCAACCGCCCAGAAAAAGAAATGATAGAAAATAAAATTATTAAACCTGTAGTTAAATATTAAAAATATTACGAAAAAAAAGTGTATTTGAATGAATTAAAAATATAATCAACAACATCAAGGGAACTTTTATAAAGCATATCGAATACTCTGTCTTAGGTGAAAATTTGAATTTAAAAAAAAAGTTGCCGTTTAGTTCATGCGTTCATAGTTAGCGATCTATGTAAAAATTAAAAAAAAAAAACATTGTTTTTTCACGATTTGTTGATTTTCGTCAATCTCGCTTTGTTAAAGCGTTTCCATAAAGATGTTATAAAAAATTTGTATGAGGAAACAAATAAGACCATTAAATATTCCACGATATTTCCAATAACACAGTCATTCCTTGGACGAATTGCTCGAAAAGGTGATCCAATCTTAACCATTATTCACAGCGTTCGTCCTTGAGTCAAAGCAACAAAGTTCATCAGAATATCTCAAAAATTGCATACCTGCAGGTTGCATACAAGAAAACAAGATCGACAGACGGAAAAATGGACAGACAAGCTTAGATCGTCTCAAGCTCAGGTCTGTCCCGAGTCCTTTCAGATGTTGCATACATCCGCATAACTTAATATTTTCTTCGATTACAAATGCTGTAGGGTATAAAAACGATTGTTATCGCAGTGACAATAACATTTTTCTTATCCATTTTTGCTATTAATCTACGATTCTAAGACCATAAAACTATTCTTTCATGTTCAATAATTAGGTCGTAATCGCTTTCGTCGAAGGTTTTTATGTTAGAGACTACGTCGCTTTCTTCTATTATCAATTTTCTTCTATTTATCAATAGAAGAAAATTCATAACTCAAATTGAAATCTTTGGTGCAAGTTTTTAATTCTTTGACAGAAGCACTGACTCCTTTCGAAACAGTTTACTCCTACTTTCATTCAATGGTCTTCTCGAGGAGGCTGCACTGACTTACCTTTTAAATGAATAAAAACACTTCGTGATGCTATGTGTTAATGTGCTAGAGAAGTGAAAAATCAAGAGATAAGATCTTACCATGTAATTTTCCTGCCGGGGGTTATTTGACATTTGATTTTTTCGATGCACGGCTGGAAAAAGCTGAAAAATTTCCATGAAACCAGTATTTTCAGGTAATAAGCATTTTCCCCATATCCTTGAAAGTTCAAAGCATCCATTCAGTCGGTAAAAAAACTACGTCAAAATTCATATTTGAAAACTCATTTACTGTATTCTCAATTTTTTTTGCATCTGGCAACACAGCTATCGTCACTGGAGAGCGTTACAGATGTACGATTATTCAGTATACGTCTCGTGACGCCATCAATATGTATGAGAGAGAGGTTCAATACGATGAGATAAACCGCTTTTATCTAGACACCGAGCTTACGCGGCATAGACAAATTGGATTATTTTCTCATTTGATTATTAATTTAAACCAACAACAATATCATATCATTAGGAAATGATATCCGGAAGTGAGCTACGCATTTTTTATTACCCTATTTTCATTCCATGTCTAAAAGAAAAAAGATTGCATTGCTAGCTTATATCGTTTTCGTTTTTCGAAATATGTACATTACATCACTCAATAAGATCGTAGGATCGGGACTCTTTTTTTTTTTTTTTTTTTTTTTTTTGGTCAATTTTGTCATTCAAATACACGAACAATGTCATGTAATATTCACAATTGATCGGTCCTTTGGCCGTTGTCAAGACAATTGATTAGTATTACACCGTCTAGATCTCCAAGTACGATCGATTTTTGTCGATTTTTGACCTTTCGGTCGCAGAAGAGCGAAACAACAGAAAATTCGATTTATATCTCTTGGTTTTACATTTATTTGAGTTATATGAATATGTTTAGAGCCTCCTTCTAGGATAAATGCAAAGTAATTTTGGCTTTCTGTCAAGAAGTACGCAACAATAGTCCAACAAAGTATTTATGTATCAGTGATTTTGTTATTAGGTATGATTTTTTATTTGTTCGTAAATTACAGCCATCCTGGGTCTTCAAACAAAGGATCTCTTCAAATTCAAATTTATTCTTTAATTTAGAATCTATATGCATTGGTAGAGATTAGAAAACGCCGCGATATAATGAGTAAATGCAATGATCTTTAGCTCCAGCTATAGGGTTTGAAGTTCTACGTTTAACTTTATTAGATTGTTAGGAATTTTCGTGCGGACTGTGGTAATTTTTCCGTTAAAGAAGGCTATTCGATCGTTTACACATTTCGAGTGGAGTTTCGTGAAGGTTCTAGCAATCGAAAGCCTTAGCTTTATTTTTAAACCCGTCGTCGAAGGACGAGGGGTACATTCATTATGTTAAAGCGTTTGCAACCCCTAGAAGGAAGCTTCAGAGACCCGACACAACATATGTATTCTCGATCGGTATCAAATTCTAAATCGATTTTAGCATGTCCGTCTGTCTGGTTGTCCATCGGTGTAATGCCCGTTGCAAAAGAATCTTCCGTTTGCAAAAATGCAAGTGAACCACATAAAGTATTAAAATTCTTAGCAAATTTTAAATTAGGAATGCGCCTATCTATCCATCTGTCCTTCTGAGCAACTGTGTAGTAGTTATGGTAAATATTCTCTCGTTAGCGAAAATGAAGATATCGTCTACAAGTTCGCAAAAGAATTTGGAAGTCACTAAAACTTTCCCAAGGACACACCTACAACGCCAGCATGCCTAAGCGACAAAAACTTTTATTTTGATAGCAGAAATAATCAAACACGTGCACACTCAATATTGGAAAGAATGATAATTTCTAGGATAACGGTAATCGTTATAAAAGATTCGGTCACGACCGAATGTAATTTTCGTACTTATTTTGAATCACAATTATTCAAGGACGTAAAGTTAATGATTATTGCTATGCATCGTTCTACTTTAGAAGTGTTAATCGGATGTATGCGTATAGCTTATGAAAGAATGTTGTTGTACTCATGCCTGAAGGATGTAAATTTTCATTAGCGACGCTATAAAGCTCATAACATTTTTAGCCTGAGTTTAGCCTCTTCGGCATAATTTGCATTTTTGTTTTTATGGGGAAAAGTAAATTAGAGTCATAAGAAAATTTCAATTTCATTGTTACGTCAAAGCATTAACATCAGTCGAATTGTTCCCCTTACACGTAAATTATCAATTATAGTAATTAGAAGTAAAAAATCAGAGAAATGATTCCATTGCACATTTTAAAGGATCGGTGAAAAGCTCTTAGAAAAGTTTGATATCATTATGATTTTAAGGATCAATGATTGTTAGGTCTTAACGTCCTTTATATGACTATAAAGTGAGATATTTCTGAGGTAATTCTTACACTCTCTCTACACTCTATATGCATATATATGAAAACATCTGCATTTATTTCCATTTGCAGTTTTTATAGCAGTATTTCAGCATCTTAGGTATATGAAAGTGGCATATGGAGAAAACTTTGGTGGCACTATAATCATGACTTAGTAAGGAAATTAGTTTTTTTCTGGCAACTCTCTAAAACTGATCAAACTGTAGACTGTGATCTGAATTTTTCTACAACTCAATTTATGCACATTTCAATAACTATCCACAAACACTCCGTGATATGAACAGTAATTTAGTTTATCGCTTGTGTGATCACAGTGTAAGGTTCGGTTGATTTTATATACGAATGTTGTTTTATACCCATGACCGAAGGAAACTTGAGAGATCCCATAAAGTATCCCATATATTCTTGGTCAGCATCAAATTTTGAATCGATTGAAGCATGTTCGTCTGTCCAGTAGTCCGTCTATGTAATGTTTGTTATAAAGACTTTCTTGTTCGCAAAAATGAAGCTATCCACTTAAAATTTGGCGCAAAACATTGAAAGTTCCTGCACACAGATTGCACACAATGGGGCAAATTGGTTAGAGCACATGCCCACAGTAAAGTGCTCCCTTTCTCTATGCAAAAATTTTCAGTGTTTTTGCTCATTGCTCACAAACTATGGAAGGCAAAAGGAAATTTTGTGCGTTTATTTGACGGAAAACTCCACAGTCCAAATGCAAAAATGCAAGAAAATCGTCTATGCTCACACAAGGTTGTTGATGATCACATTTTCTTTTCTTTATTTTTGCTAAGATTTTATCATAAGATATATTACCTGCCTAAAAGCATGTTAATTCTAAAATAAATATGATGGACACAAAGACGTAATTCGTAATTTCGTAATTTTTTCTTACTTTTTTATAACCATAAGTAACAGCTTGGTACGATGAAGATATTGGTGGTGGTTGGGTATGCAAGATTCGGTCCTAGCCGAATATAATATTCTTGCCTACGGTAAAATGTAATTTACCAAAGACACAAACCAGGGTGTTTCAGCAAATATAAAAACCTTAAAAAATGAACACTAGTCTTCATTTCGGCGTATACTCTTGATCAGGGTAAGATTCTGAGTCGAATTCGTTCGTCACTTCGTCAGAGCGGTCACACGTAAAATGTAATTTACCAAAGACACAAACCAGGGTGTTTCAGCAAATATAAAAACCTTAAAAAATGAACACTAGTCTTCATTTCGGCGTATACTCTTGATCAGGGTAAGATTCTGAGTCGAATTCGTTCGTCACTTCGTCAGAGCGGTCACACGTAAAATGTAATTTACCAAAGACACAAACCAGGGTGTTTCAGCAAATATAAAAACCTTAAAAAATAAACACTAGTCTTCATTTCGGCGTATACTCTTGATCAGGGTAAGATTCTGAGTCGAATTCGTTCGTCACTTCGTCAGAGCGATCACACGTGTGTCTATCTGGCATCTGTTGTTACAGTTTGTAGCTTTTGTAGCCGCAAAAATGAATATACGGGGCTGAACTAATCTTATCAAATGCGAAAGTAGACCTAATCAGACTGCAAATAGGATCGGCTTAAGCGAAATTTTATAATTTGCAATCCATTGCTGCTATCGATCTAAAGTGTGCGGAAATATACTTTAAAGGCTTTCGACAAAGTGAGTGTAAGAATGATTACACGTACTTTGTAATATGTGGGTATGAAAGACTCGTCACGTAGCGATTGTAACTTATTTATTTGTTTTTATTGCCGATTTTCATGTGAAAAAGAGACACGAACGAATAATAAAATATTGAATAAGTGGTACTGGTATGTTTTCTCGTTTTCATTTAAAAACAAATAAAAACAAATCATTTAATACCCTGCACCAACTTACAGTTATTTAAAATAAGCCGTTATATGGGAGGCGGTCCGATACGAACCTCATTTAAAAGCGTTCGTCCTTGGGCCAAAAGACGTCGGTGTACCAAATTGCGTTACAATATCTCAAAAATGACGACCTGCAACTTGAACATAAGAAAACAAAGTGGACAGATGGACAGACACTGGATTCTCGATCCCAAGAAAGTGATCCCAAATCGATCGGTATAATAGAATAAGTATGTCTACGTCAAGTACTACTGGGTGCAAATCCGCACAAACTTAGTATACCTTTGTACCACAAGTGGTGTAAGGTATAAAAAAAAATGAATATATTCAGCACATCATTGCGTCCGAAAGTGGAAGAAATTCATTTTCAGATTCTAAAACTATGAAGTCTTCGTAAACATTACTTAAAAAGTAGATTTCGACACTATTGACGAATCCATATGTTTGTGTTTTTATAAAGTAAGTAAGAAAAAAAATTTGAGTTTCGTGTATAGCGTCACTAAAACCCATGTAACTCGCAAACAAATGTTCGGAATGCTATGAAATTTTTCCACATTCTATTTGAAAGTTAGCTCTTTGTAAAAATCATATGGTTTCGGCTTCAGTCATCCTATATCTATATGTGATCGTACGATCTTATTGAGTGATGTGCTATTACGTTTCCATCAGCAATAGCCGCAAAAAGCATTAAAACAAAATTTTTTGCTGTTTATGTGTATTCTGCGAAATGAACATTACAGCGAAGAATATAAAACCGCTATTACCAGATATTACATGAACTTCCAAAGAGAGCAAGCGACGTTTTCAAAAAAACTTTCGAAAAAGAAAAAAGTTAATTTAAATAAATATCTCTTCTTGCTTTTTAGAATTTTTTTTAATTACAATGATTTTTTACGAATTGGATAAAATGTAAACTTCTTTCCGAATTCCGATTAAAGGTTTTTTTTACCTTTTTGTTTTTTTTTGTTTTTAATAATGATAACAATTTATTGATAATAATTATGATTTTAGAAATTAAAATGAAATTTTTAATAAATGTATATATAATTGATTTTTTAAAATTTTCATTTCATCATACATTACAATTTCTAAATTAAAAAGAAAAATTAAAACAAAGAAAAAAAAAAGAATGAAGAAATTGTGGGAATTTTAGCTTATAATTATGTAGTTTATTTTATTAAAGGCTAAGGTACTGTTTTTATGAAACTAATGTATATATAAAAAGGCCTTAGATAAAAACAATGTCCCTAATTAATGCCTGCAGTTGTTACAATTTGTTTCAAAGTTTTTCTATATACTTATATGTTTGTAATTGTTTGCCGATAAAAATTTCCTCCTTTTTTTTAATTTATTTTTTTTTGTTTTTGTTTTTTTTTTATTTTTTTTATTAATAATGTCTTTGTTTTAGGAATATTTTAATATGCAGTTTTCGTGTGAGCATGTTGAGAAAAAAAAAAAAAAAAAAAAATATAGAAGAAAGAAAAAAAATTAAAGTCTAACTTAAAGCAATTTGTTGAGCATTTTTCCGTTCGGCTTTTTTGGCTACATGCCGCTGCAGTGGCGGTATAATAAACATAACCAAACCGCTAATAGCAATCATGATACCGGCTAAAAGAAATGCTGGAGCATACGAGGTCGTGATGTCGTAAAGCCAACCTAGATAAGAAAATGATAACGTAAATGATTATTTATGAACTTGAAATATATATCAATGGCTTTGAAGCTAGCAAAGTTACCGCCAATTGGTGGTCCAATAAAAGAAGCCACGCCCTGGAAAAGTAATAATAAACCGAAGGCGTTGGTTAGTTTATCAAGACCCAATAAGTCGACCAAAATAACCGAGGTCAAGCCCACGTAAGCACCAATAGTGAAACCGAATACTGCACAATAAAAGCCTAGCGTACTGAAACTGGTGCATAGTGGGCATAGCGCTGTAGCTATACCACATATTGTTAAACTGTAATTGTAAATCCATAAACGGTTAACCCAAGGCTTATCGGATATATAACCGAGTATAATTCTGCCGACTGTATTAGCTACACCAATAATCGCTATCAAATAGCTGGATTGTTCTGTATTCAAACTTAACACTTCCGCTTGTGAGACTATATAAACGTAAGGCATATTGAAACCTATGCTAGTGCAAAAATTTGATATGGCAAAGATGATAAAAACGACATCCTTGAGCAATGAGAAATTCATCATTTCCGCTAGGGTATCGCGTGTCTCTTTAGAACAGCTAAAGCAACCGCAACATTTTTCCAATTCCTAGAAAAGAAAACGTATTAAATGAATTGAAAATATTAAGGCTTTCGGAAATGTTTACAAAAAAAGACAAAAAAAAAAAAAACATGATTGGTACGTTAAAGCATCTCGATCTTTTAAACCCTAGAAGTCCCTTAAAACAGACTGGTTTTTAATTTTCCTTACACAACTGTTTTAGATGCAAGTATTTTGACTGCGCTTATCAATTCCATTCAATTCCATCCAAGATTCAGCGGCAAACTTTTCTATATAAATCAGTCTGTAGCGAAATACTATAATAGTAGCGGCGGAAAATTAACGAAATACATTCCCCTTTGGAAAGGTTCACTCTAAGCGATATACCATTGATCCGGAATTTCGCTTGCATAAATTTAATATTTAGAGTTCCTGCGTACAATACGCTCGAATGTGACTACACAACCGATCTGTGCCCAGTGTGTTAACTATATGTAGCAAAAAACAATTTATGGTTTACGGCGTCGAGGATTGAAACCGGGTCTAACCGCTTTCAATGGGATTCATCTTACGGTCAAATCGTGTCAGTGCGAGAAAATTCATTACAATGTCTCGCAAATTGCTATCTGTGAGTTGAATATGAAAATACATGGCGAGATATGGAACAATTAGGCGAACAGACATCTTTAAATCAATTCGGAAAAGGATTCTTAACCGCTTGGTTGCGTGTCCTTTGGTGTATCTATGTGTTACATACAAACTTGATATAACCATAGTACAAACGATGTAGGGTACAAAAGTAAGGTACAAAGTTATTTACAAAGATTTACATGGTTTTTACGGTGAAGACGTTTTATTAAAATGATTTGGTCCGCTTTACTCTTTGGTTTGATCAATGTCACTCTTTACTGCCAACAACAACTGTGCGTAAGGCGAGTAATTAAAGTCAAGCGTCCAAAATGACGCAATGAAATACTATCGTCTTTCATTACAACGATCTTAGTGGACACATTTATGACTTAACAAAGACCCAGAGGGCTTGGCTGGTAAGTTTTGACACATTCACCGTATAGCCAGCATCCCTTGCCGCGCGTGACAATCATTTGTTTCGCTCTCAGTGAAGTCTGAGGTTTGGCTTTTCCTGCACAAAGTCTCGGTAGTTCTATCAGAAAAATGCCGAAAAGCCACATACCACAAATTTCGTTGCTTGCGAGCCAAAAATTAGCATAACCTTCTTTCGATTGTGATGGTAATTAGTGAAAAGTTTGCAGAAAAGTGTAAATTACCTGTTCCTGATTGACACTGAGGGTAGAATGTTTAACAGAACCGTAACGGTTGATGGCATTCGCCGAACCAGAAAGATCCGTACGTGAACGTGCGTATTCCGGTATGCTGTGAAGAGAACCCTAAAAGGAAAAAAATGTGTTTACTTTTTGTTTAGGTTGCTTTTAAAAATCAAATCTTTTTTTTTTTTTTACCTGATATAATATATCTGGGCGATACATGGTACCGCTGCCAGATCTTTCCCTATGGGACAGATGAGTTTGACTTAACGATGCTTTTACTATATTATCGTTACTGCAACTTTTAGTGACTGCGGAAAGTTCCGGTTTACCGTTGACTACGCCGTTCTCGCCCGATTTGAATGTATAATCTACACTATTAGAACGACCGGGAATAGAGTTAACCGTGCTTACGCCATTGGCGGTATCTGTCTGCGTTGCTGGTTTACACTGCTCAGCTTTTTGTAGATTCGGCTTCAAAGGCTCTAACTCGGCAGGTGTTGCATTGTTATCTATTAATGCTTTTTTCTTACTCTTTGCCTCTTTGGGTATCTCTAAAGGTCTGAACATGGCGCCGAATATTATGCAATTTAGAACGATACCGCCAATAATTAACAATGCCCCTCTCCAACCAAAACTTCCGATCAAATGTTCGGTTAAGGGAGCAAAAACAAATGTGCCGAAACCAGACCCGCACACCGCAATTCCAGTGGCCAAAGAACGCCGGGCCTCGAACCATACGCTGACACTGACAATGGCCGGTAGATAAATTAAACCGAAGCCTAACCCGGTACCAAAACCAATTGTAATGATAAGCGTAAGAACATTCTGAAAGTATATATATATGTATGTATACGTATATGAAAATTTCTTTTAATGACTCTTTCCATTAAATAAAATAGAATCGAAAGTAAATACCTCAGCAAACATACTGATAACAATGCAAAACGAGGCTAGAATTGACCCAGCGATTGTAACTGCCCGGCAACCATAACGATTGACAAATGATGATGATATTGGTCCTAGTTGTGCGTCAAAATTAATTTGAAAAAAAAAAAAAAAGAATCGCAAATGTTTGTAAATATTTTCATTTTATTATGTAATACCTGTAAATGTAAATGCAATAACGTAATTAAATAAATCAAATACCGTGAAATTTAAAAGTTCTACACGAAATAGTTCATCCCTTCAGAAATATAAAATAATATGTCAAACTACTCTTAATGTCAAAAAAAAGGAACTAATAGTTCCGTTTATCATTGGCAGTACAGCATAGCGTTTATGTCAACTTAAGGGCATGGCTTACCGCATAACGTACATACAATATATACATACTACTGTGATCAAGAAATAAAGTGAATTTACTTATAAAAGTGAAAAATCTTTATTTATTCGTTCGGATCGCTGTCATCATCTTCACAGCCGTCGTAAAATTCAAATTATATGCTTTAGTAACAGTTTGGCTCGACGGAAGGAAGTCATAGTGCCCAATACCACGTTAATCGAAGACACCTGTTAACATCATCATTTTGATTTTTGAGTGGGATTCGCGCAGTTTTCTCAGTCACGATATTCGCTCGATTGTTGGGTCTTAAGCATAGCTTCAAATCCCATCTTCATAGCGTCCTGATATTCTGAAAGCATTGCCCGACACACAGAAACTTCGGTTTTGCATGTTCGCAAAAGCACGTGTAACTCCACAGCAGCCGAGTATATTCTCGAAAACCCAAGTACCAATACATAAACAAAATATAGTACAAAAGTACTCAAGAAGTGTAAGTGAAAAGTTCACTTTATTGTTTGGTTACCGCATTATAAAAAATATATAAAGTTTTCCTTTTTTTTTTCTTTTTTGAATATTTAACCAGTCAGTTATACGTCTGGACAAAGTGCTGATTAAGAGAAGCTTTAGACAGAGGCGGACTAGAAGAAGAAAGTAAAAGTGTATAGAAGTGAAAGCATCTGGAAACATTGGCCTCGAGGCAATGAAATTCAACAGAGTACCATTGACTTGAGAAGGCTCAGGAAAAAATTATTGATATTTGAAAAATGATTAAATTTTTTTTTTTTTATTTAATATCTAAGAAAAATGTATATAATAGAGTTTGTATCTATTATCTAGCGAAGAAGTCTCTCAATTTATTGCACTTACCTGAGGCAAATGTTACTCCTACCATTATGGATACAATCCAGGCTGTGTAGCCTTTACCTTCATTAAAATAATTAAGGAATTCATTGTAAAATAAACCAAAGGAATATGTCATGCCATCGGCTAAAAGAGAAAAAAAAAACAAAAGGTGGAAAAATAATTTACAAAAAAGCCTTGGAAGTTTAAAAACGGATAAGCATTAGTGTTTGTTAATAAAAACGAAGCCGTATATCAAAATTGTATTAAGACATTTAGTTGTTGTTAATAACTTAGTCCGATGTTTTAATTGTAATGAAATTTATGACAAATTTACTTTAAAAAGCGATAACACTACTTAATCAACTTGGTGGTGTTGAGATTTTCGAAATTGCGTTTTTCAAAATAAGAGTCTGCACTAACCTAGAATTGCAATCTACGTTCAACTATTACCGGTACCATAACGCTTGATTTTGATCATAAACATTGCGTAATAAATCATTGACTTTGATTGCATTGATTGCCTTGATAGTTCAATACGGACCGACGCTAACATAACATGGCAATGATCAATGATTACAAAAAATTCTCATATGTTAGGTTAGTTACAATTAATTTAAATTTGTCTTTGGTGTCTCCATTTGCTGCTAATGTGCGCATAAGCATTACAAAATGAAACCACGTGTTTTCTTAAGCACTTTAATAATGAATTAAAATATTTTGCTGAACATCATATTTAATCTAAATAAACAATCGTTGATAACGAAATTCACAAGTAGCAACAAAGAAAATAAAAAAAAAATAATAATTAAATAAATAAATGAAAAATAATTTAATTGTTCAAGTCTTACTGTATGCAATACACACTACTTTACTAACGAATAAAGATCTGTCATGAGAGAAAGAGAGACACCGAGTGTGAGTGAGTTTGTGGCACTATAGAATGCCGAATAAAACGGCGATCTCTCCTCATTTGTAGGCACCGCCTTCAAGCTATACGTAACATTATAAATTATCGCAAACACAACGTCAACTTCTTGGAGCTTTGAATGTTGGTGTAGTTCTGCGTCAAAAAAAAGGCGGATAGTGCTGATATATCACTGTGAACGCGCTACAATATCCAAAGTTCGCATTATCATGACACAAAGCAAGCTAACCAATAAAATTGACGATGAAGCCGAATATCTGTGACGGCCGTACTTCAAGGAGACGGATGGTCTGGTGTATTATCGTTTATTTCAAACCATCCAAAGAGACCATCACTAGGGAACGTTATCAAAACCAATTGATGAAATTCCGGAAGAAAGTTTGATATGATATGCCAAAAGTCACGATCTCTTGCCTTTTCAATGTGAAAGGAGACGCCCCCATAGAGCAAATGTTTGCAGCTCTAACTTGGAATGTCCTTGCCTCGCCACTGTGATCAGCAGATATTACTCCACGTCTTTCAATGCATGAGTTATTGATTGCGCGAGAGATACTTCAAGCCTCAAAGGACGAGACATTTTTTCGATGTGGATTTCGAAAATTATCCGGGATATGGGAAAAAGCAATGGCCTGCTATTAGTTTTCATTAGTTTTGTTCTGAAACAAACGCATTTTTGGCCGTTAAAAACGGACCAAACTAATTTACACTCCTATTAACGTGTTCTGATACGCTTCTATATGTTATTATACGCAGCTGTATAGCCCGCTTCTAAACTGAAACTCGCATTCATTTTTACAATAAAGCTAATAAGCAATATTGATACTCGTTAGCAATTTTAGTATATAAAGGTTCCATTTACGATTAGTTTCTACATGCTGCTATAAAGTGCGACTATGACATCCAAACTGCGTACTGGAATTGTGACTATTTCCGAAGCCATTTCACCACTTAGTTTAATATGTGATTTAATGGGTCAGTAAGTAGTTGCTTATAGTCAGCGTTAAATCAATTCTTACTATTCACAGTATAGGGTAAAAAAGCATTAATTTATCGCATGAATTTAAATAAATTATATTAAAAAAGGTTTTAGTTAAGGGAAATAAATTTTTTCCCAGTCACTTTTTTGTGACTACACATAAAAGTTTAGAGTCATTAGATGTGTAAAAAAATTTTGTGTGAATGTATAAAGCATTGACAAGGACTTGAGTACCGATTGCTTCAGAATTATATTTTGAATCGATCTGTCGGTCTGTCCGTCCGATGTCTGTACATATTGTAAATATATTGATGAAATTTGGTATGTAAACTTGTTTCAACCCAAAGATGAAAGCTATGCGAAATCGTCCGGGTCGGACCATTATTTAGATCACTTTCCATATAACTCTTTATTTCGAAAAGTCATTATACGAGTAGCTGCATTAAGCAAAGTGATATAGGGTATTAAATGGTACACCGTGGCCGATTGTAGTAATTTTCTTGCTTACACCTCAATTTATTACAATTTGCTTTACACTTTCTCAGCCCTCTTTTACTCATGTACTCATGTTTAAGGCAAAAGTTAGTCTCAAACAACTCTGGCTGAAAAGTCGCTGACGGCACTTGGCTTATCGCATTCAAGTCTCCAAACCGTTTTATTTGACACAGGTGCCTAGGGGATTGTTAAGAAAGAAATAATCCGCCATTAGACACAGAAAATTTAATTATCAACGATATTGCCTTGTCATTGCACTAAAAGGGTATGCAAAATTTCAATAGGATTGGATAGAGCGAAGTGTTTGAAATATCAATCGAAAGGAACGCAAATTAATTAAAAATTAATTAAAATAATTGCAAACATTTTATGAAAATGATCGAGAGATCTTAACGGTTTATTTGCCACTTCTAGTTAAATTATTCCATAATAATTGGAAATTTAAGTTAAGAGAACATTCGCCCCCTTTTGTTTTCTCATCAGTTATCTCAGCTTTATTACAAAGCGTCGTTAAGCAGCTTCCTCTCGTGTTTCTTTCTTCTGACTGTATATTTAATAAATTTTTTTTTTTTTTTTTTTTTTTAAATGTATACTAAAAGCAAGTTGATAAGAAAACTAATATAAACTGCATTTGTGCAGTGTAAGGCACAGTAACGCTTGCATATATGTACTATAGTACAAGATATGCGAAAGGGTGTAAACGTGCAATTAAATATTATTACGTAGTTGTCTTCTGATGTGTTTCATGAATCGTAAATTTATTTATTGGGAATTAAAACGGATATGATAACATTTCTCTTATATAACAGACTTTATTGACTAACACAGGTATACGATACGTACCTAACATTTCAAATATTTTAATCAATTTTCCATTGGATTTTTTAATGTTTTTTTTTAAGTATTTAACTTAGCAGCATTTCTGCTTATTTTTTTTATTTAAGACTTTGCGTATTTTTCCATTAAAGTCCTTAAATATTTTAATTCGTTTGTAGTGTTGTTGGGAAATGTTATTATTGTTATTTTTTTTTTTTTTTTTTTGCTGAAAACATTTCTTCTTTAAGACATTGTTGTTGTATTGCATATACAAACTTTTACTGTCGACTTGGTCTGTTGAACTTTTCCTGTTGTCTATTGTTAAATGCAAATGTGTGTAGAATACGCGTAAATGAGTCACGCGACTGGGTATTAGCGATTTATTATATTAGTAATTTATTATAAGCGATTACGTAAAACTTACTGATTATATGAATCATGAATGATCCAAAAACGACCATCCATCCCCAACCACCATCCGGTGGTACAGGTTGTAAGGGATCGAGCACATTATCCTTTAAGTCTTTATCACATTTTTCTTGATTATTATTTGTGCTCGTATTGGATTTTCTTCGAGCTGGTGGTCCGTGTACCATTTTGCTGTGGACGGTATTTATGGAATGACTTTGTGTGTTTAGTATTTCTTCTACTTCCCTTCTTTCTCCTTTTTGCTTTGTCTCTATTATTTAATTTTTTCTTTTCTTTTTTGTGCAAATATTTGTTGAGGTAGCTTCAGGGTTAACTTATGATATCCGTAAGTAAATACAATAACGGTGAATTAAGGACAAAAAAAAAAAAAAAAAAAAAAAAAAAAAAACTCGTTTTATCACAAATTTCTTAACATTGACAACGGCAGTACTAGATGTGACTGTTTTCAAATTGTTAGCATTATGTTGCGAGTTCTTAAAGGCCTCTTAAACCCCACTGCAAATGTTTCTTTATTTTATTTAGTGCGTATTAAGTGAAATCTGTAAGAAATGCAAAAAGAAAAATACGTGAGTAAATAGTTGAAAATATAAATAAATAAAATGTTTCTATTACGTACGTACATCTTAATTAATATTTTTATACCCTACACCTTTTTTTTTCTTTTTTAGGGGACGTCCGCTATTCGCATAACACGGTGATGGTCAGAAACAAGTGAGAAGGCAGAAAAATGAAAGAAATGGGAAGGTGATGGTCGCAACCTAGCGAGTGTGGGCCACATCGGTATGTATTATGCGTTTACCGATTGAGCTCTCACTATAGTCGCGATGCACCGAGATTTGAACCACCGAACACTCATTTGATAATCGCGATCTTTACTTACTCGGCTGCTTCTGCGGATGTAGGACTATATCAAGTGTGTGCAGAAGGACACGAGATAGGTCGAACTTTTATATATATCGACCAAATTAGAATAACTTTCTGAATCGATTTAAGCTTGTCTGCTCGTTCTGTTTTCTTGTGTTCAACTTATAGGCCGAAAATTTTGGAAATATTTTGAGGAAATTTGGTACATTGACGTGGTTGGACTCAAGGACGGACGCTATTGAAAGTGGTTCGGATCGTATCACTTTTTTAACCGCTCCCAGTAAAACGATTTGTTATGAAAAGCCTTTATATGAATAATTATAGCGTGATATAGGTTACTTAATAGTGATCCGTGGCCCGCTACAGCGTCTTCACTTGCTATAGCATAAATTTAATTTTAAGATGTATAAGAGTGTATTTGTAAGGATGTAGCTAAACGAAGAGGTGGCTTTGTCACAAATGTTAATTACATTGTATTTGAAAGAGCAAATATTGACGGTATGTTATCATTAGCAGTTCATTTAAATGGGAGGCTGCGAATAACACCTTGCTAGAAAAATTTAATATGGAAATTATTTTAGTGCTTTATTAGTTCAATTGTTTCATTCGATCAACATTGTCAGCATTAATGAAAAGAAAATTAATATAAATTAACATAAAGTGTAAAAACTGATGCGAATATCGTGTGCTCGCTATCTGAACCGTTGTTTTTTTTTTTTTTTTGTCACTTGTGAATATATTAGTAGGGTGATCGAGATCATTTGTTCTGTTATCGCATGGACAAGTAGATAACAGTCACGTCGGTACACGCAGGTTCATATCTCAGTGCAGTTTGATTGTAACTGCTCGTAGCCATAGTGAGTGTTCAGTCGGTAAAGACATAGTACTTGCCGATTGGGCGCACAAGCACAAGCACAAGCCTACCCCCATTTCCTATCGCTGTATGCATACCCATTTATTTCTAACCATCGTCGTATTACACATATAGGGAACAAGTCCCGAGTGGTTAGTAATATCAAAAACAAAAAAAAGAAAAACAAAAAGGTTATTGAAAAACCATGTTCTTCCTCATTGTTTTCGCGTTTAAATCGTTTGCTTTAGGGAGAAGATTTGGATCCACTCGATAATATTTGCTAGTTTTTGCTTTTTCATTTATTCGAATTGGGATAGACCCGCCTTTTATTGTACCAATCGATTCAGAAAGTCATTTTAATCTTGTCTGTCCGTCTGTCCATTTAGTTTTTTGTGTTCAAGGTTCGCTGGTTAGTATTTTTGAGATAGTTTGATAGTATTTGGTACAACGACAAGGACGGACGCCAATGAGCATGGGTCGGATTGGATTACTTTTTCGCATTCTTCCCACATAAGGCCTTATCTTGGAAACTTATGATATGAATAACTGTGTCAAGCGAAGCAGTGTTGAATATTTAATGGTGTCCTATGCCCCACTGTAGTCTCTTTACTTTTAGCCTTTCGTATCTTGAACAATATATAAAAATTTTCGAAAATCTTTAATTTATGGCTTTTCTCCACTTCTCGACTACCAACAGAGCAAAGGAAACACTTTCAGATTTCTTCGAAATCAAGTCATAAAATAAATGCAAGAAAGTGTTCAAATCTGATCGCGACAAAGCGAACACAGCCGATGGATAAAGAGATGATTAATAACGATACACTTTACTACGCTAACCTGCAATATCCTGATCTCATGCGATCTTTGATACATATTTTCGCGAGTCGTAAACCGTATGACATAAGCCAATTGTAACTAATTACATTTCTATCCTTGTCAATGTGATATATATAGTGATACAATATTTAATTTTTCTGCTTTAAGTTGCGTTTACAAAAACCGTAAAATTATTAAAGATCTTATTTACGTCAATTTATACACGTGGTGTTCATTTCAAAATGAAAATTGTATTATAATATAAAAAAAGTTTAAATATTTATTAAGTTCTGTGTTATCTTTTAAATGTTTAACTTAAATACCACTTTATTACACGTATCCTCCTTAAGTCAAAATGAACAATGAAATTTTTACGAATGAATAAAATGAGAATCATAAAAATATTCTGACATTTTTTATTATGTTATTCTTCGCTAATTGAGGCGCTATTCAGTTAAATATTAACTTTTGTATATAATTCAACAAAAGTGCCGCGAACTTTGATTTAATTAACTGTTGTGACATTTAAAAATTTTATAATTCTTATGAAACGCTTGTAGTATGTGTGAGATGTTATCATTTTTCTTCTTCTTCTTCTTCTTTTTTTTTTCTTTTCTTCATTTTCAACAGCTTACAACAAGCCATGGGGCACCTGATTAAATAAAAATGTTTTTAAAACGCCATTAATAGTAAAGTCGTTTTGATCACGTTTACGCTCTTCCAGCTTTGTTTGCTTATTTTTCAAACTTTTTCTTTTTCTTTTAGCAATCTTAGCTTAAATCTGAGAGCTAATTAAGAAAGGTTACGTAAATCAATTCAAAGTCGATCAACTGAGTCCAGTTTGTCTCCACCAAACGAAATCATCACTAAGGAATGATATCAATAACAAAATCTACAACTGGGTGCAATATGTCAAAACTCATAATGGCCTTGGGGTCCATATGATAAAACTCGCCCAGGAATCGTTACCAGTACTGTATCAAAGTCTACATGAGTCATGCTTCTATTGCTATGCAGATAGACAAAAAATTAATTATTCTTTTTGTTTTCTTATAAGGGGAGGCTCGAGGAGATCGATTGCCCTTTTTGGTCTCTGGAGCTTATAACAAATGTCACAGTAGAGTAAATAAATTATATTTATTACGATTCGCTTGAAATACGGGGTTTTTTCGTTGAGAAATCGTTAAGGCTTTATTTTTTACTCTTTATATGCATAACTAACTGAAAAGTTCGAGGAATGGAAATTACTTGAAAGGATAATTCTATTTACTATATACTTCCTCCTTAAACCAATACATTCCTTCTAGAGATTTCGCTTTTGAAGTGATTTTTAGAAAATCCTTTCTACTAATCATTTATGGCGTGTTGGTGTTTGTTGTTTTCGCAGTTTATCCAACTTTGCGCACGGATCGATTAAAGATGGATCTTATGTGTTGATTATTTGTGGCATTAACCTGACTTTCGCATGAGAAATATTTTCAAGTCTTTTTCTTCACTAAAATAAAAATTCTTGTTGCTTATAATTGACTTTGAAAATTTGAAAAGTATACTTGCTTTACCGATATCCTGGCCTTAATATAATCGATGTAAATAAAAGTTGCTTTTAATCTCGAAAAATAGGTTCTATAACCTTTCACCACCTTAGCTGTCTATGGACTCACTCTACTGTACGATGTACTCTCCCGTCACAATTTTGCGCAATCACAATCCAAGCTTTATTCTACTCTTATATGATGTAATAAGAATCAACGTCTAATACTAGTATTTTCCTCCTAAAGAAGATACAAAAAGTTGTTCTCAAACCGCTTGTATAATTGCGCTCTCGATTTTACATCTCGTTGTCTTTTATTTAATCACATAAAACGTTAGATTCAATAGTCTTCGAAATTTGATTAAAAGTCATTCTTAAGTCCGTCATATGTGCAATTGATTACCATTTCAGTAGTTAAATTTTTTGGACGTCCAGCATGCTATGCGATTCGACGTAAATCTTGGTAGCTATGAGTGATGCAAAATGCATAACGTGAAACTTTTGCTCCGTACTTGATAGAATCGGATGGATATAATGGTAACAACCACAACTGATGCAATTGAGTCAATGTTTAAAGGCAGAATAGACAAAAGAAAATCGGCTCAGTAAATTTTGGAAGCAATGACATTGAATACGCTATCCTTCTGGTGTAGTCGATCTTTCTTACACTTAACACATGCTTCTATTGATGACTTATTCCCTATTTCACCAACGCCTCTATTTCTATGATACTATCACAAGTTTTTTTTGCACTTTGTATTTTTCTATAAAATTTTTCGAATAAAAAAGTAATTTTGTTTATTGATTACCAGGAGATAAAATAGGAGAATAGGAGGAGAATATTACCAAAACCGTAGACGAACCCATTGCTAAGCTATTGGATGCATTGTAATACAGATGCTATCGCATCAGTTCCCAGTAACTATACTCAAGAGAAATGATCAGGATAGGTCAGCATACAAGTTCCATTCAGAACTAATTTCAGAATTCGAGAATAGAAACGCTGTTTCTACACCGAGTCTTACCTGTGTTATACACTCTCTTTATATTTACAATATATTTCAAATTTAAGCAATTTCGGGATGTGTTTCCGAATCTCTAAGAATCTCAATGCAGAAGAAAATATACCTGCATCCATTCAACTGGTTAAGTCACTTTCAGGGCTCGCTTAAGTGGTTTATAAAAATATCCAAATTTTGTGTTAAAGTATCTGGATGCGCTGAATGACCTCAGCAAGTGCAATAAAATGCATCTAACATGGTCATCTAAGCAATCTGGTATAGAAGTTAAAGAAAGGAGTAAGCGCTCGTTTCATATGTGAGCTCGAAGGTTTAAAAAATTTCTACGACATATTAAGTAACCATATCGAGAGCTAGGAGCCTTACCCTTAGTATAAGGGACCTTTTAGATGATGATATGAGTTGCTCTTAACATAATAACAATAGTAATTAGAATAAAAATTCGGTTTGCAGAAGAAAAAGAGATTTTCGCATCGACGCATAAGTGTCTTTTTACAGTAAATAAAACGAAGAAATGAAAACATGAAACATTGAAATATCTACTCAGCTCTTCATGACTTTCATTTACTCCGTAGAAAGGTATTCCAATATTCTTCCGAATAATCGCCTTAGTACTCCAATATATAAATTGGCCGATCAGTTGCAAAGCTGTTAGTTATTAGACTTAAGGAAACTTTTATTAAATAAAAAATCATTTTCAAACAAATATTCATATTGTGTTATATGCAGACCGGAAACATATTGACTGCCTTAGTATGCTGACGGATAAACATAATGTCTTTTCAACAAATGTCCAACTTTAGACAATGAAAAAAGTACGATAGGATACGGCCCATCATTAAGTACCCTACGTCACTCTACAGTTATTCATATAAAGACTTTTCCAAACAAAGCGATTATTTGCGAAACGATGGTAAAATTTGTCCAATCCGAGCCAACTCACAACAGTGTTTGAGAGCGTGAGTCGAAACACAACAGTGTACGAAATTCCATCGAAATATTTCAAAAATTGCAACTTGTAAACTGAACATGACAGGACAAGATGTACAGACAGACGGTCAGACAAGTTTAATTCCATCTAGAAACTGAAAATCTGAATCGATCAATATCGGCGGGTCTATATCAAGTTTCTCTGGATGTTGTATACATCCGCATAAATTTAATGCACTCCCACACCCCAAGCGGTGTGGGATGTAAGAACTAAATTAAAATCATTTAATTATTATGATTACATTATTTTATTATTATTATTTTTTTTTGCGTTTGTCTCTCAATATCTTGCTGGAATGAAATGGACAACATGCTCGCATATGTTTGCATTCTTAAGCGCATTCTTCTAAATATTTAAATTTGTTTTTCTACTTATCTGTTATTTTTTAAATTTTAAATTTATTGTTACTTTAATGCTTTTGTCCTTAACATTGCCGCAATAAATTCAAGTTTAGTCTCTTGTCTACTTGTTTGTTTGTTTACGTATATTTCGGATGCATTATCATAAATTTTTTATGCTCTTTGATGTGCGACGTATTACTAAAATCGTGAATAACATTTTTATTGGCCAGCGCTAGCTGTATATCTGACTATTATCCGCTCTTTTTTTTTTTTTTTTTTTTGTGACCAAATTTGCAAAAACTTTTATAAAATTTCATTTTCATCGCATACACGTAAAGGGAAATGCGTATGCATTTGTGTGTGCATATGTGTAATGATCTTTTAATCTCCAAAATTTATGAATTAGTTTTTTGATGACTGAATGTGTATTTGTATATCTAGGATGGGTATTGAAAATTCGTTTTAAGTTAAATTATAAGCATTTTTTTGCTTAAAAGTCAGTTCAGATAACCTTACTTAACTTATATACATATACATATGTATATATATATATATATATATATATGTATATATGTACATATACTAACGTTTAAATAGAGAAAGAAAGAAAATAAGAAAGAACGTCCAGCATATTATTGGCCCATAAAACATAGAGATATTTATTAATTTTCTCAAAGTTTATAGTACTCACACACACACACACAATTGCATTTACTTTACTACTTCATTATGGATATATGGTTGTAGGGACAGTATGCTAGGCTAATATGTCTAAATGAAGATAACAAACAGTAAATGCTTTCAATGAAAACAAGATAATTTTGTAATTATTTATTATAAATCTTTACATATATATATATATATATTTTATATGTATTTTTTTTTTTTTGCTTTGTGTTGTTGTACTAAATAGCAACAGAATTAGATTTTCAGATATTTTATATTGTTTATTAAAATGTGTAATTATTTATATAAAGAAAATTGCGCCAGATTTCCTTAAGAACAGTTATACCGTAGGAAATAATTTGCATTTATTTTTCTTTTATTAAAATTTTAATAATTATTATATTGCCAGCCTTGAGAGTGTGGAATTTAGCAGCAGATAAAGCAGTGAATGCGGAAAAGCAACAATTATTGTATATTCATCTTTATTTTATCCTCGGCTGGTTTAGTCTCTCTTAACTGGAGCTAAACTCTATTTAAATTATTATAATAAAAGTCTCAGCAAATTTCTGGTTTTCGATGCGGACAAAGAACCATAGAAAATTCAATTTAAATCAAAAAGGAAGTAAGAAAGTCATTTTCACTTTGTGATGAATATTGAATGCTCTCAGCATCTGCATGAATTTTAAACATTTTTCATATTCATTAACAAAAGTTGAGGTACACTGAATTCATCCTTTCGTTTGCAACGGCGAGATATGTATTGTGTGGACAGCATATATATATATATATTCATAAACGGGAAATTTCGAGTCGATTTACTCTTGCCGTTTGTCAGTCTATCAGCCATTCTTGCCGTCCATCCTCTACTGCTGAAGCCCTTATAATCGCGACAATTGAGATAAAAAGATGCAATTTGTTAATTGATGGCCGTACATCAAAAAAAAAAGGAAGGTGTGACATGTTCACTGTATTTGTGTTTACACTATCCAAAAATTATACGAAATAATGTTTATGACTCTGGCGGGAAAATTTTAAATAATACGAAAAAGTCAACCAATCGAACATTGCCCTGGATTCGTATTACAGATGTTCTGAATGCCTAGGATAACTTATCGATTAGAAAAAGCAATTGGGGATGAATGCTTCCACGCCTATAGAAATGCTGAAAACCGATAAAGCAATTGCGTGATGCAAAGATCATACATTAAGGCATTACGAGAAAGGAAAAGTTTTTCCAAAATTGAAACTTCACATTTTGAATGCATTCGTGTCCAGGAAACTATATTTTTCCAGTTTGCTGCACCGCTGACTTTGCGAATATTTATTCGATTGCCTCTAGCCAGTGTTGTGAGGTTTATTCGAGAAATTAAAACTCGCAAAGAAAATGAATTGAATTCCTTTACCATTTTGCTTTTTTCAAGTGAAATTTTCGAAAAATTATTCTACTAAGAAAATTCAAAACAATCACGATACAAAGTAAGGGATAAAGAAGAAGCAAATCAGAAAATTATACTTGGTTGTGATTTAATCTTGTGCACACCCGGCTTTTTTCTTAAAAGAACTGCAAAAAAAAGGAGAAAAATCAAATCTTGATATTCCAATAGCATTGCGTGGCTGATTTTTTGATTTTTGTACACACACCAATATCTAACGCTTTTGAAAATCGAAATGTTCTTAGTATATTAAATTTGTGCGGATGTAAGTCACACGCAGAAAGGCCTGAGGATATTTCATCTCTTCATCGTTTCTTTTATCAGAATGCTTCGGAATCATTTGTGAGTCGACTTGTTTATCCGTCTACCGTGAAAGCTCGTCTTTCTTATCTTCGGTCTGCCTGAGAATTCGTCTGTCCGACTGTCCGTTTGTTTAAATGTGTATCTACCTGCCTCTTCCTCTGCTTAAATAGTGTCTCACTGTCCATCAACTTGTTTGACGTATGCCCATTTGCTTTTATGCGCCGCCTGTAGATCGCAACTTCCGAGATATTTTAAGGATTTGTAATGGCGTGGCCCTAGGATTAAGCAAGCTTAAAATGGATTTTATCTACTATTCATACAACATTTCATTTTGAAATACGCGTTAAGTGAAAAAAAAAATTTCTCGACAAAAATCGCCAAATAGAGTCGAAACTGTAAATTGATGCGAAAATTATGGATAGGATGACAAAATCTTTTGAAGTCTCTCCTTAAGTACAAATTTCGTGAATATTAAAGGTGCGATATAAAGCGAATGCAATATTTTTTTCAAGTTTTAATTACAGTCCTGCAAGAAAAAGATGCAAATATTTCTAAATGTAACAAACGATGTGAAAAATCTAACATACTCGCAATTCTTCAGTGATGGCAGTAAGAAAGATTATTAAGTTGTCGTAAACGCAATAAAATGATGTCTTTTTCTCTAAACTTTGTCGTTTGGTTTCGCTGTCCACTTTGGTTTTTTAGGGTTAACTTTTTTTTTACTAAATTTTATATAAAAAGAATAAAAATAAGTTTTTATAAGATTTCAACACAATGCTACTATGTTCTACTATCTAACCTGCCAACTACTATTGATACCAATGTGTTTCGTTGATTATAATAAAATATCGATTCATCGCTTAAAGTTTTGGAGACATTGAAGACTTTACAGAAAGTGGCGGCGAGCATCTCTTTTCTTTGAGGATCCGAAATGTGAAACATAAAATCCCTTGTTTAAGTGATTGAAATTCAAGAATTGTTTAAAGAATTGCGTTACATGTAGTGCTATACGGTGTTTGAACAAAAATCCCACACGCGATTATTTATAATTTCTTTGCTTTTGCATTGATAACCGTGCGTATACATAATTTTATGAAAATGGGTGGATTTAACTGTGACTACTATTAACTTGTTAATAAATGAATATTTACACAAATATATATTCTCGAGTATATTGGTATACAGAATACTAGGACAGCACGCTACACTAATTATAAGGTCATCCCGTTAGTAACAGATAAAAAGAAATATACTTCGGAAACTTCACATAAGGACTAAAGAATCCTTAGAAGGGCCGGAAAAGTGAAGCAAAAAAGTATTATAAGGTGATCTGGTATTTTTCGACATTTATACGTAACTGATTCGACTAAAAAGTATTATTTTTTTTCTTTTTTTTTCAATTTATACTCCTATACTTTGGAGTCCCGGTTCATGGCGTAAGGAAACGTATCCTCCCAGACCTCTCAAATAATTATTGTATGCATAGGTAGGTGTGGTAGGTGTTTAAGATTCGCCTTAACACAAAGTTTTGTTTGGCAATTTTTGTTTGCCTAAATCCACATGTGTGCGTGTGCGTGTGTGTGTGTGTGTGTGCCGTGTGTTTTTGCCTTTGTTTTGCTATATCTAGGCGGCATATTACGTAGTATTGGCACGAGTTCATTGACAATATGTGTTTGTTTTCGATTAGATTTAAAAGTGTAAATTTTTTTTAATTTTTTGTTTAAAGAGGCGACAAATTTGCAGATGTTTTGGTTTAACATTGTTTCGTTTGTATTATTGATTTATTTATTTACTATCGTTTCTTATTAATTGAAAAAACGATCTTTTATTAAAATATGTTTTTTTTTTACTTAGTGATTATTACCTTTGTTTTTATTTTATTTGAATGGTTGAAAACTTCTTATGGGTTAAACACTCTGGTGCGCTATTTATCTGAAATATTTTTAAAATATTTTATTTATGTTTTGTTAATTTTGTTATTTAAGAGAAACAATTTATTTTACACACATACATAGATATATATATATATATATATACATATGATATATATATATGATATATATATATATGAAAAAAGTGCGAAAATTTTTTTATTATATATTTATTTATTTATTTTGTTATTTTTATAAGTCTTGATTAATATAAAAATCATTCACGTCAACTTCGAGCATTATTCTGTTCAAGGTGTAAATATTGGGGAGGAATAAAAGTAAATTTCACTTGTAATCATATTTTTTTATTTATTTATTTTTTTTTTTGTAGTCTATTAACACATTTTTCTTTCTTTGTTTTTATGTTTTCTTTTTGTTGGTAAACAGTAACTATGTGAATTCTCATAGAGTTATTTATTCATTCATTTATTTATTTCAATAATTTTTTATATATTTTTTTTTTATTATTTAAATATTTGTTTGTTTTTTTTTTTTTTTGTTTTTGTATATTTTGCAAATGCAAAAAATCTATTTTAATATTCTTTTGTTTTCCAGCAATAAAACACAGAATATTTAATACGAAATATTATAACCAATTGGCTGTTGATTTTCATACGTTACGTTTGCTTGGGAGTAATGCGTGCAGTATCATTAAGCGCCGATTAAGCACTGAATACCGCATGATTTTTTAGTTATTATTCTAGAGTAAAAATACAAATTTAATATTCTTTTCTTCACACTATGTTAAATGGCATTATTTTGTTAGTAAATGTTGTTGCTTTTTATTATTTTAATACAATAATAATTTGTTATCATTGATAATTATTTATTTATTTATATATATTTTTTTTGTTTTTTTCTAATTTATAAATGTAAAGTATGAGAACGAGAGATCGATGTCTCTTCTTCGTATTATTATTATTATTATTATTATTATTATTATTATATTGAAAAGAACTCATTTTCAGTAAATAATTTTTTTTTTTGTTCTCTTCGAACCGATAACACACATACATGTACGCATAAATATATGCCTATGCAGACAATATACTCATTTTCAATTTCAATATTTGCCATTTACTTACTGTCTCTCTCTCTCTCTCTCTCTCTCTCTCTCCCTCTCTCTCTCTCTCTCTCTTTTTCGATTCGATCTCTCATTCTTATCAGTTCAGTTGATTCATTTCAAAGAAAACGCTGTGTTCGTGTGAATCAAAAAAATGCATTATTTTTTTTTTTTTTTTTTTGCTTATATCTTGAAAAGTATAGACATACAATGCTAATATCCATTTAAATGCCTATGTGAGTATGAATATTTAAAATGTCCCCGTTCTCGGAAACATTTACTATAAAGTTCAACGGAACAGTTACTTGAAAACAAGAATGAAAGGCAATTTTTTTTTTTTTTTTTTTTTTTTTTGCATAGTTTTTATCGTCTAGCTACTAGGACACTGAGAGACGAGTTAACTACAGAGGAAAGTGGCTTCAAACAATTTATAGCCAAAGACTTTGTCTTTGTATTTCTTTTCATAGCGTATTTATAAACTATTCGGGAAAAATGACTTGCCTGGATCTTTTAAAGCTCAAAACGTATATATATAAAATTAGGAAAGAAAGTTACATCAAAATTGCACACATTAATATCCACATATATCTGTCGTAACTCCACTTAAACCGTTTTCAAGGTAAAACATTTAAGGTCAAGGCTAAACACAAACATTAAATTTGCCATTCTCTACACTCGTGGACTTCAACACCCGAAAATTTTCCCTTCACAAAGCTATGGTGTATTAATTTTGCCACATGGCTTGGATGATATGACTTGCAGTCCACCATATGCGTTTCTTGTGTTTACTGTTCTCTTCTGCTTGCTTTTGGAACTATTAATACTTTCACTCTCATGCGATTTGCATAAATCAACTTTGAACTAGAACTGCACCGGCTCTCTTAGTTGCATTGCCGTTCAAAGCGTAAGAATATCGAGAAATATTATTTGAAACATTCCTGTCGTTCGTTCGCTCAAATTTTGTATTTGTTATTGAACTTATATGTATATAAGTTATATATATATATATATATATATATATATATATATATATAAGTAACTGCAAAGTTCATCTTATTAACGGATCTTCTCTTGCTTATTTGAGATGAAGTTTCTTATATTATTAAAGTTAAGTTTTTACTTCTTTATTTATTAAGGCATCTTTTCATAAATTGATTTTATAATAAACTTTCTATCACCGTCCAAATTGTAATTGTGTGAGTAAATCTGAGGAAGATGTATTTAGATGTCGATAAACAGTCCGATTTAAATCAAATATACGAATATTTTGTAAAATATCGGAAAAATATTTATTGATGCTACGTACCTATGCAAAATAGTTCAGTCAGTTGCGTACCTGAGGTGGCAATTAATTAATTGAATATAAAGAAAATCGTTGTGATCGCTTCATTGTAACAAATCAAATATCAGTTTACGATAAGAGACAATCAGAAAATTTCTTCGTCACATTTTTTATCATCATTGCTTCATTACTTCTGTTATATTTGGTAAGTGTACATTCGATTTATTATAGGATCATCTTTTGCTCTGATTGAAGTATTTCAGCTTCTTTGTTAGTGTGATGGCTGTCAGTGGCTTTTTGCATTAAGCGTAGAGATCGCACCTGTTCGAGATAGTTTGATGGAATTCGTTACGCTTGCATAACTTGAAAAGAGGCAGAAAGTTACTGCATCGAATTGAATCCGATCATCTCTGCCATCACTTCCCGGTTACAATCCTGCGAAGAGATCATTGTATGAAGTCTCTCCCAAATATACTTTTTTATAACACGTAAAGACACCCTACAATTATTCATATAGTAGTTTTATTTAAATGTGGCGTTATGTGCGAAGTGGTAGAAAAAGTGGTCCGATGGCGTTTGGCAGTATTTTCACATTTCTCAAAATACCTCAAAAATTGAGGCCTCTTTGTTGAATAGAAGAAAACAAGATAGACGGACGGATGGACGAACAGGCAAACTTAGATCGCTTCACATCCACTTTCTTAATCGATCAATTCACTGAATCATTTCTCGACTCGATCGGTATAGTAAATGCTCGACCTAAGTCAACTTCTTCTGCATGTTGCTTATATCCGCACAAGCTTAATATACTCTTATATCACAAGTGAAATAGGGTATAAAAGGTAAGTCTTTATATAGCAACGAAATCTAATTTATGAAGTGAGAATTGATAGAAAAACGTGCACTTACTATGGCGAACTTGAAGTACATAAATCTGTTTTTAGGGAACGACTCCATATAAAGTTTCTCACAAAACGTCAGCCCTCGCAAGTTTTTATAATTTCTTGACGAGGACACATGAAGAGTTGTACGAAAAGGAAAGTAGTGTAGTGCATGCAATACTCAACCGTGCGCGACTCTAAAGTTTCGAATGCGTTGAAGTAAGAAACCCTTAAAAACATTGCCTTAGCCTTGAAGTGAATTTTCAATAATCGTAGATAATTATTAAATTTTTTGCTTTGGCCGCGTCCATCAGCATCATATGCGTTTCAAAACTTTACATCTTTGCTATTCTCTGCAGAGTATTCACAGTGATGTCGAATAATTTTGATTTTTTTTTTTTTTTCAAGTATTTCTGAGCAGATAACATCCATTCATAATTTGACCACTTAATCTACATCTGCCAGCTGTCTGCTAGATTATGATAATATTTTACGGTTAAGTCAACTTTGAATCTCTTGATGATCAAGGTCATACAAGTTTTTATTATTTCAAAATCTTTTATGTGTATGTTGAAATGTTACAAACGGAATGACTAACCGGCCTTATCTTCATCGCTTGATAGCGTCGATATAATAAATATGAGAAAGCATCATTAAAGAAACTTTTGATTGGGTTTTGTTTGATTTTGTTTACATTATATCCAAGGCTCATATATTACGTTAACGCAATGACAGCATAACAATTTGATTGATTTACACGTACCCACGTATGAAAGAGCTCGGGGCGGCCTTAATTCATTTATCTACGCACTAATGAGATAAGAATGAAATAATTTCGAGTTATATAGAACTTTTTATCTTTTAATATGAAAGTGGGGACTGGGGTACACTGTGGAAGTGGGTTAGCTTCTCTTCTTTGCCTTCTGCAATCATTAAAACTTGGAACGACTCAAGTTAATTTACAGCGAACTGTAAAAGACCCCTTCAGGTACAAAAAGTAATATGAACAATTTTTTTGATTCTAAGCGTTATCGACAATGTATGTAAGCTGCTCAGAAATATGCCCATAAAGTTGAAAAAGAAAAATTACATTTTTTTTTTTTTTTTTTATATACTTAATAGATATATGTATATTTGGGCCCTAAGCCGATGAGGTTAAACTAGCTATGTCGTATAAAAAACAAAAAAAAAAATTCTTTTCGTTGTGTTGAAGAATATCCTCCTACATTGAAATTACGAAACGAACAAGTATTGCAATTCAATCAGTAGGAATGAGTAGCGAGAGAGAGAGAGAGAGAGTGTATGAGAGACAGAGAGAAAGAGAAAGAGAGAGAAAGATAGAGATAGAGAAAGAGAATGAAGCCAAAGCAAACAATGTGGGTCAAATTGTTTTTGATATCTTCTAAATATAAAACAAATACGCATATATTTCTTCATACATTATTTTATTTATAAATTTTACTGAGAGTATTTATAAATGCGAATGTAATATAAGTTATTCTACATTAACAGAGAAACTAGCCCATGCATGCATGCCTGTGCATGTATATCGTTCTTGTGATTAGACTATTGATTGAATGCTCGCAGTACAAGCAGTACAAGATCGATGAGAGCGTTTATAGACAGACATACATACATACATACGAGTGACTGTTGAGCGTCAGCATTTCAAACGAATGAGTGATATCCGTGGTAAACAGAAAGCTATCACAAAACAACTGGACAACAATTATATTGATAATAAGGAGATTATTATAGATTAACTCGGTATGTTATCTTAAAAATATTTTTGTTATAAATTTGTGATTAGGACAATTTTTATAAAGCAAATATGCGAGAAACATGAAATTTTCTTCAGCAAAAAAATAATTGTTGCTATAGATTAACATCCCCGTTAGACTTTATTTTTATGGGGACATTTAAATCTGGATGACATTATTAGGGAGGTTTTCTTTGGCCAAGTCACCGAATTGCCTAAATTGTGTACGCGAAAATCGAAAAGCAGAATGTAGAAAATTTAATTTACTTGTCGAAGGCTATGAAAGCCCCAAGCTCGTTGCAGAAGTGTTTGTTCATGGAAGCCCATGGTCCCCAAGAGTAGAAAAAATCTACCTATGTAATTCAAATTCCCTATGGACCGACTTTCGTCACGACGCATTAAAAATTACACCTTTTTGGCATATACGACTTTAACGTATCGTTGCGACATAGGCGACAATCTGCTGCTCCGAATTGGTGCAAGCGTAATGCTATGATAAGTCTACTCCCATATCTGTCAATTACTATTTCGATCGTCATAGGTGTGGCAGTGTTGCATTCTTGAATGATTTGGGCGGACTTATAGATCCGAAATTGAGCTTCCATTTGCAGATTCTTTCTGTGGCAAATAATAGACGTTGGTCTAACGAATTTGTTGACCTGTACGTTACTAAAATGCTTTATCTTGCACTAATTAGACCCTCTTCTTGAACATGTGGTGATTGTATGGGCATCAAATTATAATACGTATATCGATCGATCGTTCTGAATCTGTTCAGAGATCTTTTTTAAGATTTGTGTGACATGCTTTGGACTGCGATCCTCAACGAGTCCTACCTCCATATGATAGTTGCCTCAGACTTATTAATTTGCCGTCTCACACGGCACTTGGCTTGCCATGTCCGTTACTATTAAGCTATTGAGTGATGAAGTAAATTCTCCGGGTTGCTGAAGGAAATGAACATAAGTGTGTTTGGTCTCGATCCAGTAGACATTATGCAGTTACTAAGTGGCCTCAATGTTGGACAAATTCCGAATTATTTCGTCGGCTGACAGTTACGGGCTCTAATTTTAACTATTGCTATCGTTTGTGTGATGGTTCCTCGACTTCCATAAATCCGCTACCGTTCTTGGAGAAGGTGAATTCTGACTGGGCCCAGTCGGTGTTTTCCGTGATCTGTTACAGAAATTTGTCAATTTGACGTAATTGAGTTAAATTATCTTTTTTTTTAGATCTGCACACAGAGAGAGATCTGTACACAGAGAATGAACTATGGTTATTGTACTTTTGAAATTCTTCTTGTTCTTCTTAGAATCATAGATAATTTGGAAATTGTAAAATATATCGAAACATATAAAACTATGCTTAACGCATTTCATCCTTTTCCCTTCACTTTTGCTTTATCATTGATCTATTTTCATTTAGTTATGAATTCTATATTAGTTATTGTCAACACGTTTAAGATTAGAACCAATTCTCAGCAAAAGTGTGATCCATCTATGCAAGCAAGTGGTGTTCGGCAGCAGCCAAATCCGGCTAGAAAGTCGCAGGGACTACCATTTCCACAGTGAGTGCTTTCAAATGGTTCTGATATAGGTAAGGGAGCGTTGTCGTGGAAAAAAAAACCTCCTTTGTTGCTATTTTTCGTAGTCTATAACCGTGTTACACATATAGAAGCGATTGGTCGTATTAAAGGAAACGGCTTGATTTTACGGTCGATGGGGATGATGCGCTTGGGATTCTCGCAATAAACGCACTTCTCATCCTTAGTAATAATATGATGGAAAAAAGATTTGCTTTTGCATCGTTCGAGCAAAAAAAAAAATATTTCTTCCGAATCCTTCTTATTCGGTGTATATTTCGATATATTGAATTGAGCAAAACGACACCAAAAAAAAGGTATTTCTTATTGATGACGCAGCAACATATCATACAACTCAAGCCACTATATACTACATACTGCATTGGTACGCTATGTGTTTCTCAAATTTCCATTTCACACTTGTACACCTGCTATATGGCATTAATGCTCTACTCAAAAAACTGTAGTACAAAATTCCGCCCACTAAAAATGCAAAAGTCTATCGTGAAAAACCTTATCATGTCCTATACAATGTGTGAAGTCATTGTTGTGGAGTACACACGCACATGTTTCACAACTACTAATAAAAAAGAGGCTCACGTAGATTTCGTTTCTTTTTTTTTGAATAACAAACAGAGGCACTTATCGAAGACCCTTATAAGTGCATTTATGCCTTTTTAATTATCGCAAAATTTGGAATCGGTTTAGCCTCGCGGACAGTGCAGAGAGTGGTAACCACTTATTCGTTGTTAAAACTCTCTCCGTAGCAAAGATAAACACATCAAGCTGATCTCATATTCTTAATTAACTATGCGAAGCTAAGCTTAATAATCAAAATGATTCTTTCATAATTATTACCGGCAGATGTTGATGCATGCTTTCTTGCAATTCACGTGACCGTCTTTAACAAAATAAAACTCTTTCATGTGCACCACATTCATAACATCGCTTACGGTTAGTGGGAAACTGGCATAATGTGTATTTATCGGCGATTCGTCATTGGGTTTTTACTATCCTTCAGCGAAGGAAAGAAAAAAAGAGAGAGAGACAGAGACAAAGAGGGAGAGTTGTAGCCTTCTCTTCTCCAACTGTTTTATGTACTTCGTGTTATTCTTCATACGTTATTTGTTATCTATAAACTTTATTCAATACGCTTTACTATGACGTACATCTCGTTTGTTTTTATACCCTACACCACTTGTGGTACAGGCTGCATTAAGTTTGTGCGAATATACGTAACACCCAGAAGGCCTTCAGATACACCCGACTCTGAAACGATTTAAGCCTGTCTGTCTGTCCATCTATTTTTGTGTTCAATCTACAAGTCGCAAAATTTTGGAGATATTTTGATAAAATTTGGCACACTGATCTGCTTTGACCCACTTTTTCGATCATTCCTTACGTAACGCCTTATTTTGCAAAGTTGTCATATGGGAAGAAATTGCAATTTGCAAAATTTTTCGTTATTACCTGCTGTGCAGTAGTATTTGATCTTTCTCAATTGCTATGAAAAACTTGATTCGGCTGGAGCAATATTTTGACCTCCTTCTTATATAATCGTTCCGAGGAAAACGAAATCTTGATATGGTAGAAAGGTCTAATTTTCAATATTTCATGGTGAAAATTGATTCATAATAGTAAATTCACAAAGCAATCAACTTTAGTGAATTTGGACCATGTACATTTATTTTTGGATACCGCCGCCATAAGGATTCTTAGGAAATATAAATCCTTATATGGCAAAAAGGCCTAATTATTAATGTTTTATGATGAAAATTTGCTCATCATAATAATTTGACCTAAAAATTAAGTGAATCAAATTTGAACCCCATGCGGCTATTCCTTGTACCATACTCCATATGAAATTTCTTATCAATGCTAAGCCCTTCAGAAAAAGGTTTAATTTTTCATATTTTATTATGCAAATTGGTCTATAGTGGGAATTTAGCAAAAAAATTTAACGGTACGGAATTTGGATCGCATAGATCTAGTTTTTGGACTCCAACATGTATGCAGGTTATTATGAAAAGCAAACCCTTATATGGAGACAAAGTATAATTTCCAGTTTTCTATGGCGGAAACTGAAAAATTACAAAATTTTTGTGAATTAAGTTCAATTTGCTAAATTTGGATCACGTTATATGATGTTTTGGACATTCTCCGATATGTGGGCTTTCATGGGAAGTATGCAGTATGATATCACTACATCGTTTTCATGGCAGCGATTATATACGAGTTTAAAAAGACTGTCCCATCGAGATGCAAACTTCCCATATCAAATTTATAATAGGTTTAGTGATACTATTACCGAGCAGTTTTTGTCGCGAAATTTTTCAATTTGCAAATGTTCTTTCATATGATGACTTTTTTGAAATAAGGAAGGAGACATTGTATAAACCGTTCGATACAATTCATTTTCAACGGATTGCGTTCCTGAGGCATAACACATCGATATACCAACTTTCCTTAAAATATCCCAAAAATTGCGATCTGCAGTATCGTGAAGAAAATGAATGGACAGAGAGACAGACAGGATGCTGAATCAATGCGTTATAGAAAAGGTGCATCTCGGGTAAGTCTATGTGTGCGTGTTACAGACATTCGCATACATGTTTTATATGCTTGTCATAAGGGGTGGCGTGTGTAACGAACGATTGAATTTCACAATTTCGCGAGTATTAAAAAATACAAAAGTCAGGATGCAGTACGGAAACGAAAGATAAAACTTCCATTGTGTGCGGTATTATATGGTTTTCTTGCGTAGCTATGGAATTGTTATTCGATTTTTTTCTCTTTAATTGGGATAAATATTAATTTTTCTTTTTTTTTTCTGTAATTTCTTATTTTAATTGCTCAGAATTCACATCGTAACGATTGTCCATTCTATTAAGACTATTGTGGATAGCATTTAATAATCATTTATTAAAATTCATGCAAACTATTTGTTTTACAATTGTGTTAGCAATTACAGCTTAATACTCGTTTAGAATTGTGTTTTATTGTAATATAACTATGTAATGTAAAATATGTATTTCGTATGTACAGGTTTAAAATAAATTAGCAATATTTATGAATGGCATTGGAAAGTTTTATGATAATTTTGTTTATGATAGTTTCTTGAAAGGCTTTACAATGGATGATTATGACTTGAAGAAAAGGTAAAGTAATCAATGAAAAGTGATAAAAAAAAAAAAACAAGTAAGAACATTTTAGTCGGGTAAGGCCGACCTTTAGATACCCTACACCACTTCGCCTACTTTAGTAATAATTCGCCCGTTTTACTAATAATCCACTAAAAATTATACATCATTTTCATGCAAAAGCAAATTTTTCATGAAAGCTGGCACGTGGAAGGACGGCCAAAGTTAGCAATGTAGGCGTAGGTCCGAAATATTTGATTAGTTTTTGGTTTCCGTCATAAAAAATTTGAAACAAGACTTTGTCTTGATATAAGCGATTGTTTTTTACGTTAGTCCCTATATATGTTAGGGTCTAAAAAATAAACCTATGTGACTCAATTCGATATCGTTAATGTTTTTACTCAATCGCTACTATGGGCCAATTTTCGTCATACAAAATTAACAAATAGGCTTACTATATATGAGAAATCTTATAAGAAGTGGCGGTCAAGAAACAACACCCATACGGATCAAATTTGTATAAACAAATTTTCATCATAAAACATTAAGAAATAAGCCTTTTTGGCAATATAAGGGTTTAGATTTCCTGAGAACCATGCAAAAAATAGGTCCAAATTCGATAAGGTTGCCGTTTTTGCCAATTTACTAAAATTAGATATTTTTACCTTATGAGGATTCAATTTTTGCACGAACGGTTATATGACTCACCCAATGACTTTTATCGCGAAATTTTGAAAAGTGCAAATTTTTTCCACATAACGACTTTTGAAAATAAGGCGTTATAAGAGGAATGGTCAAAAAAATAAACCGATCCCAAGTAGCCCTTGGGTCAAAGTAGATCAGTATACCAAATTTCATCGAAATAACTCAAAAATTGCGACCTATACGTAGATAGAACACAAAAATTCATGGGCACACATCAGACGGATAGACGGAAGGCAAGGGATATAATATAAGATGGGTCTATGTGAAGCCCTTCTGGGTGTTATATAGGTCCGTACAAGCCACAAGTGGTGTAGGGTATAATGTTATTCGGTTGAAACCGAATGTTTTATAAAAACACTTACTAAAAAAAAAACTATCTCTATACCTTGTAATAATTGGGGGGCGTGGCTGATTTTTTTTATTTTAGTAGAATAAAAATGCAAATTTATGTCATGCAATTATTGTAGCTTATGAGTAACGAGCGAAAATGCGGAAAGCGAACACATCATAATTTTTATTACAGTGTGGGCGTGTTCGTTGACCAAACAGTTGACAAAACCCCCCCCCCCCATCTTTCGGTAATGGGTATAAAGACAAAGAAATCATAAGTAAACATAGAATAGTAAAATGAAATGTATTCAATTTGGTCGAATACCTTATACCCAACATCTTAAACACATTTTTCTTAACTCTGGACCGATCGCAACTTTTTACATGTTTTCTTACATTTGTGTACTTCAGGCAAGCTCTTGACAAAAATTGGCACCGTTTTGTAGCTGTTGTTATATCCGTTCAACAATCAACAATGATTTATGAAATCGTTCCCGTGCGCGAAAACATGGTTTTGTAGTATAACTTTTGAGAGAACCAAACGGAAGCAAACATAGAGTCATGTTCGCATTATTCGTGGGCATAGTTAAATGCGCCCAATTTCTTATGCTGGTTAAGAATATGTACACATTTCGAAAGCTCTAATCGGTTGACATCGTTGATGAGCATATCATCAATTTTGCAGTCGTCGACGTACGCATGAATAGATAAGATGTGAGGAAATATTTTATTTCCCAAATTCCAAGCACTGTTGCACTTACGGTGGATTGTTTATATAGCCGTCGTCTCATTGCTGTTTTCGTATAACGCTGTGTAATAAGCTATCACTGGATATCAAGCTGGTACACAAATAATGTAATCGGCATCTTATTGCTCCTGCTATGGCTACAAACGCGCTACTCTCTTACCAAAGGTAAACTATATATTCTACAAGTATAGCTTTAGTGATCCCTCTATTTTGTTCGCTTGTATCGTCTTAGTATTCGTCTTAATCTGAGCGTAGAAAAACGCAATCGAACTATTTTTTCAAACGAGTGCATTACATAAGTTCACTTTTCAATCACGTACACGAATGCAGCCGTTTCTCCAACTAATAGATTTATTAAATACGATAAACGATGACTCTTGCACATGAAGGAAACGCTTCACAGCCTTGGCAGCAACAAGTTAGTTGGTGGCACTTCAATATTTAATCAATAATATGAACAAACATTGAAGAGTTTTAACAAATTTAATTACTTTTATATGTTACTGACAGTTTAATTATGTATGCTATGCTGCGAAAAGGTGTCACACTTTCAAGGCTGTGTTAATTAATAAATTCTGTTAAATTGAAATTTGCAGTGAAGCGAAGAGATCATCTCTTCAATTTTTATGCTTCACATATTTAACAAAATCTATGTATCATAACTTTAATGATTGCATAAAATTATGCATTTCTTTACCGATTTTTTTTATATATATGTTGTAGAGAATACTTTATTGACAAGCATTCGCAAAACTTGAGAAAAATTCTTAAATATTAATATTGATATGCAATTCAATAGAAATTCTCACTTATTTAACCGCGATTGAGATAAGCCCCACTTGCAGCAAACTGATCAAAAATTATCGATAATTTGTTAAATTATACGTTTCATGAGAAGGAAATTTTCTCTTAATCTCCGTACAATATGTAATCATGGGCAGTGACAAATATTTTTACCAAGTTCACGACATTCAAAACAAACCGTCTGCTATACGGCTCTGATAGCATTCAATATCTTCTTAAGTTTTTTTTAAGAACAAGGTTTAAGCCGAATCTACTATCACTCACCACTAGCTTGTATCAAGTATAGAGTGCACCTTGAGCAGGCTACTAGATACAAATAACGACTACCTAATCAGTGTTCGCGAGTACAAATCTTAGGGTGGTAGAGTTTACTTTGATCGCAGCTGTAGCGAGTGCTTAGTCGGTATCAATTGGTCACACACCCACGAAGCTACGATCCTCTACCTATCTCTCTTTTTCCAACACTTCTTTTTGGTCGCCACCGTGCTACACGAATAGGGGAAATCGACGATTAATTGGATGACAGCGAACGACAAGGACAGCAAATATGGCCCCTTATAGACTAAAGATCGGTTGTCTTTTTGACACGCAAGTAAAAAGGGGGTAAATGTAATGGCTGGTGATAAGCAATAATTAAAGAAGAAAACCAACCACTAAAGAAGTTTCTTTATACTCAATATATATGGTGTTGATTGCAAAATAGGGTAGATATTCATATTCTGCATATATCGATCGTACATTATATTGTAAATGTCATGTGTCCTTCAACAAATTTGCCAAATATTGATATCGCACGGACATAATTTGCGGAGAATGTGTGACATTTTATATCCTACACCACTTGTCGTACAGAGTAAATTTAGTTAGTGCGGACGTATGTAACACATAGAAGGGCTGACGATAGACCTCAATTTTATTATACTAATCGATTCAGAATCATTTTCTCAATCGATCAAGTCTGTCTGTCCATCTGGCCGTCTGATATCTGTCCACGTATTTTTGTGTTCAAGCTGCAGCTCGCAATTGTCGAGATATTTTGATCAAATTTGATACACAAGACGGACGAATAGACAGACAAGCTTAAATCGATCTGCAAAGTGAATCTAAATCTATCGGTTTAATAAAAGATGGACATATCCCAACCTCTTCTAGGGTTTGCACACATTCGCATAAACTTAATACATCCTTTCACCTCGTATAAAATTTGAGGAAAACAAACGCTTTCTCTTTAAGATGCAACTGAAAATTCTACATTAAGTGCCAACATTTTCCGGGCATAACATTAAAAAGGAGTAAAATGATCAGTTTTTGTTTTTGAACTTGACTTGAAATGAACGAAAATGTAACTTTACTATAAAGCTTTCAAATGAATATTTGACGAAGTTGTGAGCATAATTTTTAACGTGCAAATCGACAACAGACAGCTGAACAAAGTGATAGGCCTTCGTTCAATTTATATTGTGAAGTCTCGGATGCCTATTTGTATGCGATACAAACACTTGATCAACGGAGTGTGTCCTCTGCAATGAGTATGAAAAAAGAAAGTTTATTGCATAATTGAAAAAGTCGCAATACTTTTTAATAAAAGTTCATACACATCGGTATTCTTACTATAACATTTCTTCTTTGTGCATGCAGTTGACATAACGCTAACTAATGTCTCGTTTTGTTTAGAGTAAAAACACTCCAAGTAGTGTTGACATTTTATTAAACTATTGACATATGTATTGTGTATGTATACTACGCAAATAAGAACCGGGCGATGTCGTATGCATATCACACATAACATTTAAAATATGATATGACAAGGATCCTTGGAAAAACAGCCATCAAATATTTCTTTTAATTTTTAAAAAATTCAACGTAAATGTATTCGTAACATTACTTCGTTAATAAAAAAAAAAAAAAAAGCTGTAAGAAATCAAAATTTAAAAAAAGATCTAAGATATCCTTAGAGTAAGAATTATATGTGAGTTTTTTTTTGAAGACTAAGGTAGTTGTGTAAGTTTATTGCGAAATTTGCAATAACTCATTAAAGTGTTAAGTAAAAAGTGAAGCATTTTTCTTTCTTGCTTTTTTATACCCACTACTGTAAGATGGGGGTATACTCATTGTGTTTGTTTTCATAGCATATGTAGCACACAAAAGAAAGCTTCAGGGACTATAGAAAGTATATATGTTCTTCATTGGCGTGCAATTCTGTTCATGTCTGTCCGTCTGTGTGGTGTTTGTTGTTGCTACGCTCCTGGTCGCAAAAATGAAGATGTCATCTCCAAATTTGGTAGACACATTGGAAGTTTTTGCATGCAGTTTGGTCTTGAAACTGAACTAAATAGGTCAAAGCAGAAGGCCGCAGTGGATCACAAACTGAACGCAACTCCGTTTTTTTAAACAAAAATTTTCGGTTTTTTGCTCTTTACTCGGAAATTATTCAAATTAGAAGGTTGAAATTTTCCACATTTACTTTACGAAAGACTATAACCTTTACGTGCAAAAATCGACCATGCCCACACAAAATTACAATTGATTAGATTTTATTTTTTTCACTTCTTTGAGGTTTTGTGCTCATTTATCATAAAACAAACAAGACAAAATGTTGAAAAGTATTTTGTGCATTCCTCAAATGAAGATACATTACCTGCCTTAAAATGGCTATGGCAGACACAGCGATCTGGTGGATTAATTTTTTCTTAATAATACCAGTGAGTCATATGGGTGCCAAATAAAACTAATTGGCGAGTAGAATGCGAAAGGCATAGTAGAGCGTATGCGATATTCGGCTTTTGCCGAATATAACTTCTTACTTGTTTTGGCTGTAATAAGCATATAAAATGTGATTTTTTTAACGACATTTTTATTGTGATGCACTTTACTATAAATATTAAATGTTGACATAAATAAACTGCCATTAATAACGTGTTTAGATGTTTATTATTTAAATTAAAACATTAGAGCAAATAACTACTGTAAACTCTACTTTAACAAATTCTTTTAACCATTTAATTGTGCATGACGAAGATATACATTAAGATCCGTCCATCCGTCCTTGTCGGATTTGATCATAAAGTTTTATCATTGCGAATGTGTATTCGCCCATATACTAACAAATAGAAGATATTTTTGTTATTTTGTCAAATCGTTTCATTACAAAGTAATTTCTTATTACACATATTCTGTGTACACCCGTCGCTAAGGAGGTAGATAAAAGTTGACTGGTTACATTGGAAAAGTTGATTTTATCTTTATTCAAAGTGCTGTATGTTCGTAGGTATGCATGCAGGTGCATATAGCCCATAAAGTGATTAACATAATATTCTAAACCAATTTAATTATGTCCGTCTATCTGTCTGCCTGCCTATATAATGTCTGCGAACATTCTCTTGGTCGCAAAAATGCACCAATCGGCTTCAGATTTGGTACAAAGATTGATAGTTTTTGAACGCAGATTAGTATTCAAATTAAGGCAAATCGGCTAAAGCACACGATCATGATACAACATAATCTGAGAGCACCTCTGTTTTCAAAAATTGGAAACTTTGATTGTTTTGCTTGTTGCTTATAAACCACAACAGATATAACGATAAAAATATGCATCGCTATTCTTCGGGATAACGGGGTGTACAAGAATGGGAGAAACTTGTTACTTACTTGTTCAACTGAATACTTAATCGAGTTTATTTACGAATGGACTTTAGTCGCTTTGGAGTTAAAAACCACACATACTTTCGCTTGTTCTCGTGATAAATCTTAAAACTCTGCTCGACTCCTCTTTCATTGCCGTCTATTTATGTTTGCGTTGTAATGTTAGATTCCGTTTAAGCCTATTTTGAATATAAATACATCGCTACTAAGCAGTTATTCGAACTAAACTATTTAATCAATCGATTTTGAAGTAATGACATGTTCGCACAAATAGCAGAAGTTGCTGACAACAATATACTTTTGTGGCCTAAGATATAATTCCCGAGTTTTTTTAAATGCCTACTATATCGTCGTATATCTAGTATATCGGAAATTATTTTTTTTATTGTCACCGTATAAAGCCTTTTGCAATATTTTCAAACCAAATTTTGACGAAATCTTTCAAAAATGTTTATTGAATTGTATTATAGTGATGTCGACAGTTCGTATCGCGAGGTAAAAGATCCATGGCGCTAGCCGTCCAACTTTGGGATTCTTGTGAGTACTGCCACCTTCTTTGGTGCGGAGCAACATACTATGTCCGTCGTTACAAAGTGTTCGCCAAACATCTGGTGTCTGAGTGTTCAAATGATCACACATTCATACTGGATAGGATAGGACGTTTCATGAAGTGATATGCGAGATCGAATTTGAATTTGTCATCTTAATTTTTCTGACTTGGTCAGAGGAAGGTACGGATGGATTTGATCAACTCGATACAACTTCTCATCTTTCTGTTATCTCAATCTAAGCTTTTCGAGCGAAAACTCAAAATTTGATTTTTTTTCATTTGAGTATCGGAAAAATTTATGAAATTCACTTTAAGGAAACCTTTTAAATTATTTTCCGCAAACCATTAAACAGTAATCAGCATACTACGCATAGTTTTTACTAAAATTCTTTGCTTTGTTCTTTGTCCTTATAATTGAATTAATGTTTCATAAAATTGAATTAGAAAAACCTTTACAAATACAATCATAAAGTTTACTACATGATTAAAAGTTTTATGAAATTTTGCGAAAGATTTTAAATCAAAACTTCATTTAATTCAATTTTATACCTACACTATAGCAAGAATTATGTCGTTATTGCATAATTTATTACACTACCAATGTAATAAAGCATTCAGAGAGACCTTAACAGTCATTTGATTGGATTCATATAACTGTGAAGTTTTAATTGAAAAAGAAAAATTAACGTTAATGGCAACTCATGTGAAAACTTGTCAAAGCTAAGCAAAAGATATTGTGTAAGAACGGCAAGGAAAACGCCGGCCCAAAGCGACAAATAATGAATATTTAATTATAAAGCAAATATCCAGTAGAAAAAAAGGTGGAAAGAAAAATATAAATAAAGAAATTTTTGCCTACCATTTAACAAGCGTTTCTTTCTTCGAAAAGTTTCTATTCAACCCTATTTTGCTTTTGCTTTACATTGGACACCAAAAGAAACAGCAACCTGTTGAATATCGGTTTCTACTATCCTATGGGTTATGTATGTAAAGGAAACTAACTATATAAGGTAAAGTTCAAATGTCAGTGTGAACGAGAGAAGCTTCATTTAGTTACGCTAGTCATAATTGAAAAGAAGTGATGAATGGTGTGAGGAGAATATGTATCAGTACTTGTATGTGCATGTGTATCATGTACAAGCAGAAACGCTTAAACGTCCTTTAGCAATAGACAGTTTTCATTAAATTCAAATAAAAAGAAAGAAAATGAATAAACATCTGAAAAGAGTTCTACTAGTGCGTCTAAAGGCCAATCTTACTTAACCACTCAAGAGGACTGCAAATAATATTATAAATAACATTACGTATGAGTTATGTAAAACAATCGTTAATTTGAATTCAAATTCTCGCATGAATGAATAGAACTACAGAGCCAGAATCTCATGCAAGAAATTTCGTGCAATAATTCGCAATATTTAAATATGAAAATTTAATCATATTTAAGTTTACTTAGAATGAGATTTACATGAAATATATTTAACCAAGAATTTTTACCTACTAAAGAGATCAAACAATCGAGGAAAATAATTAAAGCAAAAATCATGAAACCAAACTCGAAAGTTCCATGTATAAACTAAGCGAGTAAGCAGAAACACTGTAGAGGAGATTCCTAAAAATTTCATTCATACATGCATTGTGTATTCTTGACAAAGTCTTTAATCATTCAAGTAATCGGTAAGCAAAGGAGTTCTAAGAAAGAGTTTTCTCATATACAATCAGATAATTTCTAGATTCTACATTCAAAAATTTGTATTTTCTAGATATTTTTGTAAGTGGACGATAGTTTTTAAAGGAAATTTCTATAAAGTTTCTGAAATATTTCGCAAGCAAAGCAAAGATGAATTTTACTTCGGTTGGATAATTTTGGCGTTGAGAGTGGAGTTAACCCAAAAAAAATTTCCCATATCTAATGATAAAGATGTTAGAAACAACTCATAGAAACAAGCTTAAGTTGTCAAGCGATCGAAAAATACTATTGTCATGTTTAGAAAGCCAGAGCTAGGCCCTCTGCTTATGTTTGCATTATTGAACACTTTCATTTTGGACTGAAGTTCCTCTTTTCGTAAATTCAGAGCACTTTACAAAAATTGTGATATAAGTTTGTTTCATTTTAATGACTATACCTTACACCACTTGTGGCACAAGGGCACGTTAAGTTTTTTCTGATGGCTGCAACACCCAGAAGCACATGGGATAGATCCACATTTTATTACACTGATCGATCGAGAGGCACTTTCTGGATTGATTTAAGCTTTTTTCTCCATCTGTCCGTCTTGGTTTTTTGTGTTCAACCTATAGGCCACAATTTTCGAGATATTTTGATGAAATTTGGTAAGCCGAAGTGTTTTTTGGTGCAAAGACGAACACTATTGGTAACCATGCATATCGGACTATTTTCTCAGCCACTGCCTAAATAACGCCTTATTTGGAAAAGTCTTTATATGGGTAAGTGTATAATGGACCGCGATCCGCTTTAGTGTTTTTATATATAACACTGAAGGAGTAGAAGTGGGTGTGCTGAATTTGCCTTCTCCTCCCCTTTGCAACAGCCAAATGAAGTCAAGGCCTGAATCAATTAAGCTTCGCCTGTGTGTCTATCTATCCTGCATTGCTGAAACTCTACACATATTTTTAACGAGCAGACAGACGTGGCGAGCAGGCGTATTCGCAATAGACAAAAATATTCACAAGTCATATCGAATAATGATCCGAAACTCGGTACAAACACTGACGAAGATTTAGGGAAGATGAGGAGAACGGTTCTTCTCTACACACGTCTAGTAAAAACGCCTGGAGAAAAACGAGAAGGGATTTACAGTCCACAAGGTCTTCAGTTAAAATTTATTAAAAATGCTATCTAGGACCAGCAGAAAAAGTTCACGGTTCCGTTTATAACAAAATGTTTTCTATTTCTTTTATATTTGCGAGGACGAGAGGACGATATTTGTTTATGTAAATTTTCATCTTATTGCGAATAGATCGAGAGATGGAGAGAAAGAAAATTTTTATGCGGATGGAAAGCAAACAATGGTCTTACATAATCCTTTTCAACTCATTAACGCAACGTTTATTACTCCTTTTTAGGCTCGTCGTGAAAGTAGAACAACTATTTCAGAAATTCATTTTCAACCACATAGCCAGGCATAATGCTTAGTCCCAGTTCGGATTGTCTGTAATTAGTAAAAATCAATTCGAAAACGACTAAGAGAAAGTACAAGAAATATTTGTACAAAAAGAATGCTTGAACTTAAAAACGCATGAGTATCTTGTTTCATCGTATTGTAGCAAAAATATATTAAATGTATTTAGTTAAATAAATCTACGATAAAATTGAATTCAATAACATTTTCATACTCTTGTAACGTTCAATAACAATAACAAAAACGAAACGAAACTCATGTATTCGTAATAAGCACGTGAGTGCATTTTATAGGCAAACGCATTCACATGCATACAAGTTTTATTAGATAAACATTTTATGTACTTACACGTGGATGATTGTATTATTTGTTGAGAGTCTCGTGTATTCTTAAATCCATGCAGGATACCTTCATACATTTTATTGATACGGCTCGCATGCAAATTTTCATGTCTGTTTTTGATCTATATTCCTAAGGTTCTTAAGGGTCACGGTCGTTATTATTACACAAAAAAATTTAATTTTATTATGTTTTTAATTAAATTTAACATTTCTATTGTGATTGGTTTGCCTTTCTTTACAATTAAAACACAAAAGTTAAACAAGTTTATGAATAGTCGTAGGATTCTTCCTTTCATTAAACGTATTAATTGTAATCAATCAGTTTTTTTTGTTTTTTTTGTTTTCTTTTTTTATTAATTTATTTCTTTAGCACGTGCTTTTTGTGCAACAACAATTTTTCAACTAATCTGAACCATGTGCATTCATATAATATTTTCATGTCTTGCTTTCCTTGCTTTCTTTTTTTATATGCATTAGTAGTATATATGTGCATACTTATGTAAGTTTACATCAGCCACCTGAGGAATATGTTATTTTTTTTTGCACAGGATGTTCATCATCGCCGCATGCCACCGCATTTATGTTTGTTGTCGTTCTTACACTGTTTCATTCTTCTAATTATCTTTTCTTTTTTTTTTTGCTTTTTGCCGCATTATCAAGTTTTTTTTTTTTTGCATTCGCACAATATCCGATGCCATGTGATTTGTTTGCTTTTATGAAACTATAGTTGGCGTTAAAGTTTCCGTTATGTCTTTGTTTGTATGAGTTAAGGAAAAAACTCATTTTTGCTTGTCTTTCTTTCTGTTAACTTTAAATTCTCTGTTAAGCTTTAAAAATGTTGCTGTTGCCTGAAAGCTTAGACTTGCTGTTGCATTAATTCGTGTTAACAGATCTCTTAAAATGTACTATGTGCAGTTATTGCTGTAAAGGTGATACCGTGTGTGATTTCTGTGTAAATAAAAAGTTTATTTTGTTTTAAGCTTTGGAAAGTCTATTGTAGACACTTACCGTTATTAAATGTACAAGTGAGATTTTCTATAATCGTTTCTTATCATTTAACTTTTAATCATAGTTTATGGCTTGTGATTATTTTAGAATCTCGACTAAAAGTCACATTCATGCAACAAATCCAATTTGGATGAAATTTGAATATTGGAAATATCGCAATGAAGTCGGAAAGATGAAGGATGAAGAAGTGTGTATATTATACATTCGAATTTCGAGGCGACAACGCTTTGACGGAGAGTCAAAAAAATCGTGATATATGTGATAAAGATGAAGCATGCAAATGCTTTGCTCGTCTTCGCTTTAGAAATTTTTCCGTTAAACACGCGCTGCCTTTGTACTTGCACCTCGTTGATTAGATCGTTGAAATTCTTCAAAAAAATTAAGATATATATTAGCGTATGTCGTCTTATGACATCTCTGCGCAATTAAATATTAGTTAACATTAGTTTTTGGTTTATCTCGTTACACTTCCGCTGCTTGAAAGGAGCATTTCGTTAGTCAGTGTTCAGCTCGTAGGATACAATAAATAATTTCAATAGAGTTGCAAAAGTTAATCGTGAGACGTTGCTGGTCCTGTTTCTGTAATAAACGTGCACGCTTGTTATGAAGTAAGGATGATTAGTTGCAAAATTGATTTTCATTCCTAATTTCAACTAAAATTTTAATATTTTGCATTTATCGAGTGAATTTTCGCTGTAAACAAAATTTAATTTTTTTTTTTCTAATAAAAATAAATTGTTTTTGTATTATATGTTTGTTCGGTATGCCCTATTTTGCACGCTTCTTTGGGAAAATGTTTACATTTTTTTTTTTCATTTTACACGATTTTTTAAAATTGTGCAACATATCCCTAAATTCACTATAACGCGCATATATCTCTTTACACGGTTTTCTAAGGAGCATATCTACCGTGTAAAAAAGAGTTGGTTGTATTTGCTTACTTTCTGCCTTTTTCTTTAGCAGTCGTTTTTCCTACGCTACAATGCGCTAAATTCTCAATAAATAATTATTTACAAGACCCCAAAAAGTTGACCAGACCGCGATCAAAATATGCTTTTACTTTTCGCCATCCCGCTATATCTATGCTCGGTTAAGCGATTAAATTTAACTCCGCTATTAGCTGATTCCACAGTCTGTTCAGCTCTTGATACTCTTGGGTTTTGGTTCAAATTTTTCATCTTGCCCCGGTCGCGTGTGATGAAAGACAGCATTACGTCCATTTGTTCTGTTGCAATTAATCTGTAAATACCGCTGACGTTTGCCGAAATGAATTTACGCAAAGGATCAGAAAGATACTTACCTACCCACACACACACACGTGCTGTAACTCATTTATTGCATTCTCTATTTTTTTTCTTTTTTGGTTTTTTGTTATGTTAAAAATGCTTATTATTTCACTGCATTTTATATAATTTTGCTTTTATTTACGTTTGTATGATTTTGTTATTGATGATGTTTGCTTGTAAGCAAACAAACCTCAAATTTGCAGCTTAATTCCCTTTTATTTAATAGAATGACGAAATGTCGAATGACGAAGAGGTGCCCTGATCATATATCTTTTAGTTAACTGGCTCCCAGTTAGAACGGCGTACTGTGAAATCTATTTAGTTATGAGTTGTATATGGTTTTCATTATTTGAAATTTATTTCGAAAAAATAATGGGCAAATTTGACACTTGTTTGTTTACAATGACACAATCCATAACGAAATCAATGAGAAAAAGTGCTCGGTGTAATGCGTAAGTAAAAACCGCTACTCTCCAGTCGCGGATAGTCTCAAGATCGTAACAATTCCAAAGTAAGAGCTGAACGCATCATCTAAGGCATGTAAATTCTCCTTATGACATCACTCGCGCCAAATTTTCTTCAACTGTGTTCGAAAACGTCGCAAATGTATACAAAGATTTACTTACATATGTTCAGGTAACGTAGGAGGAGGTCCCCCCTTTCACGCCCTTTCACACCCTTTCCCCTTCTACGTCTTACAAGATTCCTTTTCCGCTAAACTCGACGTTCCTCTAGTGCCAACTAACACAATATTAGAAAAGAAACCAGGTATATATATTTATAAATATATGTATTCCTTTATACACACATATATATTCCTCAACATTACCTGATTATTTAATAACAACATTTTATTGACCTTTTTTTCGTTTTGTTTAGCAAAATGAGTAAATGAGTTTTGACAGATTTGAGAGAGCGTTTCTCCTATCTCTTGTGCATACACATAACTAAAAAGGTCGAAAACCGAAAGTGAAATCTAGTTAACGCCATACATAATCAATGGCCTAGCTAACGCCTTAGATTATCAGTGCCATATACTTTGATGTTGTTGTTGTATAAGAAGAAGAAGAAAGAAAAATATGTAGTCTACTATAAGAATTTGTTTTTTTTTTTCTTTTTCTTCTGAGCCGAGCATTTGGGTTCCAACGAGTAGGGAAAGAATACTTTTATTTTTCATTTATAAGATGTAAGGAACATGTAAGGATACGTGGTAAATAATTTTATCATTTTGAGAGATTCGTTTTATTTTTTTAAATTGCATTTTGTCTTTTTTAGCATTGAACATAAAAAAAAAAAAATTGTTAAAGAAATGAGTTGCAAGCCTGAGGCCACAGCTGAATGATTGCGAGGAAATGCAAAAGCAATTTATCAGATTTATGAATTGTTGGCTAATCCAAAAAGTGGACGTAGGCGAAAAGATAATATCGTTTACCGAATATCAGTTTACCCGATTGCGATTCCTCTTCAGTCTCGAAAGGTATGTAGAGTATGTAACTGAAACATTTTGAAAAATATTAAGCCTTGTGCAAATTTTCTTAGAAATCGTTCCATATTTTACCAAAAAGCCGAATTCAAGAGTGACGCATCCCATTGAATTTGCATCAAGCGTGTGCACAAAGTCGTTTGAATGCGAATGAAAGAATTCAACACCCGCTTTGCCGCCTGCCGTTTGAGATCGATCTTTGCGTTTACCGGTGTGTATAATAAATTTACGTTTGAAATGAGCTGAAAATTTTAGGTTTTCCTGTTGTTGTTGCGTCGTTGGTATGCGTACCACTTCTAATTCTTCGCGAGAACATAGCTTTAAAAATCTTTTGCAAAGTAAACGTAAATGTCAGCCAATTCATGTTACCAGCGTTGCGTCCTTGGCAAAAATAAACTACACATTCAATTTCATCCTCGGGTGGTAGCTTATGATCATTTACTTCAACGGCGGCATCTTCGTCATCATCCAAAGGAATGCAGTAGCGACATAAGAACACAACATTCGCCAAAACGCTTTCAAAACGAAAGCTTCTGTAGCCTTCAAATTGTAATTCCTATCTTCCTCTAATTGCTCTGCTTCACTTAGAGGCATGGATTGCTGACGAGGCATAAACAAAGCAGCCAAATCTGCCCGTGTTTCTTGCTGTGTAGCCCACTTAGTTAAATCAGCTCCAGTCTTTGCTACGGAAGTGCGTGTAAAGTCTACAGCCATCACTTCATCCCAACCGATAATTTTGCATTTGAAGATCTGCGTATCAGTGCCCTCTTGTAAGCGGGTAACCATAGCGTACGGAGGTCACTCAATCGTGGGAAACAGCTCACCTGAAAGTTTAATGGCTGCAGCACGAACTAAACGGGTCGATTTTTGAACAAACCATACAAACAAGTCTGTGTAACAATCCAAAATACTGACTAGCAACGTGTTAATCAATTTTTGTCCAGGAATTTCGACTTGAGGCAGTTCCAGATACCCCAAACCGAGCTGAACCTGATAAAACCGTGGTCTAGTTAGCACAAACTTATCTTCAACATGTTCCTTGATATACAATTTAGAAGCCTCATCAGGATCAACAACCAAATTTTCCCAAAACTCTGAACTTTTATAGTGTATAGCATATCTTCTACAATATAAAAACCGGTGGCAGTACGACCGCCTTCAATATAAGTAATTGCCGTATCGGAGAGAGAGCTAAAAATTCCTCGGACTCGTCATCTGAAAAATGAAGAAAAAAGATATAAAAAAAATTAGATTTGAAAGTTGAATACTCACTATTACCTCAATACATAAAAAATAGGAAAACTCTCCTTTTTGTAAGCCATCGACCAATTCAAAAAACTTGAATATAATAAATATAGTAATTTATGCCTATTTTTAAGAGCAACAGTCACTTTTGCTCGTGTGACCTCTGAAATAAAAACAAAGGCAAAAGATGTTGTCCTTCGCAATCGCAAGGCTACGAACAATCGCCTAACTAAGAAGCATCGATTCTCGAGAGCTACACTAATTATATAATTATTATACTTATATTTACAAGCCTTTTAGTAACAAGTGTTTATCAACTGTTGCAAATGTTGTTGCTTCTAAGCGTTTGAGAAATGTATTTCAATAACTTACTGTTGCGAACTCGAATTTTGTGGAGTTGGATTCCGGCAACAAGACACAAAGAAACAAAACAGATTGCTTTTCTATTTCTATTATGCGTGTGTTCGAGGCGGCATACCTATAAAATTATATTTCTATGATTTCATTGTAATGTAAAAGGTCGTTGCTATTATTATTGAAATATAATAATAATAACAATAAATAAATATTTTAAAAACTGTTACATTAATTAAAATGAAGCTACATTTAATTTTAAATATTTCGTTTATCAAAAAGCACGATGTGACTTTAAACGAGACAATTTTGAAATCGTGAAATTATTTTTCCTAATTTATTAAAGTCATGGTTTGTAGGAAATGTCGCGGTTATGTGTGAAACAATTCACTCTGGAGGTGTTTTATGAGCACTCCAGCCATGAAAACACTTTGTAAAGCGTTTAGATTCTTTATTTTTGAACGTTAAAAATAACTTGCGTTGTCTTTCCGGCTGCTTAATACGCCTATGTTGGATATAATAATAATTTCTTTTATTTCTTTAAGCCCATTAACCACTTACTTGTGCTGACTTGTAAGCCAATTTTATTTCAACTTCACCGCATCGCGAACCCAACCAAAGAAATACTTGTTCACCATTATTAAGTATCATAATATCATCGTCTGCTAAATCATCTTGACAGAAGTCTGTACATTTTACGCTCATCATCGTGTGCCTAAAAAAAAGAAAAGAACTACATTTCTATAATATTGGGGGACAAGGTTGATTGTTTCTATTTTTAAAGTAAAAGTGGAAATCTATATAGCATATGTGTTGTGCTTTATAAGTAATAAGTAAAACGCACGTACCACAAAGGTATTCGCACTTTCGTCTTATATAGCCGTGCAGGCGTTGTAGGCTAGTTCGTTGAAAAGATTGGGTCCTTTTCAATTTCTTTTGCAAGTTTTTAGGCGATATTCGCGCTTTTGTGAATGGGAGAATGTTTATCGTAACTACTGCACTGTTACGTGGACGGACAGATGGACAGTTGAACGAAAACCAAAAAAAATTTTTATTCTTTCATTTTTGCGGCCAGGACACACGTTTAAATCGATTCAGAATTTGAGCCTGATCCAGAATATATATATTTTGTAGACTCTTTGAAGTTTCCTTCTTCCATTGCAAGCGTTTTGCTAAATGAACATATTCATCGTTCTATCTCGATGGGCATAAAAATGACGTTCAAACGAGACGACAGTGGACAGAAATCCAGGCTTAAAACTGGTTTGCAGCATTTCGTATCGGCGTTTCTGCCACCCATTCTAGAAGGCGAGTAGCAGCTGGTTTCTGCTCGGAAGTTTTCGATATTAAAAACTCTTTGTGTTCTAATCGGCCAAACATTGATAAAGTCCGTGAAATAGACCAGTAAATTTCTCCTTCATGGAAGTGGTAGATAGTCACACATTAATCAAGAACCTGCTTTCAACAATCTGCAATTTTTGCAATTGTAAGTACTCAGTTAACGTATGACAGATGGACTGACAAAAATCCGGCATACGGCCGAAAGATGGCATGCATTAATGCATTCATGTTTTAATACGTTCTCCCCAAATTCAACGCATTTCGTACTCAAATTAATGAGCGAACTTTGCATTAAAAGAAATTTTTTTTGAAATTTCAATTGCATTGATTACGCTTTAAGAAAAGTGAAAAATTTTGCTTTCCTGTCTTTCTTTGTAGTAATCGGAAATATCTTGAAGGCAAAAATGTAACGTCATTGGATTTGGTAGAATAAAATAAGGACAATGTTTTGCAACCCGATGTATGCGTGAACTTTGAGTTTTGCTGAACAACTATAGCAATAGCGATAGCCTAGCGGAAGCTTCAATGAAGTATTTCCTCTTCGAGTAAAGCAGCCTCAATCAGAAAATGAATTAGAAGGCAGAGTTATAGATGCCGATAATAGAAAGGGAATTTTAAAAGTAGAATATAGCTTAGATCAGAAGGAGAACGTGGCTTACATTAGACTGGTATTCCTCCTTTTTGTATTTTCATTGAATATCGTTAGCCTTTGAAAAAAGGGGAAAATTTTAATGGAAATTCCTATGTAAGGATTTGATAACAAACACCCGACTGTTGCTGTTTTACCACTACACTATCGAAGGCGCGGGCTCGAAACCTATTTACTTTGCCAAAGGTATTGCGCTCTGTAGGTTGAATACAAGAAAACAGGACAGACAGACGGACAGACAACGGGAAATCTATTCAGAAAGTGATTTGAACTCGATCGGTCTAATAAAACGTGGCTTTATCTGAATTCCTTCTGGGTGTTGCACACATCTTTCATGTACCCTTCTACCACAAGCGCAATATGGTCTACTTATTATATCAAACATTGCTGTTTTTTAATAAACCTCTATTTAAGTGAACTAAAAGTTGGAAAATAAATTTCTCCCTGCGACTCTCACAAGAAATTCAATTTTTTACTAAACGCCGCAAACTGCAATCTATGCTTACATAAAAGTTACTTGGACCGCATAAATAAAAGCTTACCCAAGAAAAATAAAACGAAAATGTTTTTTACTCAAGTTAAGTTTGACTTGTTAGTCCTGAGTGGCCGAGTAGGTAAACGGTCTCGAGTACCAACTCAATAGTCATGAGTCTTTAGATTTTTGATTTAGATTCTCTGGCTACTCCTTCACATTTCATTTGGAATAGCGGTAAATAGATTGCTGTCTCGTATTCTTCATGTCAAAGGGGAAATTATTTTGTAGCGGATAATCCTTCATTTTATTGCGGCAGACATCTTTACGATTCTATACCATAATGCATTGTCATTGTAACTGAAAATGTCCCCGAAGTAACGATTGGATATTTCAAGGCTGAGCGGGAGGCAAGTTAAATAAAAGCTTATAAAAATCTTCACTTCTATTTATAAACATTTTTTATGATACATTTTCCGCTTGTCCATGGAACAATAATAACATATATGTGTACATCTAGTTGGTGTAACCATTATCTTTCTCTGACACATAATATGTCTGTTACATGATAAGCACTGACGAGTGATTGTATGTTTTGTACTGTAAATCGGAAACATGCTACGGAATATCTATATAAATCGCAATGAAAAAAAACAAATGACGATAGGTTTGCCTGATATGATGTTTAAGTTATACATAAAAACAGAAAAAAAAAAAAATGGTTTATTTAATATTTATATTAATATATATACAAACATGTACAAATACATCTGTTTGCATACTAGTGAAAATGAAATTTGTTTTCGCTTCGCCTGCATGCCAGCCAGCCAGCCAGCCTCTTCAAATAATAATGCAGAAAGCGTTAAAAAATAATATAAATTTTATTTGTTCTTTTGTGAAAAGGTAAATATTTGCCCTTTTTTTCATCAATTATATACGTAAATTGCCACTTAAATATGGTTTATTTGTATAATTCTTTATAAAATATTTTTGTTGTTATTTACTGGTTTTTTTTTTTTTTTATTCAATATTTATTTATACAGGATAATAACCGAGAATTTTTTTTAATACTCCTTTTTTCACACTCCAGCTGTGCGTTCTGAAAAATAATCCGCTTATGAGAAATTAAAAAGAATAAAAAAGACGAAAAATGGAGATAATATTATATTATATATATATATATATATATATATATATATATATGTATATATATGTGTGTGTGTCAATATTAAAAAATCATTTTTTATAAATTGTGAGAAGCGTTTTTTATGAAATGTAAAAAATATGTGGGTAGAAAACAATTTATTAACACTTTTACTCACTTATATAATCGAATATAATTTATTATTGTAATTTAACTTTTTATTTACTCATTGATAGATATTTGTTTATATTGATTAATAAAATTTCTTTCCGTTGAGTAAATAAAAATTGAATGAGAAGTACGTATGCAGGGACCGAACGGTTGCATTCTTTCGAATTTTATTACCTTCGGCTGTTTGACATTGCATTCAATTGGTTAGTTGTGGTCGGTTGGGTCTTTAACAGATCAATGTCCACGATTCCACAAGAGCTAGAATCTTTTATGACAGGCTTCTTAACATCCAGTGGCGGGTAATCGGGGAGCGATTATTTGAAAGTTGACTTTTGAGACCGTGGTGATCCGCCCAAGTGGGCCCTGGTGGTCTAAATTTCCTTGGAATTTAGCAGATTGTACAATAAATCATCATATTAGTTCCAATCAGCTCTGTTTCTTCGCTTGCTCATGAGACAGCAATTTGTACACCCACTTGGGCAAAACATTATTGAACTTAAGAAACGTATTGATGATATTGTTGTCTGGCTACGTTTGTGTTGGTGAGTTTCATTGGGAATAGGGAAAAAAATTATGTTTTGAGATTCACCAAGAGACAGTTGGCGTAAATGTACGACAATCCCGGACTAACTGGATATGCGAATTGCCCTTTTTTCAGATGTGTGGCAACTCCGGTACCACCCTGCCTTCTCTGCCATCCTCAGCGTTGAGCTTGTTAATCATTTCCAATACATTATCATCTAGTTTCAGTCGGACTCCGATATGTTCGATGAAATAGAAGCGTGTACTTGCATCATTTCTTGCGCAACAAAGAAAAAAAAAGAGAAAAAGGAACGAATGAGGTAAACGCAGCCATTTGGGTAAATCAATGTTTTGTCGAAATTCTTGCTGGTCGAAAACAATGCCTAAGTGCTTTTCATACAATCTATATATGTTGCGGTTGTCTGTTCATATAATGATAGTTATACAGGGAATCTGTGTACGTAGGTTGCGATCATTCGTCCAACGATTGATTATAGTTTAGCGCAGCCTCTTTTACGAAAATATCATAGTCGATTTTCTAAGAAAACGAATTCCAGAGACACAATCTGTGTCATGCAATTGGCGATTGGCGAAAAGATTAACAATAATTAGTAGAAAATTAAGAGGACAAAGGGATTCACTTAAGATCGATTGCAGCATATCTGCCGAAGGCAAAGCATTGCAAAAATAAGTTCCCCTAAATAATTTGTAAATTGATCCCCTAATCTATACTATGCTAGTGATCAAAATTCATCGCTACGAACTTAATTCCCCAAAGGGTGGATTGAATAAATGCATAAACTCACCATTCGAACGATTTACGTTCAAACATTAATTCACTTAAATTTCTACGATGAAGAGGAAGCAAAGAATTTATTATTAAAACTTATCTCTTCTTATCGCTAATCGGTAATACGTTTCGTAAATATTTTAATTTTAGTAAAAATTAAAACATGTAATGTAGACTTTGAACTTATTCTACCGATCTTAGCTAATGCCGTAACGTACACTGTATGCATATATAACGTTTTTGCGTAAATAACAGAAACTGATTGAAACGATAAGAGAGAATATATTTGCTCTCCTAGTTCGGCTGTTAGCAGGAGCGAATCATAGGCTGAAGTAGGAAAAGATATGTGCGGTTACTTTTTCCTACCTATACAATAGAATGAAATGAAATTCGTGTTCTCGTGTTGTTTCATAAAGGTTTGCTTGTATTTATAATTGTTTCTTTTGCTACTTTTAACTGAAACAGTATTATGTAATACATAAAATTCATATCTTCTGCTTTCCTGCCTTCCTCAACTGCCACTGTCCATGACCTTTTTGTTATTATTATTATCATTAATAATAATGCAGAAAAGCAGAGAAAATATTGTACTCGTCTTGGACGAATTTTGAATGACCACAAATCAAAGTCTCTTTTCCTTTTTTCTTATAAAAATGAAATTATCAGGATCAGGATGAGCATTACAAATATTTGAGCATAATTTTAGATTGTCAGATCTATTAAAGATCGTAAATGAAACACAATGAACTTTTGCACTCTTCCAGCTATTGCAACAATTATTATGTGTGATGCTCTGGAAGCGTATCTTGCTTATGGTGAAACTTTCTTTATGAAGTTAATCTACAACGTGTAATACCCAATATTTTCTTCTTCTCATTTTATAGTTTTTATAGTCGATTAGGAATTCATATGGACGTACGTGCCTTTTTGATCTTGATAAAAATGATAAATGAAAAAATTTTTATATTTCCACTCAGGCAGAAAATTAAATCCTTTATTGTTTTCAAACGAATTGTGATTAAGTTAATCGACGTTCTCCAATTTTGTGACCGCCCATTACTCGTAAGATCTTGTAGTTGTACTTTTTTGCAATCATTTTTTGTGATTGCGTACTGAATTTGGTATTCAGGAGTAATAGTCGTTATAAAAACCTCTCAAAGTTTAAGTCATTAAAACTACAAAAAAGTAAAATACTTGTGACTCCTGCTTGTAATTTGTGATATCTTTGTGACATTGCTCAGCAATACCGTGAAGAAGTTATATTACGAATAGAATGTCGTAAAAGTTATATGATATTAAGGAATGTGCGAACTTGACAATTAGAATGATAAAATGTAGCTCATTCATGTATTCGAGTAGAGTGTGTGTTGTCTTTCTTGAGGCACAACTGAGCAATGGCGGTATATTCATGTCACTACAACGCTTGCAGCAACCAGTAGAAAGTTTCAGACATTCTATAAAGCACGCACATACTTTCTTCATCGATATCATATTCTGAATCGATCTAAGTTTGTCCGTTTGTCCGTCTCTTCTTATGCATTTGTCTGTGGATCTGTTCCGGTAGCAAAAATTAAGTAATGGGCTTTCAATATGACAGAAACATTAAAAATTCTTCTACACAAGTTGGTATTGAAGTTGATCCAAATTGGGACAAAGGACACAGGTACAGTGCGACTTAAAATGACACACTTTTGATTTTTTTCTTTTTTTTTTTTTGCTTATTACTCATCACGGTCCTACAGTACTTGGACAATGAATGAATAAAATCAGCCATGCCCGCTCAATATTATGTAGAGTATGAAAATCTCATTTATTTGAAGGATTTTTTTCAAGTCAGAAGTGGTGGATGTGCACGATTCGGCCGCAGTCGACTATAACTTTCTTACTTGTTTGTTTTAAAATTTTTTTTTTTTTTATTTTCATGTACACTTTCCTTTTATTACATCAAGAACTGAGTAAACCGATTCATACGTATATGCATAAGAACGTATTTTGAAATATAATACGTTTTAATATTTCAAAATCTTTTTACGAAATAACAGAAAATTGTAATCTTATAATTAAAATCTTCGTACGGAAAGCTTGAAAAGGGGAAAGGTTTATTGCGAAATAGAAAAAAAGAAAAAAAAAAAAAAACAAGAGATTATTTATGCAGCTGTTTTATAGTGCAGTGAGAATATTTTAGCAAAGAAGCAGTTTGTTTAAAATTGTTTGTTGTAATTAAAAGCAAACGGTTAAAAGGATTACTGCTGGCCAGACTTGACAATTAAATTATTTTCATCATCTTATTTCCTGCTGCCATATAAAGGCTTATTGCTTTCATTTAAAAGGCAATACAATCCTTACAAAGGAGAAGGGAATGCAAAACATTAACGTCGTAGATCTTATTAGCATATAAAGGTTTATTGCTGAAGGCATATGTGAGACGATCATAAGAGTAAGTGTACTTGATCAGTATTTAGCACATTTCCAATCATTCTCTCTTAGATTTTGTTATCGTATAAAGTGCTTTTTGTTTCATGTGAGAGACTTCAAGAGTAATCGCTCAGCTTTTTTATATAAGAAGTTTTGCTTTTTTAAATAGATCACTATATGAGCGATGGTTGCAGAAATGCGAAGATTCAATTCACTTTTTTGTTGCGTTCGCTAATGGGTCAAAATGTGCCAGTGATTTCGATTGATTGAGCAAAAAATCACATGAACAAGCATCATGTGGTCAAATTAACTGACATGATTGAATTGATTCGGAAAATGATTCTCAATTGTTTGCTATAATGTTATAAAAAGAGTGGTTTCTCTCAAGTTCTTCTGTGTTTTGCATACATCCACACAAGCTTCATATATATCCTTGGTGTAAGTGACGTGGCGTATAGCCAAAGAGATATTATATATGGCTAGAGCTAAGCTTCGTATTATCAATCGTTAGTTTATGTAAGATATTTGAATAGAAAATGCATTCATTCGATATATTGAGCATATATCATACCGTGTCAAAGTATGCTTTTGTGCATTTCCGCAGCATTTCATAAGAAATATCGAGAGTAACTATGTAAGCAATCAATTTTGGGCAGCTTACGGTTCATCGACATGGTTTATGAAAATAGTTTATGCTATGAAAAGTTTAAAGGTTTTACCTACACATCAAAAACTAACGTTTTGACGACTGCTCATAGAGAAAGAGTAACCTCTTCTCTCAGACAATTCATAAGAAATTAATTCTATACCTGACATACAGAGTTATGAGGTACAAAAATGTATACCTATATCTATATTTATAAGTCCCTGCACAGATATATATGTATAGGTATATGCATAGGTATATAGTAATGAAGGGATGATTCATGCTACTGTCTTATCTTGACTACCGGATTGATCGATTTCGCGATGTATATGTAATGCTTTACAATTTTGAAGCCATAATTTTCAAAAAACTTGGTAAATAATCTATTTTTGGTACAAGTAGGCGTGAAAATTCGAAACTAGTTTTGGCCTTCTAGACATTGCTTTCCTATTTCGTATTTTTCTTTTCATAAATGATTAAATCGATTGCTTTTTTCAAGCAGATCAATAATACCACACAAGAATGCAGTCTTATGTAAGTTAATCAAATGAGTGTTTAAACGTTAAAATATATCAAAATGAATTTTTTTATTTTATTTCAAATATTGATTCACGGGATTTTTATTCGAAAATGATTTCATGTAAAAGATGGCCACTGGATTTTTGTAAAAACTTAGCTCGGGAACAATTGCTATTTCACCACTGACAGGAAAAGTCTTGGAAAATAAGGTTATTGAGAGTTTCCAGTTTATTCCAACGGTATAACATAACCTCAGAGAAAAAAGTTCAATGGAATTGTATCGCATCATGTTTATGGCAAGTTCGCAAAGGCATTTTCGGAGATTACATCCTCGTTGAACTTTGCTCGTAATAAATTGATAGTGCAACGAGAATGTTGCAACATTTTCTCTCGCCCAAGTCAAAGTTGTCTACTTCGTATCGCAAAAAATTACTTATCATGTCTCTGTAACATTTTGCATTGAAGGTAACTGCGGTGTCATTATCATCTTCAAAAATGACATTTCCACTCTAAAAACCACACTTAAAGGTTATTTTTGTAAACATTAAAGCCCTGTAGGACCATCAGATATATTTTCTTTTCACTAAAAGTGTAGTTCGATTTATTTGGATATAGTGTGAACGGTAAAAATGAGCAAAGCACTCGGCCATATTTATATTATTGTACCTAAACGAACCCGAATTTTCCGCTCCTTTCTTTGAACGAATATCACTGATGTTGCAATTTTTTTTTGAGTGGACGGAGTTCCTTTAATTCACTCATAAATATTTTGTATCTTAATCCGTTCCGTTTAATCGGAAAGTCATTTTTTTTTTGTACTTTTTCTTTTTTTTTTTTTTTTTTATCAAAAGTGTACCCGTCAATGCTGTTGTAATATTTTATTTCTCCTCTTTTTGAAAATTGTTTTTTTTTTTTTGCTTTGTTTTTGAACAAAGCTTGTTATCAAATCTTCCAAATCTTACAAAGAAATAAGCTATAAAAGATAGGAAATAATAGAGAAACCTTACCTGTATATGAGCGAATGTATTCATGTGCACGTGTATTATATACATAGTTGCACGTGAACTGAAACTAATACTATGATGACCGAAGTGATTGGTTGATTGCAGAATAGTAAAAGTTAATACCGGTAGATTGCAAACGAACCGAAATGAACATTGGTTCGTTTGCAGACAGTTAGAATGGATCCGCAATACGTAACAATACCATACCATATATATATATATATATATATGTATATATGTATACAATAGGATTTTCTGAGTTTCTTGTATTACCACAAAATATAATCAAACCAGATTTTATTGTAAATGTTTCATTGTATTTTCCATGTTCTATGACTTATAGGTATTATCTACACGCGTATTATACATAGATACTTTCTATTTACGTTATTAGATTTTTTTTTTTTTTTTTGAAAATTGTGGATGAAAAGAATTCAATGCGACGCAGTTTTCACTTTTCCAAAGCTATTGTATTTCATTGAAACTACACCCATATAGTCTTAATATTAAGTTTTTGGCTCTCTTCATCGATGCTATGAGTTTCAAGTTTGCACTGCTTTAAGTTAAGCAAAAGTGACACCAGGTATTCTGTTATATCATAAGATTGAAAATTTTCAAAAAATTTTCACATGAACTTGAACACTCCTCAATTTGAGATTAAGTGTGTGTTTGTTAATTTTTAATACATAACAAATTGAAATGATTACCTTACTATCTTCTTCTTTTTTGGCTTTTATGAAATGCTTCCTGTCGTTCATTTACGGATTAAAAAACAAAAAACAAAAAAAAAAATGCCGAACCTAACCAAAATAAAGTGATTAAATTGGATAAAGGGCACAGCAAACATAATAGGGAAAGAAAAAGCGTATATGTATTTTATGATGATGGCATGCGGCGTTAAAATGCATTAATTGTGAAGGTTGCAAGTAAATGCAATGTGGAAAAATAAAATCAAATGATAATTAATGTTAACTGAATAAAATAAATTATGCCGAAGTACATATGTTCGCATGTAATCAACATCAGCACTTCAGGCACGCATGCTTGCCTGGCTGCCTGCATACGCGCTTTTGTAGATGCATATGTAGCATTTATTTAATTTAAATAATGTTTATGTAGGTACGGGCGTGTGTGTTTATAAGTTTGTAATGTTGACATTACATTATCTGAAAATTGACATTGCGGTCATAATGTCATATGCAACAACAGCACCAATAGGAGCAGAATTCGTTGTCAAGAGCTTGAAAATGTTGAACACATTTCACAGCTACGAATGACATACGGTACATATACATATATAAATATATATTATAGAGATCTGTTAGAGTGAGAAAATTTGAGAATTTCTTAACCATGGCAATAATGATATACAATTTCATGCTTAGCTTAGTTCTTATCTCATCCCAAGAGATATTAAATTTTGACTGATAAATACATTTAACAACTAACAAACATAACAAAGATATTGTGTTCACACATCATCACACATAAGCACTACTATGGTAATATATTATTATTGTGATATATGTATATATATATATAAAGATGTATGTGATATATGTGATATATATATATATATATATATATATATATATATATATGTATATGTTATATATTAAAGTGTATTTGTCTCTCTCTCCATCAATTTGACAATTACTAGTTATTGGCCACTCTATGATGTTTGTGACAATCATCTAGAATGCTTCTACATTTCAATAATGTTATTGCGTATGTATTGTGCTCTAAGCTTCTCTGACCTCTTCTTCAGTGTATACATATAGCAACACATACAGAACCATTCATTCGTCATACGTCAAGAGTTCTTTGACACACAATCACATCCCAATTCACATTCATGGCATACATTGCATATGCAATGAGCGTGTTATACACATATGTACTTGAATAGTTTAGATGAACGTAAATGGAATTCTAGAGATAGCAGTTTATAACTATGCTTGTTTAGAGAGCGTATGAAAAGAGAACAAGTAAGAAAGCTTTATAAGTCTTATAACGAATCTTTGATACCCTTTGACATCTATACTAAGCATATGCAAATCCATGTGGTTTTTCCTCGATTGTGCTCTAACTGGGAGACATATTTTTACTCACACACTATTCATATACGATCTTGATTAATAGTTAAATGAAAATATGCATATGTAAATACATACATATCTTATGTATGTATACATTATGACTTTTCACAGTTCTTGTTGTTGTACTTTCTAACCGTTCATTAGTTTATTTGGATATGGATTTGATCGGGCATACGAAATATGCCTGTTGCCTCTTCACGATAACTTATGCCACATTTGTCTCACAGTATACGCTTAACTGTGTAAGAATATTTACACACACATTTTGTAAGATCTTTGATGGGTACATTAAAATGTTACAGGAGCAATGAGATTATTAATATGCATTCATTTTTGAATGGTCAGTATGTAAAAGCAGATATATGTTGAAGATGTTAAGTTTTTGAAGTACATTCGCATATATATGAAAATCATTTCTGGCTAATTGGATTTTTTGACATCATTGAAATTACTGTCAGTTATATGGGAAAGAATTTGTGACGTTTTTTTGTTTTGTCTTTTTTTGTTGTTGTTAGTGTTTCGGTTCAATAAATGTGTACCCATTTAGTTTGCATGTTTTATAGGAAATTAGGTTAATTGATAAGAATTCGCAAAATGGCCTTAATTTTTTTTCTAAAATTCAATAAATATCTGATTGCCAAAGCAAGTAATCAATTTTAAAACGATTACAATTTAATGCATAAGTGAAGTCTAATATATTATGCTATACACACATAAGATTGCTCACAATTAATAACTAACATGAAGTCGTGGCATAAAAATAACGTCAAAGGTTTAAAAAAACACCATGTAATTTTTTTTGTTCCGAAAATTAAAGGTCGACTTAGTTGCCTACACGCTGGTAAGCGTTACGTTTTTGATCTTGTTTGTAAAATAGTATTGAATTTGAATAGAATTTGAATTGCTTTTCAATTGTCTTCGAAATGCTTTATAAACTGCCTTTGAATTGCATTTTAAGTAACGTTCCTCTATCCTTGTCGTTAATTTATTTTTGCCATACATTCAACTATCATAAAAGGTAACAAATGAAAAAGCAGACCCACAGCACATTTTCACATATTTCCGCATATAGTCAGAGTAAAACGATTCTCAACATGATCAAGAACATCGTGAAAAATTATTAAAAACATATTTGAAAAATTGTGGATTATTTTTGAAAATAATTTTTACTCATTTCTTTGCAACGCATCGGTTAACGTCACACCATAAGTTAAAAACATGTATAAATAAAAAGAAACTATGAGACATTAAAGGAGATTAATGCGATTTACTTTCGAATTGCATGCGATATATTTTGTTGATCGAGTTAGATTTTTTTCTTTACTCTGATAAGATGATCGGTAGTGTACATGACTATTTTTAAGTATTTGTGACGTTCAATGTATTGTATGAGAAATATACAGTTAGAGTTTATTAGGTCCTATACCAAATATGACACAAATGTATATTAGGTTTGTGCGGATGTATGCAGCATCCTGAAGGACTTGAGATACATCCACCTTTTTTTTATACTGATCGATTCATAATCACTTTCTGAATAAATTTAAGTTTGTTTGTCCGTATGTCAGCCTCGTTTTTTTGCGCACAGCTATTTCGATGAAATTAAGTACACTGACCTGCTTTGCTGCAAGGACGAGCTCTATTGAAAATAGTTCGGTTCGAACCACTATTTTGACCGCTTCTTATACAAGGTCTTATTTTGAAAAGTTGTTACATGAATCCCCCGTAGAGTGATGTAAGGTTTATAATGATGTGCTGTCGCCATTTTTTTTTTTTTTTTTTAATTTAGTATTAAAGAGAGAACTGCAAGGTCAAAAGAGTTTTGAAAATGTTAATAAGCGTCACTATCACATGCTATCGTCAACGCTAACCAGACTTTGGCAATTGTGAAAAATCTGACCGTCTCAGCAGGTTTATCACTGATATAAAAATGATTATCCTTTACAATAAAAGAAACACGAATAGAGAAGACCCCGAACAACATAGGAATTTAATTCGGGTGATATGAAATGACTTTTATCGATGTTTTCAACAAGAAACGAATGAAAATGAAATTTACCCCGAACCACTTAAATTTTGCAACATTTCTCATCGAAAGACTATGGCAGACTTAAATTGCTGTAGCTTTCTCTTATCATCGATCAATGTATTTTTACGATAGATAAGATAAAAGTGAATTTCGACACTGATCTCAAAACGAGAATGTTGGTCAAAATGGAAACTATGGTGGCAAAAGAAAACCGCCTTGAACGGAAAGCTTGAAATTGAAGATTAAATAAAGTGTTCGTAAGAAAGTTAAAAAAAAAAAAATTCTGTTGCATGTATTAGACAACGAATGAATCCAGAATCTGAAGGGTTCCAATCCAAATCCAAATGCTTGAGCATATGTTACGTCACAGCTCGCGTATTGACCAAATTTAAAAAGAACTTGGTGTAGTGGGCCTAGTTTCACTATTTCTCTGAAGTTTTTTGTCAAGCGACTAACTGTATATTGGTTTTAATTAACAGTTCCCCGATTCTCTATAAACCATTATTATCTCTCGTTGTGCGAATAAAAGATACTATCATTTGCTTCAACTCGCCTAAAAAGCGTTTGCGTTTAGAATGATTTTGGAATATGTTCGCACTTGATTGATCCGTTTACGTACAAACTAATAGGTGACGGACAAGTTTCACGTTACGCTATACGAATGTAATTGAATGGTATTGATGTCTGCTGTTACAGCAAATCCCTTTTATCGGACCTTTTTCGAATTCAAAGAGAACCACGGCAAAGATTGAACCCATTAAACTAAAGTCGCATAGTAGTACTACGTGTGGCAGTTAAATCAATCGTTGCTGAAAACTGTAAAAAAAAAATTTTTGTATGGCAAAGTATGCGAAGTAAAAGTGTAGAACAATAGACACCGAAAATCTTTGTAATAATCTGATGAGCTTTTGAATTGAATTAACTGAACAAGTGGTCGTACCTCGAGTGTTGCTTTTTCATTTCCACTAAAGTAGGTTAAGTACCTTAATACGAAACAAATAAATGAAATAAATAAAAAACAAAACGAGAGGAAACATAATTCAAAGGAAAACATTTTTTTTTTTAAATTTATGATTATTTATATTAACGAGTAAATCTATAATTTTATTACTTCATATCTAAAAGAGTAAATGATGAGCATAAAAAACAAAAAAAAAAAAAAATAAAAAAATGATGCTCTTGTTCATGCTTTCAAGTCGCGAATGCTTACTGCGTTCAGTGGAAGATGGATCTACATATATACTTATGTATATCAAATTACAGAACAAAAAAAAAAAAAAAAAAAAAAAAAAAAAAAAAAAAAAAAAAAAAAAAAAATGGAAAAAAAATTACGAGTTGAAATTTATTGGATAAACAGACCTACAAACATACATTTTTGAAATTTAATTTCCCTTTTTGCAGATGTGTTTTCCAAGTATGAAGACAGAAGAAACGAAAAGAAAGTATAAACATAAAATTTCATCATTTTATAAGTAGACAAGCAGACAAACATGCGTATATTTTTATTACCATTAAAAGAGAGGAAAAAAAAGTTAAAAAAGATATATATGTATGCATAAGTGTGTACTCACATACGCGTTCGACTGCTTTCTGCAATTTTTTTCCTTACAACGTAGCATAGAAACGCGAGCGAATTTTTCTGTCGATTTTCATATAAACTGCAAAATTGTCTACATTAAAATCATCTGAGGCGAAATATGATATAGAGTAAAATATATATATATTTTTTTTTTTTTATTAAGAAGTTTAAATCTCTCTATACCTTACATACCTGTATTGCATTTTTTTTTTTATTTATAAGATGTAAAGCCTTTGTAAAATAAATATAATAACTTTTAGGAAATTGCGATAATAAGAAAATCACTTAGCAATGTCTTCGCACACGCATAAGGATATTTGAGGAGGTTGTGGTATGGCACTGTTTTCAGTTTGTTTCGTCATTTCGATATCTTAAATAAACACGTTTTGTTCAAATCCGTGCCAAAAAGCGTGCTTTACTTGCGACTACTTCACGCTGACTCTAATGCCAATCTATTCTTGCCGCGATCATCTCTCTAAATGAATCATTGAAAATTTTTTTGAAAAACTTTGCATTAACGTATAGCATAGCATAGAGAAGTGATTTTTGACCCCCCTACCCATAAAAATTTTACAAAATAAATCTTCGTAAGTGACAACAATATATGATTTTGAGTAATTCATAATGAAATTTCCTGTAAGCATTACGTCTTGTTGTACAAAGTCGCTGTAATAAGTTTTGGACTACATAGGCCCATTTTTTGTACCCCTTTCTCAGAGAAGCGCCTTCGTGTTTCATGAGCACCCTTTTAAATGATAAAAAGATATAGTTTTTAAGATTTTATAAGAACGTGGAAAGTGGTCTAGGGTATTTAGTAGTCGGATTTGCCTACCTATAATGTTCCAGCTTGTCTTTTAAATACAATAGTATACATATTGAAAAGATTCCAACTTTCTTCTATTGGGAAATGTGATGTAGGTGTAGGCCTAGGTTTCAGCGGTCTCTTCCAGGCATTTTGATCCTATATCGGTAACTGGTTCTACTCTTACCTGTGATAGTTCCAAAATGTCACATACTTTAACGTTCTTTTCCTACTTGGTTACAGTAAACTCCTGTTGTTTTATTAATTTTATTGTCTATTATTTAAATTACAAATGCATGGAAGACTATGCAATAAGAGTGACCATGGAAATATTCTCCTTATAACCTGTCGTCTGTGAGCTGTCTCGCTCAGTTAGTTTAATTTAACTCTTTGCTATGATGATATCTTTACCTAGCAGGAGTACTTTACAGGCTTTCTTGTGCAGATTACTACAGTTCTAATTTTACTAATGCACGATATTACTCGAGCGCCGCTTGAATCCAGAAGAAAGTGTAAGTGAAAGCGGCATCGTCATTTCCCCTATGCCCAAAAGCATTTGGCCACTTGTGTGTTAAGAAAAGTTAACAACATCAGGTGCATAAGAATAGCTTAATCGAAGTGTGGGCCCGAAATGAACTTGAGACTTTAGTCTTCGTAGTATCAAAATCTTTGACTCTATTTTTCAATTATTTTGCATTTATTTTAATAAACTGCATCTAAAATTATTGAACTATCAGAGATATTTTTACCCGAGTATTACGTTGTGTTTTACCAGCACTACGTCTGGTTGTCTCTTGTATTAACTGACTCAGCTGCTGATGTGTTGAGCTTCTACAGTGTAGGGGAAAGGGAAATGAAATTTCATTCATCATCAAATATCTTTAATTCCTTATCTCCGCTAGTTCAGTTAAGTCTACTTTGAGAAGGATCTGTTGGAATTGGACGGAAGAAATATGCCTGGATACCATTTAGTGTCATTGAAAGCGACAAGATTCTAATGAATATCTGGATAACAGGGTTTTTGGAAGTATTAAGACGCGATCGAAAGTTATAGATGAAAATATGAAATGAATATGTCGTGGGTTTTCTTTCAACATTCTCTGTCAATCACCTTCAAATTTCATCCTATTTGTTAGATACAGATATATATTATCGGTGTTTTGAAAGTTAGCACGGGTCGAAAAAAATTGATTACAAAGGTTTTTGAATGTGAAAAAATGTTGAAATTTTATATATCTCACGACCACTATTTGGAAAGATCGACTTGCCGTATTTAGCAGCAGCATTCCGTTACCTTCTCATGACATTCTAGTAATAGAATCGATAAAATTTATTTTCCAACAGTTGGAGTTAAATTTTGTATAATATAGTATAGCTTTGATAGGCGATTTTGTTGCATCGAGAGTCATGCCATAACTAAAGATCGCTTACATACCGCGAGGGAAGTCTTCACCGTCTTGCCGACGCCAATTTCTGACTGAAGGGGACTTAAAACACATGGCCATTTTTATATGCAACTAACTGTGTTATAAGGATTTAATTTTTTATAGTACAAGAAGAAGAAGAATTAAGAAAAAAAAAACAAAAAACATACACATAAGTTAAGCGGACTTGGCGTCTCCAGATCATCTGGACGATTAAGAACATGGAGTTTAGGCGTACATGTGAAAATTCAAAAGCCGATTAAGCTTATTTTTCGAGTAAGCAAACCATTGCCGTCTTCTTATAACAAATTTTTACATTACTTTCAACTTTACATCCAAATAAGAAAAAATTCATATAAAATTCTGTTTTATTATTGAAATTTATCAAAAGGTTTTTCTATCTCCACATGGTTTTTGTAAGCAGACAAAACGTATCCTATCACCCCTATATATAAAATAATTCTCTTTCCCTTTTTTATATTATTATACAGTAAAGTAACTTCCATTACGGTTTAATTCTGTTGCGGTTTTTTACTGCTGTATCCGTAAATTTTATTTTGTTGTTGTTCTTCGTAATTTTCTAAAACTGAACACAATAAATTATTTACCAGCGCTTGTCTACATATACCAGTTATGTTTCTTTTTCTATTCTTATTCTTGTTTTATTTTATTTTATTTTGCTTTGCTTTGTTTTGTTTCGTTTCGTTTCGTTTCGTTTTGGTAAACTCTAACTCCATTACAATAAACAAGATTTAACTCTTCACAGTTTTTTGTACATAATACCCGTACATGACATGTGAATAGAGAACCACAACAAATTGAATTAAGCTGCCACACAGTTTTACAGGATCGGCGTGTCTATGTGTATTTATTTCTATGTATTTAAGCACATACGGTTATGCGTTTGTATGTGAGTGGATGCGCTTGTATTTCCGACGCAGCTTTAATACTATAACCACACATTAAAGCACATTTCCTTTTTCCGCCTTCAAGTTGAACCGGTCTCCTATTCTCCTCTCTCGGCAAAAAAGGGGGAAAAAAAAAAACGCGAAACAGTTAAACAAAATATAATCAAAATTTTTATGTGTAAAACTGTAATAATAGTTTTTTTTTTCCTTTTTTTTTTTTTCTTAACAATTCTTCACAATTGTTACCCGATATTTTAACCCCCCAGGGAATACCTTTCTGCAGTATCTTGTTTGACGGTTGTCTGAACATGAGTTTGTTTTAATCTCGAAGCTTGAAAAATCTCAGCTAAATTTCGTTACGTTAACTTACGTGTTGTTAATTTAACTTAAATTGAATTTTAGTTGATTCCGATTCTTTTCAAGTGTGTTTTAAATTTTCGCTTTCAATTTTTTTTCATTTTCCTTTTAATGACAGAAAAAAAACGCTTCGCTTTGTTTGTGGCCACCAATTAAGTTTTATTGTGTGTGCGTTAAATTAATTTATTGTAATTCTAAGTTTCACCGCATAAATGCTCGAACACGCAGCTACAGACAATCGTGTATAAAAAACAATTTTTTTTTTTTTTTTTTTTTTATGTTTATGTCTTAGTTAATGGCAATCGTTATTGTTATAGCTGATGCGCGCGTTTTTATTGTGCGTTCATATCTCTCTTCAAGTTCACGCGTTTATTGTTGTTTTGTTTGAGGCTCTGTTGCTGTTTTTACATCCTATACAATCTATTGTATAGGGTATATTAAATTTGAACAGATGTATGTAACATAGAGAAAGTGTTCAGATGGACTTCGTCACGCATCGTTTTCTTGAATCAATTTAAACATGTTCCGTCCATCTGGGCCTCTAATGCCTTTGCGCGCATTTTTGCGTTCAAATTCCAAGTTGCAGCGTTTGAGATATATTTACGAAATTCGGTACACTGACGTGTTATCTGGACGAAGGATGCACGCTAATGAAAAAAGTATTGGATCGAACCAATTTGGCGAGCATTCTTCATATAATGTCTGTAGTATAGTGCCCATGAAGTGAACGGTTAAATTTTCTCTTATATTTTAATACGATAATTGGTCAGTATATAGTAACTTTATCTAAGCTGGACCTATGCCTATTTTTTGGATTCCGTCACATATGAAGATTCTTAAACGACGAGTGACAGTTTAAAACAATTTTTAGTACTTCATGAAAAGCAATGATAAAATCTTTTCCAAGGAAATTAGTTCTGTTAAATTTCGATCAAATAACTTTACGTTTTGAATATCCTTTCACCTAAGAGCTCTCACGGAAAGTGTTTCTTCACATGGAAATAATGCCAGATGCTGATGTTGAAGAATTATATGAGGCAAAAATAGTGTACGGTATATAGCGATCGGCCTTGCCCGCCCATAATAACTTTACTTGTTTAGTTCTATTTTTATGGCTTTGTTAAGCGAAAACAGAGAAGTTCCCAACGAAAGTGCTGCTGGTTAGAAGGAAAGAAATTAGCGGTAAAATTTTTATTTGTATAGGAGTCTTAAAGGCGGCCGTATTATGTAGTGTGCTGTTGAATTTATAGAGCAGTTTCAAGTATAACATAAGAATCTATTAAATCCAAGATTTTTATGAAACGTCGTTAGTAAATCTAGGAAGAGATTTGACTTGCGCTGAATGTTTTGATATTTTGCTATACTTTATTTTTTTGTTGTTTTAGATAAACACATTTTGAAGCAAACTAAAAAAAAAAAAAAAAAAAATTATTTCATTAACAAAAAAGAAAAAAGACTTACTTTCGATCTGTAAATCAGTTGTGGTACACATATACAAGTTTCACTTAGACATAGGTTCGATTTTCAGCCAAACTCTTACCATCTAAGGCTAAGGACGTTTTTGTTTTTTCTCATTTGAAATAAAGCTAACGCCTATGTAACAATGCCAGTGAATTTATCTGAAATCGCGTTGTGGTGATCGAGATATCAATGGCTTGACTCATACAAGATTGCAATTCAAATACTTGACTTGTAAGCGAGGCATGTGGAGGAAGAAAACAATTTGGCTAGCGACTATGGCGACCCAGTCAAGTGTTTCACATTCGTAGAATATGTCCTTTACTACAAACTTTTTCAAAAGAACAAACATTGTTAAAACACTTAATACATTTGCTTCGTTAAGGAGAATTGTGGATGTCTAGGAATTAAAGACGCAAGCGGTTTCAGTTATATGGCAAGCTTAGGACGACCTGGAAGCTTTGCTGTGCTGTAGGAATTCGAAATAAAAATGAATAAGCGTACACTCAACTCTTTTTTTACACGGTGGGTGCGTTCCTTAAGCATCCGTGCAAAAAGAAATCGTGTAAAAAAATACACGCAGCATTTGGTAAATTTGGCCATATGTTCCCTAACTTTAAAAAATCATATAAAATGGAAAATCTGTAAATATTTTCCCAAAAGATTTACAAAAAAAGTAATAATGAAATCCATTTTACATATTTATAAAACAAAAACCATGAATTTTTATTGCAAGAAGCAAATTAAAATATAAAATAATACAGTGAAAATTCAGTGCACAAGCACATGCAACATACATAAATGGAAATTAGGAATAAAAGCGATTTCCCAACTACTCATCGCTATTTGACAACAAGCGTACAGGAACTCGATCAAAAATGTTATCGTCAGTACATATGTCAGATATGTCTAGCACAAGTGTCGGATTTGATTCAAACGAAGAGTTTTCTTCGCATCTTCTACTTTTTTTGTTGTTATAAAGGCATTTTGTTTTGTGTCTCAACTTGCTCATATAATTCTTGATATCCAGGTTTCGGTAAGAGATTAAAAAATTGTTTTTTTTTTTTTTGATTCGCGTTAGAACAAAAAATTCGTACAAAAAAAATGTAACCGCAGTTATTAGCTGTCAAAATTCGAATTTAAAAAAAAAATTGTTTCGAGGTTGGTCTTAGAACAAAAAATTCGTGTAAAAAAACTGCAACTGCAGTTATTAGCTGTCAATATTAAAATTCGTGTTAGAACAAAAAATTCGTGTAAAAAAGTGCAACCGCAGTTATTAGCAGTCAAAATTAGGTTTTAAAAAAAATGTGTTTCGCGGTTCGTGTTAGAACAAACAATTCGTGTAAAAAAACTGCAACTGCAGTTATTAGCTGTCAATATTAAAATTCGTGTTAGAACAAAAAATTCGTGTAAAAAAGGTGCAACCGCAGTTATTAGCAGTCAAAATTAGGATTTAAAAAAAAATTTGTTTCGCGGTTCGTGTTGGAACAAAAAATTCGTGTAAAAAAACCGCACATGTAGTTATTAGCTGTCAAAATTAAAATTCGTGTTAGAACAAAAAATTCGTGTAAAAAAAAGAGTTGGTTGTATATCATTAAAACTCTTCCCCGAAGTCAATTATAAGGAATAAGGAAGGAATGAATAGGATTTCATAACTGAAAGTGCAATGGGTAAGTTTAAGGACAAAAGTTCACAGTAGCAAGAACGAACGCATTAAGGTAATTAATTTTAATGAACCAGTTTGCCGAACTGCTATTTTTAATAATCAATCTGACCATAAATCCATTTTTAGCGAGGGGCACAAAATTAACGAGCTTAAATCTATGCTATATATGTATGTATGGTATCTCAAAGAGGATTACGAAGAGCGAAAAAGCAAAAATTGCATTTTTTCAAAATAAGTGAACTCTTATGTGGCAAGTAATCGCATGGAAAGCCTTAAATAGGCATAAACACAAATACACGTAGAGCAATAAATAACCTCTAATACACGCGTATACATATATAATAAGTGAAAAGAAAAAAAAGAGAAAAAAAATGAGCACACATGTTCACACATACGGTAGTGCACGTATGAATAGAGCATAGAAGAAAAAACCAAATTCACATGAATCCATAAGTAAAAGATGCACTTACATAAACTTAAGTAAGACAAACCCAGAGGGGGCAGGAATGGCATGAGACGAACATTTTAATAGCTATCCGCCGTTGATATACAATATTTGATTACAAAATGCAAAAAGGATCCATTCGCTCGGAACTTTCAAATCATATTTTTATACGCCTTAAGAGGGCTTACATATTCTACTTTGCATAGTGAATAATCTGTTATGGATTTGCTGAACTCTGGAAGAAGAAGGAGGAGAAGAAGAAGATATTCTAACCTGTTTCTTGGCAATTGTAGATGAATCCTTGATTCAGCTGAGCTGATTTAAAAGGAGAAGTGGTGCTGCTGAACCGACTTCTATCTAATATGAAAACGAAAACAAAAGATATAGAAAAAGAAGGAAATATTCTCTTCTAGACCGATGTCTCTTCTCTCTAGACCGAAATATTCTCTTCAATGAACGCTTGTCTTCTATAGACTGATAAAGTGTATGTGTGACTTTCCCAAATCTATGCATTGCTATGCCAGTTGGCAAAAATAATATTGCGTTACATTCTGAATGCTGCAAGCGAAAGAGCATACTTGCAGAAAATATCGGGAAGCTAAAGTTGCCGAAATGACGATCCGCGTTAAAAACAAGGCATATATGAAAAGAAAAAGTTATGAGAAAACCAAAAGTTCCTAAAAATATTACGGCAAGTACCTCAGCAGTTAGTTAGCAGTGAAGTTAAACATAAGTAAAAAGTAAAGTAAAGTGCAAAACGTATGGCATACCAAATAGTTGTTTATGAATTGTGTGCGTGAATTGTGTGTGAAAAATTATTTTCATTAACACGAACAGTTATATAATAATTTAAAAAAAGGTTAATTCATTTGAGCATGTTCAGTGCTACGATAAACGAGTGCTACGGATGAACTATGCTAGTATTGCAAATATTTGAATTTTTCTTCTTAAGAAAAAATTTCTTTTCACCTGACTAAAATCAAATTCCTTTCTAATGTTATTAAACGCTTTTCCAGTGCAATTGATGATCGATCCATTCATCATTAAGATAAAAGGGTATAAAGAAAGAAAGTAAACTTGAGCAGATCTGCTCCGAAACCCTGCTCAATTTAGGTTAGACTCTCTCCAAACTATTAAGAATATATGAGCATAGATTGTGATCTCCTAATCCCCATATATTTGATCAACGAGCATTCGCTTTACCTAAGTTCTTACTGTTCATTGAATCCATCAAATCCATTCGTCCACTTTACTAAGTTTAATGTTTCCATGTATGTCACATTTTGTGAAGAGAAAAGAAAGAAAAAAAAAGGACGGTTGTTGTTGTCTGACGACAAATTGCTGTAATCGAAATTGCCAACCCGGTAGGACTTAAGCTTGAAGTGTCGATGAAGAGAGCTCCAAGGGTTGCGTCGCTGTGTTCAAACAAAATCAATGAAATCGTATTGAACGCTGACCGGTTGACAGTGCGCGAGCCAGTTACCAAAACGATGTACATCACGTATCGGCTGAAGATTTAGACGATTGCGATGCATGTTCGCAATGGAAAAAAAATAGTGTCGTGAAAATATTCTAGTCGAGCTTGCGGCGATCCGATGTCTTGAATTGGGAAAAACTGAATGCACACACACACTCGTTCTTATAAAATACCAAAATTTAATTGGTGCAGCTTCTCATGTTTCTCTACTTACTCACTATCCTCTTCAAGTTAGAGTGGAAAGTGTATAAATTGTTAAAAATACTAGTAGATGTACAAAATTAATCCTCAGTTGAATATAATTTCCTTGCTTATCTATCGATAACATCGCGTGAGTGTGTGAGTGAGAGATACCTTTTGAGTTTATCGGACACTTTCAATAATTCTTTCGCCATCTCTGTAACGCCAAATTTTAATTTTTACGAGAAGTTTGTAAAACGCAACATCCCTCTGTCTGCAATCCATACACGACTAACGACAGTCTTTCGTAGAATCAGACACACGGTCTATTTATCTACATGCAAAACTGACTTATTCCAAGTGAGCAAATTGCTTAGATAACCAGCACTTACATGTCTACGGTACCTGTTTATTTGGATGCGGTTCAAATATGGACGCTATATGGATTATTCGATTCGATGGTACAAAATAGATGCCTCCTTATCTCTCTCTCTCTCTCTCTCTCTCTCTCTCTCTCTGTCTCTATCCCTCGAAAAATATGCAGCTAGACGACGTCGCATAATAACGGCAGCACGTTAAACGCTACGAACTTTATGTGGATAATAATTTTAAAATTTTATTATTTAATGATATTTCGATAAATGTATGCAACTAATAAGCACAGGGTATGGATTATTGTTTTACAATAAAAAATAATTACTATTATTATTATTATTATTATTATTAAATATTATGGAAATGTTGATTTCAATGGTTCTTGTTGTTGTTGTTGTTATTGCTATGTATTTTTAATTAATCGATTCTATTATTGACATTAAAGCTATTAATATTGTTGTGCCAGCATTGTATTCTGTTGTCTGTTTTTACTACTTATTTATGCAATTGTCATTACTGCTGCTGTTGATTGTTGGTTTTGGATTTAATTTTCTTTTACTTTTTCCTTCCTCTATTGTTGTTCATGTTTAAACAAGAATATTATTCATACAGCAACATTTCATTTCATTTATTAAGCAGCTGCTCGCCACTTCATATGTAATTGGTTTTGGTCAACAATGCGACGTTCATATCGTCTTACACTTGAATAGTAGACATAAAGAGGCGTAGTTTCACGGCTATAGCTAACGTTGTCACTGCTAATGTTGATTTAACTATAGTTAACTGTCTACGTTATTCCTTATGCTCTTGATGAATTTACTATTAATAGCATAGTTGTTGTTGTTGTTGTTTCATAATTAGAAAACAGCGGTTTTCTTATTACAGTCTTGTCCTTACAGAAGTACTGGTTTCTAAATGACTGCCCAGACTCGCGATAGAGCTCAACTGAAATCAGATAAAAAAAAAAAAGTTCATTGGAAAGATCGGGTTTTATTTAAAATCTATTAGAGTGTTTAACTACAGCCGACATGGCGTTGGTAAAGCGCCTTTATTCTTAATGGTAATAAACTAAATATGGGTTACGTTTCATAAGCAACGGAACAATGTAATTCTTTAAGGAATAAGAGCATAGTAAATTTTCAAAAAAAAAAAAAAAATCGTTTTCCTTTTTATTCCATTACATAATCCATGAAATAGTAAAGAATGATGTTAAAAAACAAATGCCGGCATAGGAAAACTTTAAACAGTCAAAATATTTCACTTCTCGAACATATTTACATCAGAGCATGCAGATTGTACGGGCGCTTGAAGCTTTCTTTAAATGCACGGTTCTCGAAATACGATTTTTGAAGACGGAATGCACGATAGCAGTGCTATAAAATAAAAGATTTTTAACGTTTTCCCATCTGAATATATTCAAAACATCAAATATCTTTAATTCAAATGTTCGCCAATCACACAAAAATCACGAGCTCTTGGCGTGCAGATTAAATGATTTTTTTTTTGAAGGCAAGTGGATACCGCCAGGCTGGAATAGCTCTGCTGTTGCCATTTTTTAATATTTTCCAAAAAAAATGCCGAAATATCCAATTTTTATATCCACTACCGAAGGATGAAATGTATATTCATTTTGTCAAAACGCTTGCAATACCCACAAAATATCTATATATTTTTGTTCAGCATTGCACTCTGAATTTATTTAAGCATGTCCGGCCAGTCCGTCTGTCTGTCTGTGCAATGTCTATCTATTGTAACCAGACGCAGAATTGAAGTTTCAGATTCAGAATGCACCTAAGCATATCCGACGGTTACTAGTATATGTGGTGTATATTCTTCAAACAAAAAAAAAAGGAATAAAAACTAAATAAATAAAAATAATTCAAGCTATGAATAAATGCTTACAACAGTGAGTGAACGCTGCTGTATTCCTTGTCTGTTCATTAGTTTGTCACATATTATATTTGCTCAATGTCTGTTCTCTGTCCCTCCTCCATCATGTGTTCGTGACTTCGTATATGTATCAATTGGGCCGTTATGTCATTATCATATTGTCTATCATTCACTTACCGCAAATTCTATACCACTTTCATGAAACCGTTACTTTTATTTTTATTTTTCGTAGCACATTATAATTTTTCTTCTTTTTAACTTACACTGTACGTGATACGCAAGGTATATACCCATGGTCTGCACATAAAAAAAAGATGCACAAAATATGTATGTGTGTATGTAAAAAAGAAAGAAGAACACATTTAGCTGTTTGGTTGTTGTTAAAGATCCATGTTGATTGATCGCAGCATTGCCAACCGTTGAACATTGCTATGAGCGTACATTTGTTTCCTTATTATCGTCCCATAATTAAGAAATATATAAATCATTTTCCACTCGTGCTCCGTATTCTCACAAAATCCAAGTTTTCATCAACATCAACATTTTTAAAAATTAATTTTAAAGTGTTTTTATAGGTTATGTTTGTGGTCAATGCAAACACATTTAATGCATGTCATCCTTAGCTTCAAGTTCTATTTCATCCTTCATACCAATTTTTAATGTGTTTTACAAACATATTAACAATTTTTATAAATATTTTTTTACATGTGCTGTCCTTGATTTTAAGTTTTATTTATTTTATATATTTTTCTTGTTGTGTTCTTTTAACGCAAAAATACATATATTTTTGGAACATGTTCGCCTTTTCACTGCTCGTTCCTAACTGACTGCCTGTTCGAATCTTCTCTACCAACTAACTATCAGTTTTCTCGCGAACAAAATCTATGCTTGCCTGGCTATGTTGCTTCGTGTCTAAGTCTGTCAATGACTTAGTGAGCGTGAATTATTGCACTAGAAATACCAGTTGCATAAAGCCAAACCTACCCTTATATTGTACAGACGGACTTTGGAAGTTTTCTCTTTTTGTAAACCTTTTAGCTAAGGAGAAGAGTTATACGCAAGAGAGGACAACGGAAACAGAGACCGACAAAAATCCCCTATACTAATGTGCACGGACGTTGCATCTCTTTTTGACGCATTTGATAAATGGTGTAAGTCCTACAAAATAACGAAAGTAATTCTGTTTACAACAATTTCAACTTGGACGACTTGCCGTATCAGGGTAAATTGTGTATTACGAAAAGAATATATTTTTTTTTCTTGTTTCGGATTATCGACCATCAGATTCTGTTAATAAAAAAAACGAATTGCAGAGTATCCCAAAATTGACTATTGAGACCATAGTGCAGTGTGCTTATCCCTCAACATGCAGTAAATCAGTAAAAAAAAATTTCATGCGTATGTGTTTACAATTCTTCTATGTTTTTACAATATTCGACCACGATCGAATCTTTTATACCGATAACTGCTTAATACTGACCAATAATGCATAGATTTTATAGGGTCTTTGAAACTTCTTTCTGGATAATGGAAACGTTTTATTAAAAGCCCATAAATTTAATATACTATAAAACTGTGTAGGCATGGTCGATATTTTCCATTTTTATACTGTCGCTGCAGGCCAGCACGTATGACATAAATGCCAATTTTTATCGTTGTATCTATTACGGGGTGTACGTAACGAGCAAAAAATCAAATTTTTTGAATTTTTGAAAACAGAAGAACTGTCCGGTAATGTTGTACTGTGATCGTGTCCTTCGATCGATTTGGCTCAATTTCAATATTAAACTGCGTGCAATAGTTTGCAAGATTGATGCATAGTTGCCACCAGGAGAATGGTTCACCATACAGACAAGCAGACAGACAGAAAGGTGGGCATGCTTAATGTTGATCGAGAATACATATATAGCTTGTGGAGTCTCTGAAGCTTAACTCGGAATGTTGCAAACGTGATGGGTATAAAAAAGAAAAAAAAAACTCGTTGTGTTTTTTAAATTTTTATTCAATTTAATGTTGAGCTATTTATGTTAAAAAAGTCTATTCATTTATTAGCCTTACTTGTCTTCATCTCGTTAAAAAGCAAAAGTATTGCAACAATTTATGCAGCATAACGGAATAATGAACAGGAACAAACTGGCTGGAATTTCAAAAGATATTTCCAAAAGTATTTTTCAAAGAAAATTTAAGCCTTTCTAAGTAATTAATGTACCGTAGTGAGAGCAAGCTCTTGCATATGTACCACGTATGCGTGAGTATGGAGTATGAAGTCATGTGAAATCAGTACACTCCATTCCAATGAGTATAAATAAAAAGGTTGAAAAAAAAAAAAAAAAAATAGTAACTAGACGAAGAGATCATCTCTGAAAAGTTTGCTTGCAGTAATTGTCTGTTCGCCCTCGATGGTTTTTTTGTATAAAGGGATTGAAGTTTTACTGAATAACTGTCTGTACTAGCATTAACAAGTCGTGCAATTGCTTAAAGAAATCGTGAGAGCACTAACAACAGCTAAAATAATAGCAACCAAACAACGGCAATCAAAGGCAAAAATAATAACAAAAAAAAAAAAAATAAATAAATAAATAAATAAATAAAAATAAATAAATAACAAAAAAAAAAAACAAATAAAAATAAAACTAAAAGCACCGAAAAGAAATGTTTCAATAAAGCAAGCAGTTTTTGTAATTGAAAGGATTTTCGATACTCGAGCATACGCTTGGGCGTTTGCATCGGTAATAACAACATACGTGTACTCTCTGCCAGACATATCTACGATTGTGCGAGCATACGAGCTTGAGCAAATAATCAAAAACCGTTTCAATAGCATTACCTTGTACCGTAACAACAGCAAGCAGTCAAGTGTATATGCGCATAATGTTTCCGTTTCCGTTTGTTATTTCCGTTTGCAGTAAACTTATATACCAAGCAATCATAAAAAAGGCAAAAAAAAAAAAAAATACAAAAAAAAATAAAAAACAGTCAAATTCAGATTTTAGGAAAATTTCCAACCATCAACTTTGTGTATGCATGTGTGTTAGATTGTTGTCAGAAATAGCGAATCATTTTTGAAGGATATACGCGATGTTGGTGTTGAGTTGACGAAATGATACGCGAAAACTTTTCACTGCTTTTGGCAAAGTTTTTGAGTTTGTTGTCGAATACGAATCTTTTGCTCTAACGATGAAGATGATTGCAACAATCATAGTCACGTCAGTACATGTATCTATAAATATATATCCCTATATATATATATACGTGCAGTCATACACATACACATACATATGTATATATATATAACAACGCATAACCGTAACACATTGATCAATAATTCCTGGGGCTGACATATGGATATCAGCTCTAGCAAAAACTCCACACCATTTTTAGAGAGTTTCAACACAAAACGTGTACTTGTTACCATTTCATGTCTATATTCAATTGTTTTAGTGTCACTCACTACTTTTGTTATTTTCGAGATAATGAAAAATTCGAATTTCGTATCCTGATTAAAGATTCATTTTGGGTGCGAAAAAAATTTCGATGAAACTCAGCATGGGTTTGGAAAGTATTATGGCGACTCCTTTCGCAATGTATCGGCGATTTGCTGACTTTAACGCGATCTTCCTACGGACACCGATGATGCTGAACACAGTGGACGCCCAAGAGGGATAGTTACATAAGAAAGTGTCATAAACGTTCTAAGAAGTTTTTGCGATAATCGAAAAGTGAACTTTCGAGAGGTAAATGACATATCAAGGATATCACAAGACTGTTTCGCATAATATTTTGTATGAAAACTTTGACTTGGGGAAACTATTTTCCAAATGTTTACGACGTGTACTCACAACGGAACAAATGCAATGTGTTTCGAAACGATAGCTACAATGACAAACCTGCATGAGTCGAATTTCGACCTGCTTCCCCATCCAACGTATATTATAGATTCGGCCCGGAGTGGTCATAATTTGCTTGCAAATCTATTGAAATGGTGGGGTCAGCGAGGAAACTGAAGCCTATTTGAAGAGTCTTCAGTAATCGTTCTATAAAAAATGCATCGAAATGTTAGGGAAGCGTTGAATCGGTTGTTCGACTTTTGGCAGACATGTCGCGTCAGTGGATGAAATTGAGTTTAAAACAAAAACAAGTCCCGGAAATTACTGACCGCTGCATTATAATAAAATTTTGCATTGATGGGTTAACACATATGAAAGCTTTCTGTTTTTTTTTTTGTTTTGTGTTTCTTTTTTTCTCTTTTGAATGTAGCCTGTGAACCTGTAAATATAGTCTGATATGTACCGTTATATATGCTTCATTTTACATGTTCATCACACGCAAAGCGCTCATGCAGATATTGCATTATATTACATTTTATTTTAGCTTACTCTCAATAAATATGCATGAGAGCACTGATAGATTTAAACTTGATTCCAATGACTTCTTTTCTCCAATTCCGCAATTGTGTCAAAGTATCAATTCTTTGGATACCTTCTTTGAGGAAAGGAAAGTTTTACTGTTTCATTTAGTTTAAAAATTAAAGAAGAAACGAAAAAAAAAAAAAATGAATAAAGGAAAGTTTTCTTTCATCATTGGCCTTTAAACGTATACAAGCCTTAATTAAACAACGGTTTCGAAGGCAAGCTTCAAGCTTTAGAAGCTTCAGCTAGACATACATCTGTCATAGAATGCCCCTACTATGCTATCAAATGTTGTTTTTTAATAAGTGTAAGTAAGTAATTCTGCGGACTCTTTGACTTCTAGGGTGACAAGTGATACTAATAAGCTTAGTATTACGTAGTATATTTCCAATGTCCAGAAGGATTTAAGCCAAACACATTTTGTATTACATTAATCGATTCGGTTTCATTTCAGAAACATTTCTCGAATCATTTTAATCTTGTCTGTCTATCCATTTGTCTATCGTTTGTATATGCATTTCTTTTTCACATGTTTTGCTCCAAAGTTCACAATTGGCTCGAACTGCTTTTGCGGTCACTTTTCATATCACAACCGATTTGAAAAGACGTCGTTATATGAAAAATATTGCAATTTTTAACATTTCTCGGCAAAGATGAATAAAATTAGAATTTTGGATGGGACGAGGTCACATTATTTTGAATTCACTCCGGTGCAAACTATCATGCACAAAAAGAAGTCCTTAGATGGCGGAAAGTTTTAATTTGAAGGATGTTATAGTGAAAATTGGCTCAAGATAGCGATTTCACTTTAGAAATTTCCTACCATAAGTTGGCATCATCTACGCGTGTTTTTTGGATTGCCCCCATTACGGTAAGCGTTCTTATAGTGAGCAAATAGACCTCTGTGTTGTATTAAAATACAATTTTTGATTTTTTATGAGAAGGTTAGGCGAGGAATCATAGTACGCGTAGTGACTTAATAGTCGACCTCATTCTTCGGTCAAGCGTTAATTCGTATTATTTTTGGTTTACGATATTGACTCGAAAGTTTCATCTCGCTGACGAACATTTATTTATGTGATCTTGCACCTTTATACCCTACATCAGTTGTGGTATAAGGGTACATTAAGTTTGTGTGGATGTGTGAAACACTGGAGACTTCTCTTTAGAGATCTAAAGATAGGTTCCCCTTTTATTATGTTGATCGATTCAGTAAGTGATACTAAACTTGTATGCCCGTCTGTCCGTCTTGTTTTCTTGTGTTCAGTATCCATGCTACAATTTTTGAGATATCTTGATGAAATTTGGTGTACTGATATGTGCTGGTCGAAAAACTGACACTATTGAAAATGGTGCGGATCCGATCACTTTTTTGACCATTTCCCATCTAATGCCTCATTTTACAAAGTCGTTACATGAATACGTGTAAGATGGTGGAAATGGTGGGCCGCGGCCCATTATAGTCATTTTACTTGTTTTATTGATTTTTGTTACTAATCCTTGTTGCTATTATTATAATAAATAAACTCATAGACTAAAGTAATAAAGCATTAGCATCCGAGGCTATTGTTTTTATTGCAAACTCTACGGAATTTGAGATTTGAAACCATAATCATTAAGTTATTAGTCGAGATCTTTTGCCTACTCGACCACTCAGTCCGCGAATGTTTCATTTGGATTTTCGGCTCCACAATCCCTGACGAATGAGCTGCAAAAAGACTGTCCTCATCTAGTAGGCCGCTCCCACTGATTAGCAAGCAACTTTGCACGCATTAATTTATTAAGCAAAATAAATATATTGCGAGGCGTCAATCCCTCCATTGTATGCTTTTAACTTTTCTGATCTGAGACTTATACAATTTGACGGTTTCACTTAATCGAAAAAATTCTTTAGAAATGTAACGGGAATGTTTCAAAAAGCTTTTAAAAAATTTGTGAGAAATACATCCCGTACGTATGGGCCGCTCAAGGGCCATCCCTATCGGCACATGAAAAACATTTTGAAGCAAATAATTACTTCTGCATGTTCAACAAGTTCCAGCTGTTGGTTGTTACACACAATTGAATCGCTTTGAATCATTCTCGAACACGACAACGATACGGAAATAAATCTTTTTAAGGGCTTACCGTTTAAATCATGTTTCCGCATTTAAATTTTTCGTTTTATTCCCAGCTACAATAATAATTAATAGAGTAACGATTTTCAATGGCGAAACGAAGCTTTGAAGCTTAATACTTAATTTATTGATAAAGGAATGCAACAAAAAGCGTTTCGATCATTAGTGAAAACAATAAAGAAAAGTCTCCAGTGTTTAACTTTTGCTCTTCTTACTTTTTTATATCGACTTGTTAGCTACAGTTAAAATAGCAAATACCCATTCTTTTCTTTTTTTTTTTTTTTATATAGCTTACGGCTATCCTGCATCCTAATGTGTATGAAGATGTAGAGATAGAGTTCTAAAGAAAATATATTACACCACAAGTTCTTTAATTATTGTTTGTTGGATTGAAAGACTTAACTATTTCAACTTTTTTTTTTTCATTTGTTGACTGGAATTCTAATATCAAGTGACTAATCGTAAAAAGCGTGACTGAGTTCGGTAAATAATTGCGACAAGTCGCACACAAACACCATCCATCTATATTATGATGAGTATAATGTTAACGCAGTTGTTGCTTTCATTTGCCTTTTCTTTTTCTTTTTTGTGCTTTTCTTATTCCTTAAAACACGTAGTTTCCTTTTAGCACTATTCTTATGAGAGAGAAGAGGCGAAAAATAAAAACATAACATAAAAAAGAAAGCGACTAAGAACTTTGCTTATAAAATTTATATAAATCTTTCTCAAATTAAAGTTAGCACATTATCTTAAAAACTCTATTCTTTAGTTTTTATTGCTTTCATTCATTCTCCAAAGTTCCTAACAAAAGATGAAGAAAAACGAAAAAAGCAAAGAAAAAAAAAAAAGAAGAGTAATATGACATTCATAATTTGTCATCTATAGTGGGATTAAAACTAAAATCCAATTGGGTTTGTCTTTCGCTATTCCCTCCATCTCGCCTCTTATCATGTGTGTGCCATCGGTATTTTCTAGGGATATGAATGTAAATGCGAGTGTTGCGAGGAAAGAAAAACTCGATGCCGATGAATGAAAGGATAAAATAAAACGCAACTCTCAGCTGTGTTGTAAGCCAATATAAATTTCATTCAAGTTCTCAGCCATATGGCATTATTTTGCTTTACTATGCACAATAATAATAAAAACAAATGTAAGAAGACGAAGACGAAGAAGAAGAGAAAACGAAAAAAAAAAAACAAAAAAAAAAAAATAAGCAAAAACCTGAAGCAGTATTTAAATCTCGTAACTGTGTATAGTTTTTACGTACGTACATCAACATAACTAAGAAGAATTTATTTTAAGCAAATGTTTAAAATGTAATGTAGAAGAAATCGGCAGTTGTTGCCGTTGCTGGCAAACATCTGCTCTACCAAAAAGTTGTGTGAATCGAAATTTAATTCAAAATTGCATTTGAAATTTTATGAATCATTGAAGCATTAAGTATCGTTGACTCCTGGGAATTTGTTGCTTTTTCTCCTCTCGCTTATAAATATGCAAAAAAAAAAGAAGAAAAAGTTTGCATAAATATATCCAAACACAAACACACACACACACACACTCACACACACATCCATGTACAACTTATGTATATATATATACATAGATATGTATTTGGGTGTGTGTTTTTTTTGCATTTATAAATTTCCACACATCCACCCGCGCATACATATAAAATCAAGTAAGAAGGGAAAATGTAAACACATTTATGTTTCGCTTTCTTAAAAAATATTCTCTGCCTCCTTACCTCCTCACTTATTACACACAAATGCAAAGAATTTTAACAAACAGTGGGCTATTAAATTTATCATAGTTTTTGTAACAATTATCTGCCGTGATTTTTTTTCATTTCGCATAATCCAGGTTTTCCATAAAACACTTGCGAAATTTAGTAAACATTGACTTGAAATGCAATAGTTGTTGAATGAACATTTGCTGAACATGAAAATTAAGTAGAAGAAGAATGGTAAACATAATTCATTCCGATTTCACAAAGATTTATGCATCTCGATCGATGGTTAGCCAAGATTCGTTTTTAATTTCATTATGGGTTTCTTCAATGCCTTTCAATCAATACGGCTGGTTATGTTTACTTTATCGGTGAGTGAATTTTCGTTTGTTTGTTTGCACATGATGTAGTGTTGTTGTTTATTTTAAATCTTTTTCTTTTTCTTTTTGCTTTAATTTTTTTTTTTTTTGTATAATAATATAAAGTGACTGCTCTTTAATTAATAATTCATAAACTTGTACAATACTTGAGATATTTTATATACAAAAGATTTTTGTTTTAAGTATACTTTTAATACACTTGGATTGTATATTTAATGTCCTGTGTTTCATTACTATGCAAAGTAAATTATAAAATTGTTTGGCCGAAGAAAATTGAAAAAATTAATTTAAAAAATGGCTGTAAAAGAAATTAGAGGGAAATAATAATAAGTTGACATACTTTTGCTCTCATTATATATTGCATGTATTTTGATCATTTTTTCATTTAAAAAATGCATTTATTGAGAAAAGTTCGTCCACTATATATACATATATTAAAGAAAGTATTTATCATCATTTTCTATAACTTTCCTCCATTTTGTGGTGACATGGTGATACCGTGTCGAAAGAACGATATTAGTTTGGCAGCGACACAATCAATCACCGACATATTTTCGCACTTCGTCAGCATTTCGAAGGCGCATGCCAGCCAAGCCATGCAAAAAGCGGTAACCACGATACGCTGGGTGGGAGAGAATATCTCATGCGAGCTGCAAGAGTGTATCGTCGACAACTCTGGACGTGGTGTGGCCAAGCTTTGTCATGCAAGAGTGCGGCCTTGCGTTTTTGAACCGGTCTTTTTTACAACAATAAATCGTTGGGTTTGTTCAAATGACTTCGGTAGACAACTGCAGTAACCGTTTCATTTGATTTTTAGAGTTCGTAATAGATTACACCTTGCTGATCTCATTATATGCACAGCAAAACTTTATGGGCGCTTCGGTATCGATGTTAATGGCTCTCCTGAACTAACCCTTGACTTTTCATACTTAGGATTGTCGCAGTAGAACCACTTTCATCGCCACAGGCCACAGGCAATAGGTCACAGAAGACTCTCCTTTTTTGCTGTTGAAACGATTCGTATGGTAGCCGTTTTGCCTGCTTTTGGTTTTTTCCCAGATCATCGCATGTAAACATCTAGAAATAATTCATTTATCGGCTACTAGGCAGCTCAAAAGTTTTTTGAGGATTTCAGCTGGGTCTTGCAATTCATTGACGTCGAACTTTTTTGATCTCCGCGTTGTTCTTTGCCACTGCCATCAAAATCATCACTTTTTAACCGTTGAAACCAAAATTGACAATTAAGGTATGAGGGAGCAGTATCATCACAAGTTCTTAAAAGTGTTTGATGGGCTTTGGCCGCAGATTTCTTTAAATCAAACAGCAAAACTAATGAATGTTGAAAATGCAATTTTGAGCCTTCCATGATAATCGTCTACATACACTGAATAACTAAATAATACCGTATAGAAAACTGTTGTTTTACGTAGAGAAAGATCAAAATCATCAAATTTACCCGTTGTGTATATTGATAGTTCGCATTACTTTACTCATTTTCACCAAAAGATATCGCTGATCAAAATACATGCAAGCACCTATTATATATAAAGTGGAATATTAAATAAAAAACTTATGCCGGCCTTGGAAAGAAAATGGGGTGGAAAGAGCTTCAAGTTTTTTCCAACCATAAATGTGTCACCCATTCAATACAAGACGCCTAATGTATAACAATGGGAAATTAGTCTCTAGGGCATAGTTCATACTTTTGTCTTTGCTAAATGGTGATTTATCCTCACAATTGTCTGCGTCTTTGCTAATATAGTTGACATGTGAACAGTATTGAGAAATGCACAAATCGATTATAAATAAACTGAATGAGAACAAAACGTAGGACATAATGGAAGAGTGTTTGTAAAAAATAATAAAAAAAAAAAAATGAATAAAAAAAAATTCAAAAAATTCCCTCACCAAGTTTCGAATCCGGCGTGATGGCTATTAATACTAATGTGCTTAGTCGCAATAAAACAAACGAAATGCCTTCGCTTGTTTATTTTTACGATTCGATACGTAACGTGTACGAAATTGTATCGAGATATCGCAAAAATGGCGAGCTGTAGGTTGAACACAAAAATCCATAGACAGACAAAGAAGCATAGAATCATTTTTAGAATCGATCGGTATATTAAAAGGCGGATCTAACCTAAGTTCTTCTGGGTGTTATATACGTTCGCAAAAACTTAATACCCTGTACGATAAGTTGTGTAGCGTTAGATGCTTTATGAGAGAGAAGGTACACCTTGATCACTCATTATTACAAATCGGTTTTAAGCAAATTCTCTCAGTTGGGGTCCACCCATTGATGGGAGGTACTTATGCATATTAAGGTTCTCCTAAGATTCTGATAAGTATTCTTCTTGAAATTTTCACGCCTTATATTCGCGAAAGTAAAGTACATTATTCAGAATATTGTTATTTTCGCTATTGACGACCGATCGAAAATATTTCCAAACTTAGATTAAACAACGTTATGCATATATGCTGATTCTGCTGATTCAGTTGATTCAGCTCAATTTCGAAGTTAGAGAAAATGAGAAGGTAAGAGAAACGGAACCTTAAATATTAAACATATATACAATTTATAAAGATAAAGGAAGAGGGAGGAAAGTGAAAATCTGTGGCTATGCTCAGGAAATCGGTTTCTTAGACTATAAATACCCAAATACTTAGAAATACTACATTTTTTTTTTGCCTGTAGTCTTGTTAAGCAGCATTTAAGTAAAAAAAAAAAAAAAAAAAAATTCAAAAATTTATCTTAAAATTAAAAAATAAAGTTTTGTTTTAAAAATTTCAATTTCAGTTTGTTCTAAGGCTTGCGAACGCAATAACTATTTCTCTGCTAGCACATATGGAAATCGTTTGTTCTATATATTATATTAAAGAAAAGATTATCTTCATATTGACGAAGCTCTGAAATGAATTTTTTTTTGCATTTTTGCCTTCTAAGTTATTTATGGATGTAAATAAGAGTGTGTTGGTTTAACTTAACAGCTTTATTCATTACGGAGCTCTGTCTGCAAGGCTGATATCGATTGCTTGAGGTTTTCAAGTGCTTGTGAGGCCTAGGAATACGTCAAGTAAAATATATATGCAAATATATGTCTACCGATATATAACATATAGCCCAGAATGAGCAGTGGAACTAGAACCATTTGAGGATTAACTTATAATTTACAGAAATGTAGAAATTCAAAATCTGTTAATTTGCTTTTGTTTTTTTTTTTCTTTTTTTTTTTTTTTTTAATAATCTTTACATCATTTCCTTGGGTCATATTGAAGAAGAGAGAGTAAACTCCTTGGTAACATGAAATGATTGTCTAAATTTTATATATTGCAGTTGGTTTGACATAGCATGTGCATGTTCTTTCGAATTGATAGTTTTTGTTGTTGTTGTTGTTGTTTTTGTTTTTGTTTTTTTTTCTCATACAGCATATAACATTTGCAGAGCATATTGCCATGTATATGTTGTTAAGCATTACTTTCTAGTTGTCATATATACGACGTACATTCAAAAAAAGAAAGCGACTTGTTATTTTCCTCGAAAAATATTCATTTATTCAAGCGCTTCAAAGTAGTCTCTCTTAGATATAATGAATGCACTTGTGCGGAGCACTTCTGCTATGCGTTTATTGCTATGGTCTTGAGCTCTTTCAGCGATGCGGTCTTTATCTCCTTAATTTGTTCTTTCATCGGTCTACTCAGCTTTGGGAGGAGAAAAAAGTCGCTCAAGTTAGATGAGTACGTTGTTAGTTTTGGTCCAATAAGTTACGAATAAGTAATGACTTGTGATCTTCATTCGAAAAAATTTGCCTGATATGAGTCAGCCGACACGATATGCCGACATCCTTAGCAACTTCTCTAATAGCGATTGGACAATTTTTTCCGCTGCTTCAACGTGAAGCAAACGGTTGTCGATGTGCTGGTGTGTCCAGAGCGGTCATCGTTATGAACATCTTCTCTGCCTTCTGTGAAGTGCTTATACAACCTATAAACGGTTTTTTTTTTTTTTTTTTTGCTCAAAGCGGACTCGCAAAATGCCGCAGTCAACATTTCAAGTGAGTTGGAAGATTTAATTTTAAAATTTTTCACACAAAATAGCAAACAATCGCCAAACACGTCAAGACACTTCTAACCTTTACAGCAGTCAAGAACAAACTAAAAATTCAAAATGGTTGATAATGTCATCTTATCTTGTGGGGCGGGCGTGTGCATAAATATTGGAATACAAAAAATTTGAAAACCGAATGTACGTAGCCTCACGAAATTTGAAGAATCGCCTTTTTTCCCTTTCTTTTTTCTTTTTTGAATTAACTTCATCTCCTATTCACTAAAAAATATAGTTTAAGATGAATGTAAGAGATCTGGTTTTTGTTTGTTTTTTGAAAACTTTTTACATCCCAATTACGCAAGAATCCATTTGATTCGATGAGTCAATTTAAAGATTTCAGATATTAATTATTTTAGTTACGCGATCATCAATGCTACACGTGAAGAGAATAACTATTAAAATAAACATTAATTTGTTGACAAATTATTCGGTGATGTGGTGGAATTTTTGCGAATTGACACAAGCAAGCGGTGATATGAAATAAATACAATTTAAGTGTAAAGAATCTAACTATTATGCGATTTTTATTGTATGTAAGTACTTACGTAATTTGGTAAAAGCATAACGTAACCAATGTCTTGGCGTGTAAATGTGTTCGCTTTGTTTTCACGGAGCACCACTAACGAGAAGCAACAAATTATAAAACGCAAGGTTTTGAACGCTACGACTCAGCAAAGCATTGCTAATGGGGAAAAGGAAAATTTAACGAAATTTCTATACGTGCACCTTATGCATATTGAAATAAATGTCGAAACGACAATAGCGACAATGGAAGGAGAAAAAGAGATACCCTGCTCGCATATCTAAGAACACCAGGTAGATTTTATAGTTGATTGTGGGAGCATCAACAGCTGTACGTTAATATCAGTTTCGCACATTAACATGAATAACTAAAGCATTTTGCATCCTTTTGAGTTCTTTTGCGTTTATTTTTCTTTTATTTTTAGATGCACCCAACAAACGTTACATTAAGTTATAAAAGGATTTTAAGTTATTTAGTTAGAGAATTGTGTATACATATGTAAAAGGGTCTTGCATGTATTTTGATCAGCGATATCTAATTGGGAAAATGATGAAGCGATGCGAGCTATCAACATATACAACGGGGGTATAATAGGGTCTTGCATGTAGTTTGATCAGCGATATTTAATTGGGAAAATGATGAAGCAATGCGAGCTATCAACATATACAACGGGTTACTTTGATGATTTTGATCTTTGTCTACGTAAAATAACACTTTTCCATTTACTATTATTTAGAGGTATTCGGTGTATACAGACGCTAATCATGCAAAGCACAAAATTGTATCTTCAACATTCGTTACTTTTCTTCTTTGACTTGAAGAAATCTGCTGTCAAAGCCTATCACACGTTTTTAAAAGCTTATGACGGTCTTGCTCTTGTTGCTTTGATTTCGACGGTTTAAAATAGAGAGGCAATGACGAAGAACGGCCTGTAGGCTCAAAAGAATTCAAAGACAATGGATTGCACGACTTATTGGACGAAAAGCCAACTCAAACTCTCATAGAACTGTCGAACAGATTAGCAGTTAATGGATCAACTGTTTGTAGACGTTTACGAGCGATGAAAAAGATCCAATGTTAGGGAAAACGGCTACCACACGAGTTTACTGAAAATGAAATTTCGGTCACATGTTGCAAGAGCTTTCAAAGATACACTGTAGCAGGTCGAATGGGAAGTTTTGCCGCACCCACCGTACTCACCGGCCATAACGGCTTCTAATTACCATTTGTTCAGATTGATGCAGCATGGCTTGGCTGGCACACGATTTCGAAATGCTGAAGAAGTATGAAAATAGGTCGATGTTTGGATCTCTACCAAATCAATATCGTTCTTCCGACGCGGTATTACAATGTTGTCAGAAAGGTGGAGAAAAGTTGTGGAATATGATGGAAAATATTTTTATTAATAAATGTCTTTCTCAAGTGAAACAAGTAGGATAGCTATATTCGCCGGGGACCGAATCTCGCATACCCATCACATAAACGCTTGGTCCACTTAAGATTCTAATGTCCAAGAAATCAGTTCTTTCTAAACGCCACACAACTTTATGTATTAAACATCCATCATAATTGAATTATTTCTAACACATTTTATCGCATGCTATTTTTCAACTTCTTTCATTTGATGCCTATGTTGAAGGTATTTTTAAGAAAACATTTGTCTACTAAGTAGTGACGTCTACCACAATTTTATTTAGAATTGACACACTTAGCTTCTCGCATGCTACTCTCCAAGTCGTTTTATGTGCCACCCATTTCAACGGTATTGTATATAGCTTTGTTAAGAAAAACAGAGTTGCGTTCAATTTACGCTCCACTGCGGGCTTCTGCTCCGACCAATTGGGACCATTTTTAACATCAACGTGCGTGCAAAAGCTTCCAATGATTCTACCAAATTTAAAGGTGATATGTTCATTTTTGCGATGAGGAGAGTGCCAAAAATATACACCATACAGACGGACGGACATGGCGTAGTCAATTCCAAATATACTTTATATGGTCTCTGAAGCTTCCTTTTGGGTGTCACATTATGGAAAAATACAAAGTGAGTGTACCCTCGTTCTTCAGTAGTGGTTATAAAAATGATTAAAATACATGCAAGCACATAATATATATGCAGAATAATTTTAATTGTGTTTATTGAATGGAAAACTAAAGATATTAATATAAAATTTTCTATTTAAAGCTTAAGAATGATTTACTCTTTGTTGCGCGAGTAAGCAATTGTTAACAGTTATACTTGGGTTTTATCAAAATGCACCGCAACGATGTGTACCGTGCTTGAGAAGGAGGGGAGCACAAAAACACGAAAGAATATAAGCATATGTGTAGCAAGCACATTAGTGTAAGTGCTTTATAAATATGTTTGCATGTAACTCTAAAGTTGTGTGCATTTCTTCGTAGAATTTGTATATAAATACTGTTATGTTGTTTTAACGCAATCAAGAATTCCAAATAATACATACCGATGCATGTTATGATAGTCTGCTACTGCATTAGAATATGAATCTAACAAGAGCGGTGGGATGTAGATCCATTTTAATTGCTGCTTCATATTACTTACTTGTATGCCACAAAATTCAGAAAATTACCCACAAAGGCACAAGGAGCAGAGAAAGCAAAATAAGCAAAAGAAGAAACCTTCTTGCATTCGCTATCTCTTTCTCATGCACTTCACTTAATGGTACTTCCGATTGACTGTGCTCCGAGCATCGTTTGTTTTCAGCACTTGTGTAATTACTGAAGTAAAATCATGCGCTTGAAGGTCATTCGCTTTTTAAATATTTGCCCTTGTCTAACGATTCCAACCTTATATGTGCTTAAATATGTTCCTTTACTTACGGAGTTGATGTTGCGAGAAAATTAAAAAAAATACATATATATTTCTTATTAAAGCTAAGTAGAGAACGTAAAGCCACTATAACGGGCCACGGCCCATCATTTAATACCTTACACCACATTACACTTACTCACAAAAGAAGCTTTCAAAATAGGACTTGATAAGAGAAGTGGTCGAGCTTTCAAAATAGGACTTTATAAGAGAAGTGGTTCGTTTGGCTTAAGTCCAGAACAAACTATCTAAAAGTTGCGGCCTGCACGTTGAACATAAGACAACAAGATGGACAGATGGTCAGATAAGCTTGGATCGGATCAGATAGCGATTCAGAATCGATCTATATAGTAAAAGGTGAGGCCATTTCAAGTTTTTCTGGGTGTTGCATATATCCACACAACCCTTGAATCCACGCACATGTTGTGTATTCTATAAATATCAGAAACAAAAAAAAAAAAACAAAAACAAAAAAAACAAGTATATCAACAGAAAAATAAATAACTAATAAAAATTTATTAAAATTAAATTGCATTAGGTATATAGCGTACCGAGGCTTATTCACAATTCAAGTCGTTGTCATAAAATTCCCCCAATTTCGTTTCCATTGGTTAGCTCTTCGTAATTATTCTGAGCTACTTCTGCAATATGCATAAATTCACAATTGATTAGACGTAAGAATGTTTCGTTTTATGTGTCTTGTCTTTTGTTTTTTTCATTATTTCATCGTTTACGTTACGCTCTTTCTTTTTCCATAATTACTCCTCGGTGGTTTTCGTTCCCAGCGAGAATTTCATTTATCATAAAACATCCTGTTTACAGTTTCCATTATTTTGCTATAAAAATATAAATTAACATGAAATGAAAACCAGGGTTCATTAATTATGTTTAAAATTGGTTACAGATTCTATAAAGTTTTCATAGTAATTCTTGTACTCTACACCACTTAGAGTATGGCACAGTGTAGTCAGTTTGCGAGTATTTGTGTTACGCTTAGAAAACTTTCAAGTAGATCCTAGTTTTATTATACCGATTGATTTAAAATCATTTTCGGAATCGAGTTATGCTTGTCTATTCGCCCGTCCGTCCATCCGTCTGTCTATCTGTCTTATACCTGTCCATATGTTTTTGTGTTCAGCCTACAAGTCACAAATTTTAAGATATCATAGCGTAATTTGGTACACTGGCGTGCTTTGACTTCAAGGGCGAACTGTTTTGAAATCGAAAAGTCTTTTTATGAAAAAATTTCAAAAAAAAAAATCATGAAATCACTGGTACATTCATTTCTTTCTAAATTTTGAGAATAGATATCTATAACATTGGTGCTTGGACGGTAAGTTTCAGTTGTTGACAGTTGTTGTCCTCCAGTGCATAGGGAACTTTATCAAAAAACTACAAAGAATTTATTGATACACATTTTCCTTTATGACGCAAACAAGTCAAGATAAATAAGATCCGCGAAATGAAAATTAAATTTGATAAATATGGACCACCTTATGTGGTGGACACATGTTTTGGATACGTTTCCATATAAAGCCTTCCGTGGAATATTTGTCTTTATCTGGAATCAAGGTAATAATTTTCTCAGGCGTTGGGTTGTAGGGTAGTTGATGAGTGGCATCGCCTACCTATAATGCTTTTGATTTGTTTATGCTTATGGATGACAGTCCCTAGATTTTTGACTATCGGGAACTGTTGATTGTAATGTGCTCTGTTGCATGTTGTGGCACATGTTCTGCTGAGGCAAAAGCAATTTGTTTATAAATCAGTTCCTTTCGCAGGATTATTCATTCGTTTTTTAGCGTTTTTGTCCATTTCCGGCAGAGATGTGCGCATATTGCACGGCAGACTAGCACGACTGTTGCTTTCTGAGTCGCGTTAGCCATCTTGGGAATTATCGACCAGTAGCGGTGATTCCCGTCACGTGTAACACTTTTCGGTTTTCCTCTTTCTACAAAACCCGTCAAAAAGAAAAAGATATTAGAGTAGGTTTGCGAACATCACCTCATGATTTTATGATATACTTGCAATACATAAAAGAAAGATAATGGATTGATTACGGATATATATGGGCAACAATTATGCGAATGGAATGCGCCAGAGGAAATTGCCCATTCGATGTATACTCTAAACGCTTTTTCCGCAAAATTCTCAAATAAAATATAAACGATAATCGTTGAACGATATAAAGCACGTTTCTCTCCAAAGCAGGTTTATTACGTTGCAATAAAACGTTCTACTAAAATATAGTTGAAAAAAAATTTTTATTAACAAAATGTTTTTGAATTTTTTTCATATATTTACAGGATGATCAATAATAATTAAACAAAATAGAAATATACAGACCAAGCACAATTTTCCACACAATTCACTAACTACAGCTCTATTATGTTTGGAGAGTTTTTATATTTATTTCTATTTTTATATTCATTTTTTATTTTTGCTTTTTTTTAGACCAGTGTGCCAAAAACAAATTAAATCATAATTTTATTCATTCATTCAGTCAGTCAGGTCACTTGTTATGCGGAACGGAGCACACGCTAAACCACAAGGCTTGGAATACTAAAAATGTAGCAACGACTTCAAATAACTACCATATAAACGAAAAAATATACAAGCTCGTGCACACACACACACACACATATATATATATATATATATATATACATAAATGCACATATACACAAGTATAAAATACAAGCAAATATAATGGAAATTTAATGCAGCCATAAAAGAAAGTGATGAATATGAAAGGACTGACTATATCGGGGCGATGAGCGTTGCGTGATAAGGACGGTCAAGTATAGCATTGGTGGGGTTGCCTTGAAATTCAAGAAAATTTTCGTTGCGAATTTTTAATGCGCACAGGTTTACCGGCATACGTACGTTCATTTAGCTAACGCTTCTGGGATAATTTTCAAGAGAGCAGCTATTCTGTTTCAACAATTTTTCCAATTTGTCTCTTCCTCTTAGAAATTCTTGAAAGCGTATTTTCCACTATCAATGACATCGTAAACATTGCCATCAACAACGTCAGCATATAAACGTCAGCATTGCACCATCATCTTCATCATCATCATCACCGTCATCGTCATCGTCATCGTCATCGTCATCGTCATCATCGCTGCGGTTATAAATGTATTTTGATCGCTCACTGATGCACATTTATAACATTTTTTGGTATAAAGTAACAAAGTGGAACACTTACATTATTGACCAAACGTTATTGTTGCTGCTGCAAAATTGTTCTGTTTGTACTAAAAATCTGTTTGTTTCTAAAGCATTCGTTTATGCACATATGCGACATATGGTCGCATATAAGTATAGTTTGACGAGTCGAAAAGTGAAAAGCTATGACCGTAAAAGGGAAAAATTCATTCATAGAATTCTTCATACACACAAACGTACAGACAGCCAAACAAACAAGTAAGTCAGCAAATTTTTACCATTGACAAGATTTATTTTGCAACTTTTATGAAGCAATTATTCAAAGTTAGTTCTTTTGGCGATGGTAGGAAAACAGGCCCACGAGTAAACGGCAACAGCAACGCCAAACCGTAATGTTGGTCGTGGCTAGCAAAAGTGTCATGAACTGACAACTTTCAAAGAGTACCTTCATGGTGCAATGACAAGATTCCTTTTTATGCGCTAGCGTTTCTCCAATTTTTGCCAGTACAACTTGACGTTTTCACTAAATGGATATCTGAATACACAAAAATAAATGACCAGAAAGCACTTTTGCAATCTTTAAGACCGGCACGAAACATTTTTAGTAAAATTTAATCATTTAAAATAATTTAAACCCTTTAAATTATCGAATTCAGTTTGAATAACGATCATCGTTTGCTTTAATTAATTAAATTACTTAAGAATTTATAAATTATTTATTATGCAAAATAAGAAAAATTGCGTTGAATACTTTGCAGCGTAAAATTTTGTTCCCCATTTTAGAACGCAAGCCATATATGTTTCTTGTTCGTTTTCTTAGAGACTGAGGGGACTTGCACTTAACACATTTTTATTTTATTTGCTTTTAATATTTCTACAGAACTGTTTTCTACCTTCTTTTATTCCGGTCCATATTATATTTGACACGATTTTAATTACGACGCAAGTCCACTTCTATGGGAATATATATATGAAAACAAGTGCTTATTGTGTTGCCTGAGTAACTTTTATTTGGACCTAACATCATAATAATTATAATGGAGTAACATCATCCTTCCGTCCATACAGGAAAGCCCGTAAAGGCGTCCTGCCAGCTAATAGTCCGACAGGAAAGAGTTAAACTAACTAATCGACAGTTTTGACTGTTTAACGACTGGCCAAATTGAAATTTCAATATCAATTATTATCAAATTGGAAATCGATAGGCTGCAAGAAAAGAACAATAAACTCCTTTTTCCATGATCGTTTTTATTGTATGGCCTCCGATAGATTTGCAGTGAACGGAATTTCTTGTAATGAAGCTGTAAAAGAACATTGAAGTGCGTTATGTTTTGGATGTTATGATAGGCGCATCAATGAATAAGGCTGCAACCACTTTTAGTTTAGGACCGGAAAGACTGGAACACCCACTGCAGTATACCCCGGGCCACTGTGTTTTTTGTTTTGTTTTATATTTTCCCAACAGATAAATATTTAAATCTTCATAATGTATTTAGTTCCATAATATAAACAAATGGTCCAATCCTCACTGAGAATAAAACTTTCCAATTTTTAAACATATATATGTATACACATATATATATATATATACATTATACATATACATATGTATACATTAGGACATGGATGCATATATATATATATATATATATATATAAATCTTATTTTAATTTTATCCTATTTGTGAGTGTTTACATCTTTACAAGATTTGTACCAGCAATCCCTTGATTATTGTTTTCCTCTATAGTGTTACTTGGACTTAATAGCAATGTGTTGGCGTCTAACGACATTTCTCGGAGACGAATTTTTTGCGCTTTTTTAGTTGGCTAATTGGAGTCTTCACGTTTATATGGATAACAAGGAAAAAACTGTACAAATCAGAGCCTGTGACTAAATCTTCAAAATAACAAAAAAGAAAAAAATAAATATATAAATACAGAAAAGAAGAAGAGTAAGAAAATTATATTCGTTTGTAGCCGAATCTTTTATACTCACCATCCTTAGGTTAAAATGAATAATATAGGAATAAGCGAAATGTTTAGGATATGTCTTACTTGTCCTACTTGTTAAGAAATATTAAAATATAGGCTTTCTTTGGGGAATGGTCGTAAAAATCCATGACATACCGCACAATCCATTTTCAATAGTATTCGCTCTTGGTCCAAAAAAGGCTAATGCAAAAAATGCCGTGGAAATTTCTCAAGGGTTGAGAATACCTGTCTAAGTGTAATACTGGGAGGAAAAACATCAAATCCGAACACGGACTGACGTATAGATATGGTTAAAATAAATCCGAAATTGACTCTCTCTCTCTCTCTCTTCAAAGTCCTTAAACAAACTTAACATTCTTTTACCATAAACGGTGTATGGTAATAAAAATGCAGTACTAGAGTAAACATAACATGAGAACAATTTTTGTTGGCTTAAAGCCGTAGCAAGAATATCAGCAAAGTGAGCAAAACGTAAACAACTGTGATATTAAAAGCTGACAATCAATTCATTAATTTAAAATCCTCGACCAGCACGACCGTTTCAATTGTTTGGCAGGAAGGGGTAAGTACGAATTATTTATGCGAATTTTATATGAAATATTGTGGCCCTAATATTTGATATTTCAAAAATTAATGATGATGGTTAAGTGCTATTATGTTCTGTTAATGAATATTTCAACTTATTTATACATATATATATATATATGTATAAGTAGGTATACATGCATGCATCCACGTCCTAATGTATTGTTATCCGTATATGCATATGTGATATGAAAATGCTTGAGTTGTTAAACAGTCCACGCACATATGACATCAGTAACACATTTCCCTTAAGTAATTTATGTTCATAAGTTTATGTGTGTATGTTCAAGCATGTTGATTGACTGTAACTGATTCGTTCGCTATTAACACCTTTACTTAATTACTGCACAAGCATGACAATATGTACATGAGATATGTAAAACCTACATTACCACGTACATGATAAAAATTTAGGGTATGCGTAAGTACGTTACGTGATTATATAAAAGCGTTACGCATTGAGCAAATTATATCTGATATGTACGATTCGTATATATGTACGGAGGCACTCGATGATAAATGCTGTTGTAAACTTTTTCATTGCAAATCATGACATCAGACCTAACGTTTTAGTGAAAAGCAATAACATTTTAACTTTTAACTAAATGCGTTGGTTTAAAGCATGAGCTATCCGCATGTTTATATTTCGTTGATAACATCTACTAATGCGATGTGTTTTTATTTTAGGTATTTAAAAAAAAAAAAAAAAAAAAAACAACAGCTTGGATCTCATAATAGAGATAGTGTTACTTATTTCTACTAAATGTCAACGCGTGTTTGTCAAATTGTTCTGGCAAAATGTCTACCTTCCTTTTCGGAATTCGTTGAATTTGCAATAATTGCGTTTATGTTTATTAATCTGTCTGCCTATCAGTTCACACATTTCATCGGACTTCTCGTATTGAAAAAGTTGAAATAAAAATTTGACAGAATATCCGCCAAAGCTACCTAAATATTTACGCAATAGAGAAATAAAGTAACAATATTTACATATAGTGAATAATAATCGCCGATTGAAAAGTTTACGCGGCATAATAAAGCAAAGTTATGACTGCAAGAATGTTTTTCTAACTTTTTTTTCACTCCTGGTCAACATTTTTTTCTTAAGGTTCTCTTCAAAATATACATCCACGGCTGTTATATCTTCTTCTTTGTCTCTTAGACATTTGTAAAGACTTGATGATACATAGAAACATTCAAAGTGTGGATTACATTTTGTAAATATGATCGTTGTTTTTAAGATTTGTTTGATTTGATTTTTCATCATTTTTATTAAAAGTGTTTCACTGAATCATTGTTTCGCGTTGAAGAGAAAAAAAAGTGTTTTTCTCGCTAAACTATCCTACACCTCTTGCAATACAAAGAAAGAGTTGAGATAAACACGTCTTGCATTTTATCAATCGATTCAGAAACATTCTCTGCATCGATCTAGGCTTGTCTGCCCGTCTTGTTTTCTTATGTTCAACCTATAGGTCGCGATTTTTAAGATATTTTGATAGAAATTAGTACACAGACATGCTTTGGCCCAAAGACAAAAGCAATTCAAAATGTCTCGAATTGCTCGAATCGCTTTTTCGACGACTTCCCCTATTTTGAATATTCGTTATATTCGCATCAAGCGAAGTTATGTGAGGTATTTAATGTTGGGTTGTGGCCAAAGCAAGCAAACCGCTTTTACTTGTTTCTAATAAGCTATGTTCAAATAATTATTAGGCGGGAATGTTTAGCTCCTAAGGCTACGAAAAAAAAAAAAAGAAAAGAAAACTGTAACGTGATCTATGAAGCATCCATATTATGTTGCAATAATATATTCTTACAAAAATTAAAAAAGTATCAGAGTGACATATGCAAGTGTTATTACGTAACTATAAAACGACTTAAAAAGGCCGATCGGTAAAGAAAAAAATAAAAATCAATTCTCTTTCTCCACAATATCGAAACTCCTGTGTTTCAGAGAATCAGAATCTAAAATCTACCATCGATCGCTAAGTCACCACTGAAATAAATCAGTTACTCTGTGGAAGCATGCATTGGTTGTTACCTGAACTTTAATGGCTCGAAAGCACATTATTTCGCTCACTCTAAATTTCGATCGCCATTAAAGTGATGCTTGTAAACAATTTTATCATTGCATGATTTGCAATTATTTTTCAATTAAAAATAAGTTTAATCTGTTTATCCTAAACGCGAGTTGAGATTACTTGACAAGACGGTTGAGAATTTCGCATGTATTCACCTATGAAAAATTACCTTTCAAAATGTATTTATTTATGTAGTTCCCGCAATGCATTTACCGATGTAGGTCTGTGAACTTTTCAATTAACATTTTGTTGCTTTAAATTATGGTAAAATAGTTAAGCAATTATTTTATTCGGTTAAAAATATAATCGAATGCATCGTGATTGCAATTTCGCATGTGAAGGTTATTTACAGCAAGAAAAAAAAAAACAGAAAACTAAGAATCTTATATAAGATACTGGAGATATTATATTATTATGCTCTGCAATAGGATCGAATATATTTACTCAACGATTATTTTCGTGTCTATCAAAAGGACTTAAGTTAAATAAAACTTTAATTCTGTTGACTTACGCACAAGTTATGTATGAATTCATTCCCAACTTTGGCAAGTGCATCATTTCTCTATGCCTTATTCTACTTGACTACTTGCAGTGATGTTATATTTTTCAATTTGCAAGGACCCTGAACTGAGATCGATATTTACATAGTTCCAACCCCGCTACTTCTTAGCTTCAATTTTTAACTTTTTCTTCTAACAATTATTGTCCCGCTTTTTTTCTTTTTTAATTTGATCTTAAACTAAGGACAGAGAGTTGGAAAAGCCAGCCTTATCTCATAGATTGGAGATTTTTATATAACAGGTGATTTGAGGGAGAAAAGGGTCCTTACAGCTGAAGCCTACGGGAATGTGCGCCAACACATATAACCGAAACTAGATCCATAAATCTTGGTCGCAAAGCTAAACTTGAAGCGGTTATCATCGCAGATAGTTTGTTTGTTGGTCATAAAAGCTCTTCGTAATCCCTTAAATTTCAACTTGATTCAATGACTAAACATGTGTGGAATACCATCGTCACGTACGGATATCAAATTAAAATTTTTTGCATACCAAGGTATATTGATCTCTTGGCAAATGAGCGAGTAGATCTTTAATTATGGACAACATAATGGAGAAGTTTATGAGGAAAACCACTGAAGAGAAAACTGATGAAAAAAACCGATAGGACTACCATCTACACTACTCGCATGTTAATCTCAACCTCGTTCCACCCCTACATCCGATCAACGTTGAAAAGATCAAGATCAAAACGTTTGCAAGAATCTGACTTGGGCCTACAATTGCCACACATCAATGGCTCTTTAAGAAATCTACTCCCCCGCTGGGCGATTGTCGACACAATCTTACCATTAAACTCATGACATGTGAATGCTTAAACGTTTCTTTTAATTTATCCTAGAAAAAAAAAAGAAGAAGAACCGATAGGCTTAGTTGTTAGAGCTCATCCTACCTTTGGTACTAGAATTTATTTCTTTAATCTGAGTAAATTGTAAAAAGAATAATAATACCTTCCAATAGCTGAAAATAATCAGTTCAAGAATTTGCCGAAATATTATTACATTCCTTATAGGACGAGGACAACCCTATAAGAAACGAAATCATAAAAAGAAACAACTAAATTAGAGGTGGTTGGTAGTGGAGGGACTGACTAAAAACTATATTTCTTTTATTTGATTGAATTTATTTATTGACTTTATGAGGTTTTCTTATTTCCTTTTTTGTTTTAATAACTAAATTTCAAAAGAGTAAAACTTTTTATTACAATTCTTTTGTAATTATTTACAAATTAAATAAAACATGTTTTGTTTCTTTCTACAATTTCCTTTATACCATAAATTTCTTATTTATTCTGTTTTATTCTCCTACTGTGGATACATTTGGATTTAATGCCAATGTGTATAATTATAAATATATATAACAATAGCTTACGTAACACAGCTGCACTTATGGTAAATGTAATTAAAAATTTTATACCACATGGTATAATAAAACGTTAAAGTGAAATAAAATGAATGAGAAAACTATATTAGTCAGGGAGCGAACGATAGATACCCATCATTTATACCCACTCCTTACTGGTATATCAAAATCAATGTTTTTCTTAGAACCGAACGCGGCAGGGGCTTTTAAATCACTTCATCGTATAGTAGGCTCTAAATGTTCAAATTATTGATTAGGAAAAAAAAAAAAATTGATTAACATTTTAGCAGTTACTTCAGCGCCGTAGGTATTGTGTATGGACCACTTTCAGTTTCAAGTTGAAGGCACTTCCTCAGCGAATTGTAATTTCTATCTTTACACCTCAACTTTTGCCCCTTTGTAAATCGAAAAAGGTTTGTGCACGGAGACAGACAGATAAAGGGTCATAAAATTCCATTGACTGACACTATATGGTACAATTTAGGACAGCGGTAGCATGTCAGTGTAATAACTCCAACAGCACACATACTGTGTGCTAATATTTCGCCGTATTGTACAAACGTTATTTGTTTTCCTGAGCGCGTGTTTAAAAGTCATCTTTTACTGTCGTTGATGAGAATGCAGTGACTAAGGCAAACCAAATGTGAAACACTTTGGATGGACATCAAATATTATCATCAAATATTATCGAACGCCCCAATATCTATGAGTCCAATCTCTTATTCTTATATTTTGTTCTTAACGATGCAATGAAACGAGCGTACGTCATTACGGACGGAACCCGTCATTGGCGAATACCATCGGCAACGAATCCGAATCTGATTAAACCGTTCACAGACCCAATCAAATACTTTTAACACTCATACACTACATCTCACAAAATCTGTCTAGAAATGTCATAAACTGGAATGTGCTATCCGGTCTGCTGTGATTCTCAGGCATAGCCACTTTTGGTTTTCTCTTCATTTTTTCGAAATCCCTGGGCAATGCTTCGATTCTAATGTCAATGCCAAAGAGTGTGTCAAAAAGTGTTTTGTGAGGAGTGTGAAATGGTGAGTTCTGCTTTCAATGCGAAATTCCTACGAAAAAAAAATTGTCAAAAAATTTGATGGAAGTAACGGTACGCGATTGATAATGTTTTGAAATATTAATTAACATGTAAGCATTTTTTTTTTAAATAAAGTTTACAATTTTAACAAAGTAAATGATTCAAGTCGAGCAAACCATTCGAAGTAGCATTCGATGCCGCTATCGCTCAAGCGTGGGTATAAAATTTACGAAATACTATGAAAACAAAAGCAATACAAATAAACAGAAACAAGTTGAAATTACATAACTCATACGTACTGGCAACCTGCAGATTTAAACGTATGCGCACATGTACAGAGATTTGTATCCATATATAGATGTTTTTTCTTTTTTTTTGCTATTTTAGATGCATGGATTTATAAATGCTAAGGACAAGACTTTTATAGCCGCATTTAACAGATAGTTTGTTGTGCATGTGTTTTAAGTAAGAAAAAAAGCAAAAATTGAATAAACTTACACAAGTGTATATGGGAATGTGTATGCTATTCTGTTGCTGTGGCTAACCGGATGTACAAAACAACATTTGCATTGTTGTTTGGTCGGCTAGGAAATATGCAAAGGCAGGCCAAAAAGCCAACACATTATCTAAAATTGTTGTTGTGTTAGTTATAGTTTTTCTAACTGTTGGAGAACTTTTATAACCCGGTTTTATTTTCTTTTTTGTATTTCTCTGTTGCTCGGGCCGTAATGTGTGTTCGTTAAAGAGAGAGAAAAAAATTAACAAATTTCTTCTTTATTTTTTTTCGTGGCGAGTGGCGGGAGCGTATGCCTCTTTATGAACTCTGTTGGTTGCTTTTATATAAAATAATAATAACAACAGAAAAAGTTGGCGATGCACAAAGCTATTGTTCAGAGAGGGCTGCTAATTAATAATTTTAATAGTAAATAAGTTCTCCATACTCAAGCGATGTAATAATAATTCAACTAAGACTTTCATTCCCAGATCGGAATTTTTTTTTTGTTAATTAAATTAACTCACGAGAGAGTTAAAGCCAAATATTCCAAAAAAAAAAAAAAAAAAAAAATGCGAAAAAATAAATTGCAAGTTGGTTAATAAACCGTTGCACGTATTTTTGGCTTGATTTCATAAACTCAAATAATCGCATACGTCAGTTAGATTGTATGGTCGAAGTGCGCTTTTTATTCGTTACACAAACTCCAATTTAATCCGTTTATGCTGCTTTTTTTTTGCTGTTTTTCTTCTGCTTTAAGTTGGTTTTGTCTGGTTTTTGGAACTTCTGACTCAAGTTTACTAATTCAATTTTACCGACTTGAACAGACAGCATAGAATGCGCACAGGCATATACGCACACACACACACACACACACACACACACACACACACACACACACACACACATACACACACACATGAGCGCACACCTGTCACACTGGTACCCGCTATTCAATTGGCTTACTGCGTTTATAAAATAATCCACGTATACATGAAATTTCAATTGAATGACTAACCATGGTTAACTGCGAGCGCACTATCCAGCTGGGAAAAAAAGAGCTGAGAAAAAAAGGAGAAAAAATATCCAATTTTAATGAAATTAATACATGACACACCACACAATACCGCCAATGTTACATAAACTACGAAGCGTCCATGTGTTCTCTGGTCAATTACACATTTGCAGACATCGCGTATATTCTTACATACTCAGACCTAAATATGTATGAATTCGTTCATATGCATATGTGCAGTATAGACAAGCACGCAGACCTGCACGCTTGGCCTTGTAGGAGGAGACTTAATTTATTTGGTGTCACAATTGCGGCAATTATTGTCGGCGTTACTCGTTTTGTTGTGGGTACTAGTTATCCTTTCCCCTTTCGCATTGAACTTTACTTAGCCCTTCTGTATGCGTTCCTTTTACATGAATCTACATTGCATGTTGACATTTTTTGTATTCTGTTCGACGCGTTCGCTAGCCGACTATTTCGAAATTTTAAATTAATATTCTTAACATTTATCGGCACTATTGCATTGTGTTGGTTTATTAAAGAGTTGCACGCTTAAGCGACGGAATTTCATTGTTATTTAAAAATGAAAGAAATTATGAGTTGGGAATTTTTATTAGCCACCATTTAATTACGTTCGTTGTCATCCCAACTATTGACCGACGAAGAGATGACTTAAAAAATTTCAAATAATTATATAAAATTTGGGAAAAAAAACGCAACCTGCGATCTTATAAAATCTTCATATCCCTAATTGGCTTGAAATTCAAAGTGAATTTGTTAACGTTCATCCTTTCATCTTTTTCCGCTTAAAGATCGTAAGTGATTATCGATAAAAACCATTGTTTACAGACATCTTTAGAAATTATTTTTGGCGGATACTTGCCGTGAAGGCTTTATTCCGCGATGCTTTGTATAAGAGAACACCGCTCGTCAGACCGCGGATGATTAGTAGCCGGAAACATATTATAGGGACGTGTTTCCTCCTCTGGTGTGAGCAAGGCCCATCTACAAGCTTTGCTTTTTATGCATCAAGCAGACTCTATACCCAGAAAATGATTCAACCACACACCTACCGCAAAACTTTCGTAGGAGCCAAGAATTTCTTCGGGGAACCCTGATATCTGCAATCTGCCGAAATAAAGGATAGAAAAAATCTTCAGTCAGATCTTGTTAGGCCTTATACTATCTATAAGTCTAGTAGTCTTGTTCGTGGGATAGAAAACCTGCAGATGAATGTTCGATATGTGAAACCAATGCGCGTCCCTGGGCATAACATTCTCACTAGCAGAGTGAGGCCCACAAAAAATTCGTCAATTAACATATCAAAAAGTAATATTTAACTATGGTTTAGCAATTTCGAGTTTTACAAAAAAAAAATATCGTTATGCATTTTTAGAAAAGACGAAAACTAAACATCACGTCTATCAAATTATTCGACTAAACTTGTACACTATATGAAAGCTTAGTGTACGAGTTATTTTAATTTCTTCAAATGACGAAAGTGTTCTCAATATTATCTGCAATATATCATAACGTTAAAGCTTGTAACTCAAATCATATGCTTGTGATATATTGCGTGTCGTGAAAAGTCCTGGAAGTACTATAAATAGGGTCGAGACCGGATTTTATCATACAAAAAATGCAAAAGCTTCATCTATAATGTTATCTCAATGATGATAGTAACAGATTCGCGATCGTTTAGTTATAACACTCTTTGCAAATTATTGTATCATTTTAATATCGTGGCACATTTCGTACCGCGATTTAAAAGATCTGTTGTACTCCTTACATATCACGTTAAAAAGGAAAATAAGTCCATAAGTACTTTTTGCAAGTTTTCAACAAATAGAAAAATTCAACAGAGGGTTACAGTTCATTAGCCCCTATACCACTTGGTTTACATCATATATTAGGCTTGTGGGGATGTCTGTAATGTACAAACGGGCTTAAAATAATTCCACATTTTGTAATATAGGTTGATTCAGGAAGTAACTCTGAAAATAATTCTGAATTAGTTTAAAATTGTCTGTTTCTCTGTCTGTCTGTCCGCCCGTCTTAAGTCTGCCCAAGAAATATTTCTTTCAACTTACATATAGTTGATATTTACATGAAATTTAGTACACTAACGCGTTTTGACCCAAAGATCCGACTTATTGGAAGTAATTTCACTATTTTTATAACTTCGTTTTGCAAAAATTCCTTGTATGGAAAAAACATGGAATTTTGAAATTTTTTCAAATTAAATCAGTGAGCAATAATCTAACTATATACTGAATTGGTGTGAAAACTTTAGATCGGATGAGTTAATTTTTTTTTGCATTTCGTCTCATATAAGGATTGTAATGAAAAAGATTTTTTGTAGTAAAAACGTTTGGTTTAGGGTCCATACCAAGGCGTTTGATATGAAAATTAATTATTCCAAATTTCTTCAATCCTGTCCCCATATACGGATTCACACGAAACGCAAACTCTTGTATAGCAAAAAAAAAAAGCAAATTTGTTTGCACTTTACGACAAAAGAATAGGTGAAGAATAATGAATAAAATCTGTAAACAAAAATGTTGTTTTTGTAAAAACAATACGTCATTAGTTAGGTTTTGGATTCCCTCCTCCCACATAAAGGCGCTGATCAAGACAAAGTATGATTTTTGATATTTTATTACGAAAAAAATGAAGAATTTTTTTCATCGAAATGGTGTAGGGTGTTCAATGAGTAGTATTGCCTAACCATAATGTTTCTGCTTGTTTTACTTTCACTTTGAAGTTCCGGACGACAGGGGATAACATTGTTTAAATGAATTTTCTCGTCACCATAGTTCGCTGACTAATAAAAGTAAAGAAAAGAAACAAGGACATGAACTGTTGAAAGCAGATCCTCAAAGTAAAAAGAGAAAAGATTGGCCGTTGGTTGATCAAAAAAATAAAAAACAGAAGTGTTATGGAAATTGTTTCTGATATTTTGAAAATTGATTAGTACGCTGTTATAGATGGAACAATATGTTTTTCCAGTTATGAGCTTGTAAGCAAAAATTAATTATCTGAATGTGTTCTATACGACGAGTCAAACCCAAAGAAAAAAAAAAAATATAGGGAACAAAAATGTGAAAATAGTTGGAAAGAAATAGAAGGACATCTTTTTTTCCAAAACTGAATTTTGAGCGATTTTAAAGAATCGAGTGTAATACCAAAGTAGGTGTAATAAGTAATTCGTTTCGCTTAAAGTCCTCAAAGCGTTTATGCTTGCATTTGACAGTAGGCCCAGTCTAATACTCGCCTACAAGCAGACAAACCCACTACGTAATATAAAGTAAAAATCTAATTGCATTACGATAAACTATTTATCAATTGCCATCTGACTCATATATATATATCTATATGTATAGGTATCACTTTATTGTTTATATCGATTATTATCGATTATTATCGGTTATATATATATATATATATATATAGATATCACTTTATTGTTTATATCAATTATTATTGCTTGACAGTAACTACTTTTTTCATAGGACTTAAGCCTTTTTCTTTTCAAAATATTAAAATCATTTCGTTTTTTCCCAACAGTGGATTTAATGGCATTTTTTCACAGCCAAGTTCACATTTAAGGCACACTGTCTCTATATATTGGATAACTGATATCGTAGTGCTTGTATGGCAAGCATTTTGTTTGTCTCTGGGCAAAAGTTTTCGTTTGGTGTCTTACTAAAAAAGGGAAAGTCAAATGCAGCATTTTCGGCGTACTTTAGTTCTATTATAGCCGAAGAAGTAAAAACAAGACAGAACTGCACAAAACGGTATCGTTAAAACTGGTTTGCAAAATTTCGTTTCAGCACTTTTGCATCACGTTGTGGCAGGCGTATAGGAGGTTATGAAGACAAAATAGAGGCACTAATTGCAACAAACCGCCAAACGATTTTTGATATAATATTTATACACTATAAGGAAGTCGACTTTTGTCGTTGCCAAAAAAGGGAAATTTTCGAAATTTATACCCATCGCCGAAGGACGAGGGATATATTCATTTTTTCAAAACATATGCAACGACAAGAAGGGAGCATCAGAGATCTCACAAACTGTATACATTCTTGATCAGCATCCAATTCTGAATCGATTTATTCATGTCCGTCTTTCCGTCTGTCTATCCGTGTAAAAGCTGTTTGAAACATTCTCCTGGGCGAAAAAATGAAGCTATCGAGCTCGAACTTGGCAGAAACACTAAAAGTTCTTCCTTGCACGTTGGTATTGAAAACGCACCAAATGGTTCGAAGGACACGTCTACCATGCAAATTGAGAACACCTCTGTGTTTTAAAAGAAATAAAAAATTGATTTTTTGTTCATTACCAATAAACTATAGCAAATAAATGTTCCAAAATTTGAACGCATTTTCCATGGGCCATGCTGTAGCACTTGTATAAAAATGGAAAAAATTGATCCCACCTACCCAATATTATAGTGTACGAAAATGCCATTTTTTTCCAATATGCTTATAAGGCGCAGAGACAAGTTTCAAAGATTCGATAAATTATATAAAATATATCTTCGCCAGTTTCAAATTTGGAATACACTTGAACATGTCTGTCTGTTCGTCTGTCCATCTGTCTATTTGCGCAACTCTGTAATATTTGTGGTAAGCATTTTCCCGTTAACGAAAATGAAGACACCCGCTTACTAAAAGAATTTGGAAATGACTTCAACTTTTTCAAGGACACGCCCATGCAATAAAAGTATTCATTTTGAAATTAAAAATAAAAATTAGCCGCGCCAACTCCATATTATAGAGCATAAGAATGTAGTTTTTCAAAAATAAGTGATTTGTTGTGAAAATCGCATTTAGATTAGTTCCGGGACTTTTCAATCGATACAATATTCTTTCAAATTTCAAAACATAGTCGAACAGGCAGTTGGAAAAGAAAGCAAATAACTTTCGTATAATATTAAGGAAAAGAGATTTTTGGGTAAATATTCTCATTTCTTCTATTTTATTATTGTTTTCTCTTCTAGCTTCGACAATAAAGTTTTCATTTTGTAATAAACCTTTAAAAAGCATGGCATAAAAAGTTTTTAAATAAAAGAAACCAACTAAAAAACCACAAAACGTGCTCTACGGGCTGATAATGTTTTAAAAGTTGCTTATTTTAGTAATGTTAGGGATGTTGATAATGACGATGAACCGCACGAAAAAAAATTGTTACATGATGGTTGAACAGAAAATAGAGAAAATAAAAAATAACTTTTGCGTTTTGCTTTAAAAAAAAACGTGGTGGGTCTTAAAAACTTCAGTTGAACGATTGTTTCTTTTCCCTTGCCGTCTTTTTTTCTTTTTATTCGTTAGTTGCACCGATAAGTTTTAAGATGATAATATTCTCCGAAAATTTCTATCGCATCAACATCATTATTCGCTATTGAATCGTTCATGTGAAAGCTTCAAAAGCATCGTGCATAAGTCTGCTTATTCTGTTCAAGCTTAAAAGGCTGCTCTCTCTGCGAATTTCTTTCCTTTTCTTCCATCGATCTAGTTTACAAAATCGGTGCTCTTATAACCCGGAAAATCATGAATCCAGTGACGTAGGCAGCGCATAGAATATTCACTGGGGATTTCGTTCAGAGAGGGCCTTGCCTGCTACGTTTGCCAATTATCCTGCTGTTCCTCGCTTTGCAGCTAATTCAGACATTGCCAATGAGAATTTCAGAGAGTATATGGGTAATGTTTGCATACAGTGCATACGTCAAAGTTTGAAAAAAGTACATATATACATATATGCAAGTATCAAACATGATACAAGCAAAACCCACATCGCTTTTCGTTACAATTTTGCTTCCCTTTCAAGGGTTGCTGGGGAAGCAACTTCCAGACAAAAAGACGCAATCAGCAATCATCTGCGGCGGATCAGATCACAAAATATCATCTAACAATGCTGACACGAAATTTTCCAATGAATTTTGTCATTATAGCAAAATAATATCGTCAGCTAAAATAAGCCATGGATTAAACGGGCATGCTTAGGTGCATAGCGAATTTGAAACTATCTTGGCCAGTTTACATATTTCATGGAGCTATTGAGGTTTGTTTCTGGGCGTTAAAAAAGGTTTTGGAAGAAAAAAAAATAAAACTATGGGACAATCTAAAATTGAGTAGGCGTGGTCAATTCTTCCTATTTTAGTACTGGTACTACAGCATCGCTAACAGAGTCGAATTCAAATTCTTGTAGGTTTATCTGCTTTAGACTATAAATATAGAGATGTTCTTAGTGTCTCAGGTTAATTTAAATGGTACTGCAGGCATATTCTTCGACCTATTTGGCCAATTTTTAATACTAATGCAATAAATCCAATGTGTCAGCCAAATTAAGAAGTCAATAGCTTTATTTTTTGTGGGCGGGAGAAACAGACATTATACAGACGGACGGACAGACGGACGGATGGACGGACGGGCAGATGAACTGTGAAAGGCACGTTCTTCAGTCGATTGAGAATTTAATGGTGATCAAGAAAATATATAGTTTGTTGTGTCCCTGATCCTCATCTTTCGGTGATAGATACGAAACACTATTTTTCCAAGAGCAAACGATCAACCGTTTACTTTATCGAGTAGAAACTTTTGTGAGGGTAGTACATTCTTCTACATTTTAACGATACTAGATATAATCGACTTACATCGACCAAACTTTGCATGCTAACATATGTAATATTACTATGGAAAGTTCAATAAAAAATAAATAGATAAAAGTATAAGAAATGTGAACGAGTTATGATTTACTTGAAGAGGAAGGAATGCTAGGACGATGAATTTCTTCTCTGGTGAAAGTTATTCAATGTAAATCCAGCCGGAGCTTTAAGAAAGCATTTGGATTAAATAATTTCTTTAGAAGCTATACTTTGCTTGCATCACGGTCGACGACAGGTCTTGCACTCGGAGCATATATGTATGTTATTAAGGAAAAAAAAGACAGGGACAAGAGAAAAGAAAAAGAAAAAAGAAAGAAAAAAGCGTGGATCCATCTAGCAAAAGAACACTCTCGCAGCTGGTACAGATCCGAGATGGGAGTGAAATCTTACGCCGTTGGAAAAGCCAGTAAAAAGCTTGGCAACCGTTAATAGCAAACGTATTCAATTTACAAATCATACGACGATTTCAAGACTAAAAGTTAACGTAGATACGGTCGTAGGCAAGACGCTATCCATCCGCTTAATCCATCCAAATATCCTTGTGATTAATGTAACGTTAGGTTGCAAAACACTTTTCACGCACTTACGAGAAAAATATCATTTTATGTTTTAGAAAATTGATTTCTAATTAATCTAATTAATCTATGAATTGTAGATAAATCAATGCCATCACCAACGATATGTTGTCGTTAGTTATCAGAAATGATGTTTAATATCTAAAAACATTATAATAATGGATTGGATTGATTAAATTAAGAAGAGAGAAAAAGATTGCTAACAAGTTGATTGCATTCCAAGGCAACTATCTTTTGCCGTCAGCCCACTTGAGATTAAATTAATTTAGAAATTTTCAGCGCTGAGTTTACACTAACAATAATATCATTGATTTGGCCAATGCTTTCGCAGGCGCTTATTTCGCATTCTAATTTATTAACTAAGTAGCGCCGATCTATAAATCTTCGGTATTTCTTTACTGATAAACATATGATGAGTAATAATGAAAAAAAAAACAAATAGAAACACTCCAGTGGGGCATGGCCTGCCATTAAATACTTTCCAATATTTCGCCTAATGCAGTTACATGAGAAGTTCTCGAAAAAGTAGGTTGAACACAAGAAAGCAAGAGAGACAGACAGACAGACAAGTGTAAACCGATTCAGTAAATGATTCTCAATTGTTCGGTGTCATTAAAGTTGTGTCTATCCCATCCGCACAAGCATAATATACCCTTGCACCAAACGTGGCGTAGGGTATAAAAAAAAAAAAGATTGTCACAAGCAGGCCACTTACGGTTGTAGTTGCATTTACAATTTCACGTTAGCAGATATACGTTCCATGGTTGAACGAACAAGGAAACAAACAAAAGAATCCACAACAATTCTGCATTATTAAGCATTAATTTATAGCGAACAAAGCGAACATTTGTAAACGTTGTGCTCTTGTTGTTCTGATAAACTAGATTTCAACACATTTTCGTAAAAATTATCATTTGATATTTTTTAAAAGATATTTTAATTAAAAAAGTGCCCGAAGTAACTGCAATCATTTTTAATGCAAAAAGATAATAACGAACGAATGACTAACGAATCAATTGTTTGAAAAGCTTATGTTTGCTTAAAACAAATCTAAATGTGTTGCGAGTACATGACGGCGTGACGTGTATAAGAACTTGGGTAATGTGTCCACTAAATTACTTTTTTACCGATACGAGCTCGTAAGCTTATTATAATATGCTTCTGCATATATTTTGATTATGACAAATCGATGAACCATCGATGTATACAACGGTTGACTTCGATGATTTTGATCTTTCCCGACATAAAATAACAATTTTCCATTTCCATTGTATGATTGAGTTTTTCAGTGTCTACAGACGCTAATCATGCAACCCACAGAATTGCATTTTCGTCACTCATTACTTTTGTTGTTTGATTTCCAAAAATCTGCCGCCAAAGCCCACTAAACTTATGGGGATGACGCTTCAACATATCCCAATTGTTTTGGTTTCGGTTTCAACGGTTTCAAGAGTGGCGAACGACAAAGAACGACCTGGAAAATAACAAAGTTCGAAGACAATGAATTGGAAGACTTATTAGGCGAAAGTTCAGTTCAAACTCTTAAAGAACTTGCAAACAGCTTAGCAGTTGATAACAGCTAACTGTTTCTAGATGTTTACATGCGATGGAAAAGATTCAATAGGAGGAAAAATGGCTGCCATACGAATCGGTGGAAAATGCAATTTCGAATCATTTCAACACTGATCTTTTATTCCTTGCCGGAGAGAAAAAGAAAAGTTTTCTGTGGCGTATTATGACTGGCGATCTATTAAAACAAAAAGAAAACCAAGGACAACCAAGTGACGGATTAGTCCAGGAAAGCAATTCGAATCGCCATCAAAGCGAAATATTCATAGCCATTAAGTTTTGCTGTGTACTTGTTCAGACCGACTTAGCTCGACTTGGGTGGCGAAAATGGATCGATGATTAATGTTTATGTATAATGTTATGTAACAAATTCAAATTTTTTTAAGTGTAGCGTTTGTCATTACCAGAATTCTTATGTATGTAAGCGCATATGCGCGTAACATATATATTTATATATAGAGTCATCTATTTGATGTTTCCGAAAACGCACTTTTGAGTGAGATTTCGATCAAATTTTTCATCAATCGATTGTTTGGACCGTTGCGCTTGTTTGTGAAATATAATACAAGCATAGTGGTGCGGTGTAAAGAAACTATTAAAAGCTATTCCGGAAACAGTGAAGCTATGGTTAAGTTTCATGCATGTCGGATGAAGTTCGCAGAGAAGGAAAGTTTATGGTCCCTTTGATGTAAATAAAACATATCTGATGCTTCTAAAGAACTCGTACGTGTACAAAAATAACATTTGGGTGTGGTTTGTGGGCTGCTAGTGTAATTTTTGAATATGAAGATAGCAATGCAGTTACCCTCAACAGAGAACGCTAGAGATATGTGATAACTGATTTTTTGCAGCACGAAATAGATGATTTCGGCTTTAACAAAACGTCACATTGCTCATTTCAATTACGACGTAATCCCGCAAAATGCCTACGTAAGCTTGCCGTAAAGATTGTGCGATGTAACTTTATTCGCCTTTTTACTTTAGAGTTATGTTGGACCATTAGCTTACTCCAATAAATCAAAAACTCTCAATGACCTCATTGATGGCCTATTTGATGCCCAAATATATATATACATATAAATTATCAGTGTTACCGATTCTAGTTCTGTTCATTATTAAGGCTTTAACTAATGTTTACAATGTTGTCGAGATTGTAAGAAAATCTCTCCTTAAGTACGTTATCATCAAATCATATTCTTAGCTTAACGTTAAAGTGTTTGCGTATATATTTGTGTGATTGTTTTTGTACTTAATATGTAATGCAAACTGATTTTAGTTACTCGTCTGAATTTTGTTTCGACTGCTTTTTGTTTGTAAAATCAATCCCGGTCCTCGCTGGCATTGTTCAGCTACAACTAGTTGATGGTTGGCAATCAATTTATGTTGTCCTTCATTTATTTAAGTTAAACCTTCTCTCTTGTTGGACGAATTGTTGTAATTCATCTTCCTTTTAAGTTTATGTACAGAAAATTTTTTACTTATCTTTGCTTCACTTGTTGTCTTGTTTGATGCGCTAATATAACTTTTCTTCTTGTTGATCTTTTATTTTAACTCATTTTTATTGTTATTAGTTGATATGTGTGTGTTTTATGTTTTTTGTGTTTGTTGCGTATCTATTTGTACATATATATGGTATATGTATATATATATATATAACTATGAATGATACATAGATACAATATCGTCAATAGCTATAGTAGTAAGAGCAACACAACAATGCTAATATGTTGCGCACGTTGAAAAACGTGCTTAGCAAGTTAAACAATTGTGACAAAATGCTGCCAATGTTGATTATCTTTTCATTCGCATTATTCCATCATCATCACTCGGCATTTGTGCAATTCATTTATTCGTTAAGTTATATTGTGTTGTTCCTTGGGCTCTTTTGCCAGAGATAATCCCCTTAACATTCGCGACGATGTCATCTTCGATATTACATTACTTTTAATTAAGCTTAAGATTAGACAAAATTTTAAGGTACATAAGCAGTTGGGACTTGACAAAACTTCAACAAAAAATTCAATTTGCTTTTCTCATACAATATTTTGGAAATCTTTTCTTTTTTTTTTTTTCTTATAACTAACATACTATATAATTCACTGATCCGAAAGGATATCCCAAGTTACTCGCATACTTCGACCGTTAAATAAAACTAAACTATAGACTAATAATTAATAAGGAAAGCAAGAAAGTTATATTCACGCTAGGGCGAATCTTTGTTACCCACTACTCTCTACTAAAACATAAAAATTGTAAAATATTTTATAAAAATTAGGTCGTGTGAACTTTTTCTTTATACCGGCATTTTAAATGGTTGGACAAAGTCTTTTCTTGCCAGGATAAAAATTTATGTTTCCATGTCTGCTCAATTGGATCCATTTTGCTAATTTTTTCAAGGTTAATACTAATTCATAATTTTTCACATTATATGCGCTATGAGTTGTAAGTAAAAAATTTTCGCTTACTGTTGAATGGTAAAGTGGGAATAGCGGCCACTTCAAAGCTTGATTCAAGGCCACAGACTCAAAATGCGTGCACAATAACTTGCGATGGATAAGCAGTCGTATGGATGGATAGGAGAACAGAAAAACTTGTCCCAGAATCTAACGTTAAGGAAGTATATCCTAATTCTCTATGAGGACTGCGGTATACACATCTGGATATTATCAACACAATGCCAAACTTAAATATTTCTTTGTATGAATTTATACGCATCTGGGGCAATGAACAACAATTACAGATTATGAACGTGACTCTATAACTGTTGATGACAGACAGATTCGTCGCTATCATTGCAAATTGCGATCAATAGTCGCTAAGTTTATGAGTAAATTTGTTCGTCGTCCGTAGATGAGTGAAACAATGCAAGTCGGAGGATAATTTTTTCAAGACGTTCTTCTATAAGCTACGTATAAAAAATGAAAGTGAAGTTTAATTTAGCGAAAAATAAAATATTATTTCATTAAGCCGGTTTGTCAAGTTCCAGATGACGGTAGAAGGTTAATGTGGGTTGTCGCAGTGAGTGCTTGACACTACCGTATTTGTGATGAGCACGTCATTCGTCGCCTCGGGTTTACTGGGCGCGTGAGTGCCAGAAGGAAAAGCAAAAAAATTCTAATTAGTTCTCGTACAACCTATACGATACTCGGCAGCACACCGCGCTGCGAAAAGTACAAACGTTGTACGTTACGCGCACGGACAGATAGCAACGTCACTGAATAGAGCGAAGTCTAAACCGACCTATCAAATTTAATAGCAAAAAGCAGTTACAACATATTTAGAAGATTAGGTCCCGATCGCACTTCCCCAGAATTCGAAGATCCAGAGAATGTGAAAACGAGAGTGTCCACCACAACATCTTTGGTACCAGAGGCGAAAGAGAAAACTCTGGTCAGTATTTGCATAGCCTGAAGCCGCTAACTTCTAGCTATCATCCAGTTATCACGACAATCGAGGATTTCCAACAACGGTAATGGACGTAATGGTAAATAGACGTGTCCAATACTCGTCTGGCGGCGGTCCCAAAACTACCTCTCTCTTAGAAATATCTTCACCCGTCTGTCATACATCTATTAAGCTCTCAGTCTTGAAAAGAATTATCACACTGACGCCTCTTCATTCCCGATCAGCATCTTGAACTCAAAAATGCATTGAGAAACATATGGCCCGTGAGCAGACAACCCAGGTGAAAATTAAAGTCAAAATCTCGGTGATTTTCCACAAACGAGACATCGCGGAGGAATGGATAACTGAACACGAACTCACGGAAAGAGATACAGTTAGTTGTCTTCCCAATTTTATACTTACCGTGGTAACCATTCTCTTCATTTGAGGGATTAACGCAGCAGTCGAGAAATATTTTGAAGGACATTGGGGAAATCAAGAGTAGATATCTAAACTGAACAAACGCTAGAAAAGAGAGGTATAAAATTTCAGAAAGAATGGAGTTGAGAAATAAATTTTCCTTTTATTTATAAATGTTTTGCCAACAACCATATCACTCTTCATTCAGTTTCTATCATAAAAAATAAAGAATAAATTAGATTCGGTTTCCATGTAAGCGGTTGTACATATGTAGAAGGTGATGCAAGAACTGGACCAATGTGGATGGACGTAGCAAATTTATATGTCAAATAACTGTCTTGGATCAATTTTCACCACAAAGTTGTCTCTGTTAGGCGTCATTATAATGTCGAGAATTTTTCTTTCTAGGAAAAGTTTGGAATGAAGTTCACAAAAATCGTCTCATCGGATTTCTGCTTTCCACATGCACTTAGTATAGACAGAAAAATATAAACAAAAAAAAAAAAAAACAGTAAAATCTCTTTTTTCATAGAACAATTTATATAAAAAATGTACTTTTAGCTAATGTTCCTTTGGTCATACCTTTGGTCTCAATAGTTTTTCCTCGTTTTTTGTTTTTTACTTTCGCAAGAAATTTTGGTTCTTTGAAAAGCTTTTATAAAAGCTATAAATAAATATGCTTTTAAAACAAACATTTACAACATTTTAATTGCTGTTGCTTGCCAACGTAGACGACTCGAGTGAAAATTACTCCAGTCATAAATTCATCGTCTATTTTCATTATTTAAATATTTTACATAATTTTCCTCAAAATAAATGCCAAAAAAAAAAGTAAAGACGAAGCGCATAAAAATTTTAATAGAAACGCAGCCAAAAACATCGCAATATGTATAAATCAAGGATGGCCTAAAATTAGAAGATATTTCAACTTTTTAAAAGAACATATTCATCGATTTGATAATTGGTAGCATTTTATACCCTTACTAAAATGTAGCATGAGCATACCGGATCTACGAAACGAACGTCTCAATCTTGGCTGCGTATGTTCAATTAAAGCGAAAGAAGATTTGTGTGGCAGCTTGTGGCACTTGTAGCAACTTATATGTGATTAGCACGGGATGGCGCTCCAAATGCCAATTTGCGATGTCTCTGCTTCAGCGCTCTTGGAAACCGTCAACGTCTTAGAACTAAAAGGAAAGAATTGAAACTTAAGTCGCTACGCTCAGCTAAGCTCATCTGTTTGCTCACGTGCAAAATATTCAAATAACAAAGCTTATCAATGGTAAAAATTAATTCTGACAGGTTTTGCGACAAGCGTAACTTTCTCTCTGAGCAATTATAAAACTACGATTTGCTTCATGTTTTGCGCAACAAAAGAAATAATCGCCATGAAGTGTAAAAAACACCACACATAAGTCAATAATTCTCGGGACTGAGAGACAGACCTCATTTTCACATTAATTCGAGAAAGTACAAATCCGGTTATCATCATCTTTATTACAAATTATAGTAGTGTTGTTCAAGTACCCGAAACTCGCGCTTTGATTAAATTTCGCTTTTTGATGAGAAAAAGAATCGAATCAAAGTGAACCGGATTGGGCAACAAAATTATTATAGAAGCACTTCTCTCTCGAATACAATTATTTGCGTATGATTTGCTGATTTTAAACAAATTCATGCGGACACCGATCATACTGAGTGCAAAGGATGCCCTAAAGAGGTGGTTATACTAGAGCTCGTCCAAAAAAAATCGAAAAATAATTCTTGATAATCGAAATGTGAAGCTGCAAGGGATAGCCAATACCGTGAAAATTTTCAAAGGTAATCTCTTCTTGGCATAAGGAAACTGTTTATCCATAGCGGGAAAAATGCATTATATAACGAATCGATGGCAACAAAGACAAAATTGTATGATTAGTTCCACAACCATTTTATCCGTCAGCTATGATCCCAACTGTAAGTCATTTGTTTGCAAACTACAAACGAATTCTCTGGAGAAAGGAATATGCATCAAATGATGAAATCATTGCAGAAACTGAAGCCATTGTATAAAAAATGCTTTACAAGAGGTATAAAAGTTATTGTGTTACTATTGGCGAAGACGATGCTGACAAATATTGGAAAGAAAGAAAAAAATGTATTTGTTTTTATTTAGTCTCGGTAGTTATTGAACGATATATTCAAACTGTGACTTTTACGCTAACAATTACAAACGTTGGCTACGTGAACTGAATTATTTAATTCAAAAGCCCATGCTATCGCATTGTAACGACGGAGGGAGAATAATAGACGGGTTAGAATAACTACAGTGCAAAAAAACTTGATCCCAACTAAGCAAATCATTAAATATCGCCAATACATTTGAAAATCCGCTTTGAGGAACTCAACTGATTATTATTATTATTATGATTTGCTTCAGCTAAACGAAAGCAGCGCTAAGGGCCGCCACCAGCCAACCAGCCAGCTGATACAACTGAGTCGAAAAACGGGCGCATTATGCCATAAGTAATAATGTCGTAATTTTTTCCTCATAACGACCCTTCAGTCCAACAATCTTTAATAATACTAATGGATTTTCTTCAAGATGCCGTATCCCGTTCCGCATTAGCCAGGACAATAAGCGATAATTTTAATGCAATATTATCTGCCATTCTCTTCTCTCTCTCTCTCTCTCGCAAAAAAAAAAAAGGAAAAGCCGGTCAGAATTCTCTTTTTTTGTTTAACATAACCAATCAATCAGGAGATGCCTCCTATAGGTGTAATCCGGCGACCGTCAGAAAGCAATGAGGAAAAAGAAACAAACTAGTGGGAGGGATCGTAGCCTAGTCGGTGTATGCCCAATCGGCAAGTGTTATGCCTTTTTACCGGCTGAGCAGTATTCCTGCTAATATCTGCTAATTCACTGAGATTTTAACCCACGAATATTGACTTGGTCGTCACGATTCTTATCTACACGGAATTGATTGTTATAACTTATATGCTGAAGAAAACCTAAAACTTTCTAAAGAAACAGCAACAAAAAAAAAAAAAGAAAATTTATTTACAGGAAAACAAGAAACCAAATAACGCAAGGGAAACCATAAAACTAACTCTTATTTTCGCCGCATTGTCCGGCAATTTGTTATTCGCTTTTCTCATCGCGTGCGTAGTCGCGGCTTAATGAAAGACAAAATTATCGTTGCGCTTACGACGAGCCTATCCCACCATTGACAATGCGCTTTCTTAACGAGAGGCAACAAAGTAAATCTATATCGAAATAAAGTAAAATTTCAAATTAATTTCGACATGCTGTCCATCGCATATTCGACGAGGCTCCCCTGGAGCTCAATGCTGCATAAAATGATTTAATTTTAACAATATTACGGACAGACGAAATACGAAAGTGAGCTGAACATTTCTACCCTTTTTTTTTTTTTTTGTTCTTCTGGCTGATGTGCGTACATAAAAGGCATTTTTTAAATGCACTTTGAGGCAGTGTTTTGAATTTAAGAAAATGCAGAATATAGAAAATTCGCTTTAAGGCGAATATTTTCTTCTCGCTTGCGTTATTCTTAATAATCCTCAGTGCAGTTAATGTAGAATAAAATAATTGCAATAATTTGTAATGTTTCCGTAAATTTTGAACCGAAATTTTTACATCCGATAAAATTTGCCATTCACTCTATTTTATGCATATGATATGTAAAAGATTTCATATATTATTTTTGATTAAGGATTTTTTCTGCTTTTAACATATTTTGAAATTCAAAAGAAAAACTTCAGGATCATTTCTTGAATAGATGTTAGCATGTCTGTCCGTCTGTCCGTTTGTCTATTAATGTCAGCTTGTGTTCAAACTGCAGATCGTAATTGAGACATTTTGAAAGTGCGCTATTGGCAATGGGTTGAATCGGGCAATTTCTGTCAACACTGCCGGTGTAATGCGTTTTTTTGAAAAAGCTTTTAAGAGAAAAATAAATGCACTTTTGCTGATCGGTGAAAAGTCGAATTTTCTATTAAAGTCGATACGTCGGTATTTTGAAAAAGCTTTGCATTACATTGGTCTAATATTTTGAATCGTTTCCCATCTACACGTTGACGAAAACTAAGTCATTAGATGGTAGTACGATGTAATTTTTAGTAATTTATAACGAAAATAATTGAAAAAAAAAAATTATATTAGCCAAAGTGCTGTAATGTACTTACTAATCGGTCTTGTTCGACTGAAAAGTTTTTAGTTATTTCTCTAGACAATTGTGGAGGTGGAGATGAGTACATCGATGTGGAGTCTCCGATGTTGAGTGTTTCAAAGGCAAAGACAAAACTGAAAAACATTTAGTTTTCAGCGGTATTTGGGCAAAAAAAGAAAGGTACACTGGGATCCATTAGATATTTGGCTTTTCTTATATATGTGGGCAAACACTTAATTTTAATTATCTCAAAAAAGCCGTAGAGACTGGTTAAGTAGTACGTATATGTATGTATGTATTTATGTATGTGTGGTCATGGCAGCTTGTGTGTAGATAACATTTACAACAACGATTAAATGAGTGTACCGAACATAAGATAGAAACTTGAACTCAATGACAACAATGAAATAGGGACAAAAAACACTAACCCATACACGTTACATTATTTCGTTGGACTCTGCGTATGTTTGTGTTTTTATATATATGTAGGCACAATACTGTATGTTTTATGTCAGTTTACAGAAGCTTAAGCACGTTGAGTGTGATTAACATAATAAAAACCAAATCTATGTGAAACGAAAAGAAAAACGAAAACAAAAGAGCAAAAAACTAGAAAAATAAAAAAAGAAACTAATAAAAAATTAACAGAAAAACAAAAAACAAAAAACAAACAAAATAAATAAATAAAACATACTGCACGTTAAAACTGCAAGTGTCCTTGAGAGAAACACAATTTCACGCATACAAATACATATATATATATACACGCATGCGATGTGCGTGTGCTTGTTGAAAATGTTAACCATTATGAATATAAACAAAAGTATAAAATGTTTAGTGCGAGGCGGCAGAAGGAAGGAAATTAAAACAGAAAATAACTGAGAAAGCAAACTACAAGCAATTGAGAGTCAGTGGCAATAACGAGAAGAGAGCAATGATATGAGGCGAGTTATTCGCTGCGGCGAATTCAACTAACTAACGTACAAGCTTTATGCGATTTTCTGCTTTTAAGGATATGTTAGTTGAGATTTTAAGACAGAATCAAGCGGTTGTTGAAAGCGTAAGGTAACCAATAACGCAAAAACGCTTTCAGTCTTTCTTAAATTTATTCTTAAATGCAAAAGGAGTAAATAATATTTAGTTATTAGATAAATTGAAGAGAGAAACTCACTTAAGCAACAAGAACCGTAAAAACTGTATAAACATTAATTAACTAATTAATTGTGTAAAAAGTTTCCGCAGGAGAACAAAAAAAAAAAAAAACAGCAACAACAATAAAACAATTTGGAAAAACTAATTTGAAAATATTTTATATTTGTGCGTGTTTTGCTTCTCAACATCATGATGTTACGTCGTCAACATTTCTATTCATTCTACTGGAGTCTTTTGCTCATGGGATTATATCACATTACCATGGAATGTGATGCACGTGCGGTGAGTTTCATTGTTTATATGTGCCGATGTGTACCAATGATTGTGGCATAATACAAAATTTCAAACTGATGAAGATTTCATGAAATTATTTGTTTGTTTGTTGTTTACAAGTTTTTACTTTTCCGTCGCATGATTTTGTAATTCGCGCGCGACGATACATTTTTTTTTTTTTTTTATTTATTAATATTTTTGATACATTTCGTCATCTAATTCTATTTCTGTTTTCAAAATCGTTGGAATCGTAGAGGATTGTGTTATGTTACACTCTGATGATTAATTGATTTGTGTTTAGTTTCTTAAAGGTGGCGATCGACCGATTTGTGTTCGTTTCTATTATCTAATAAGTGTTTTTTTTTTTTTGCATGTACCTGAACAAAGTTAATGGAAAGAGAAGGATTGAATGAATAAATAAATTTCTTAAATGAAAAAAAAAAAAATTTGAGAACAACAAAATCGGTGAAGCATTGAATGAACGGTAGATATGTGGTCTCAAGAGCTTAACACAAATAATTTCCAAGATTTAGATACAACTAAACTGTATCTGCAGCTTACTTATAGCTTATGTACTAAACAACATATTCCGCGCACATGGGAAATAAGCCTCGAAACGACCACGCAGACTGTGTATGTATTTCAATTCTTATTTTTGAAATACATAAGAAAACCAATTTTCTACGTTTCGTTAAATTGAGTCAAAAATCTAGATTTATTAAGTTTTTCTTCGTTGCATTCCTCGAAGTTAGGGTAAAGTTAATGTGATGGAAGCATCTTTATGTTGGGTGATAGCCTAGCGCTCGATTGATACTGAACGCGATATTAATATTGTTTGACGAAAATTATTTCAATCGTTTGGCAATTTTTCGAATACCTGAGAGATTGTTTAAATGAACAAAATAAAATAATAATAAACAAATAAACACTTGACTTGACTGCTAAAAGGGTTTCTTTCTACACTTGAGAAACCATCAAAATTTCATCGAAAATGACGGACAAATGTTGGATGTTTCATATCACTTATAATTGTATGAGTACTGAAAAGTCACACCAATGAACAACATGAACGAAATTGATAGATATATTGATAGTCTCCGTCTTCCTGCCTCTGTTCTTGCAGAGAGTGCACTTTAGTTTAACACGAATGTTGTGAAATTTAAAGTTTATAATGTCGACTTGGAAGTGGATCTAAGCCAAATCCTTGTGGATGTTGTATACATCTGTACAAACTTAATACACCCTTGTACCACACATGGTGTAGGGTTGAATAGTTCTTGGAAAGTGTGCAAAACTTATTATTTACCTAAGAAGCTCAAGGCCGATTTAAGTCTCACCAAAACGCTCCCATAAAAGCGGTTTGAAATAATAATGCAGTTCGTTATAATGAAAACTTTTTTACCGATTTCTTAATTACAAGTGTGCTAGTTGGACTGTAAGGCTTCAAAACCATTCAAAAGTGTTACGAAATTTCGCGTTCGATTCCGATGCCAATAAGAAGCAAATACAAGAATGCTACATATGGTTGTAGGTGAAACTTTTTCTCCAGCCATGTTTATCTGACCAGAAAAGAAGAGAAAAAATTTAAATTTCTGTATTCTATAACATGGGATGCTTGGAACCGTTTTTTCGAATTTTATAGTGGTACTGTGGTATGATCATCTGTAAGATATGAAAATTGTAACATTTATTCCGGTCTCTATGAGAAACGAGTAAAGATCCCATTTTATTTCTTTCTTTTAAATAATGCTTACAGTTTATGCTCTACTGTAGGCGTGTCCTCGGAACGATTTGATTTATTTGCAATACCAATTTGCGCGCAAGAGCTTCCAATGTTTTTCCCATATATGATGTCGATGCTTTTCTTTTACGACTAGGGGAATGTTAAGCGCAGACAGGCACACCGTCATATAGGCGGATCGATTTAGAATTTCCTATTGTTCAAGAATATATATATATGGTCTTCGTAGTTTATCTGAAGATTCATTTTCCGTGTTGCATATACTTTCACAAAATGAATACACTTTTGATCTCTTGATGGCAGAAAAAAAAAAGATGCAAGGAATTAAAGCATATTCCAGCAATGCAAGTATGTAAGTTGCCTTATCGACCATGACTGTCAAAGCTTGTCCATATTCGCCATCAATTATCGGAACAGATTGGCTAAAGTCAATCCTTCAGATATATGATGTCAGCTTACGAGCCTTGCTAAAGAAAGAATTGAAGCACTGAAGGTGTAGCAGTAGAGTTCCTGGATGCAATTCCATATGTTCAAGAACGAAATGACTTTATCTTTAGAAAAAGGAATTTGTTATTGGGATTTGGACTTTTTGAAGGGTTTTTAAATGGAAGTTAAGCAGTCGCCACGCATTTCGATTTGAAGCTTAGATACTAAGCTCAACATAATCCGTTGATCATATTCATATACAATATAAACCAATGTCCACTGGAACAGAGTACAACTCTTTAAGCTGTAATTCCAACGGATTACGCTTCAGTGAAGGCATTTTCGTTTTCCAAGCGTACAGGCGAGATATTCTAGTTTAGGTTGATGGACGTAAACTTTTCATTAATACTTGATCTCTACTTGAGGTTGCGTTTTAATTGTATAACACCTTTGAAAAGAAAAATAGATATTCAACAGATTTATAATTAGAAACAGAAGCATTTATATACGCCTTCAACTTGAAATAATTGCTAGCATCATCACTATTATCGCTGCGTAATTTGTGTGTCGCATATATTCGAATGTATTAGAGAAAATAAAAAATAAATGTCTTCCTCTGATCCATTCGGTAAGTATGGATTTTCTTCAATAGAAAAAACAAGTAAAAATATTGCAGTCGGGAAACTCTTCACCCGTACATCGTGTTTCTTTCAAATTTTTTAATTATTTTCATTGTAAGGCATTAGAAATTCTACTTTTTTTCAATGTAAAAGAATGCCTCCCCTTAGGGGTTTTGTTTAAGATGCGGTCAAAAAGATGAACTCATCCAATCCAAATGTTTCACGTCATTTGAGTCCGGCGAAATACTATTACCAAATGATTTTTTTCGATTTTGTGATTGTGAGTGGCTCGTGTAAATTGTGCAAAGCCATCCATTAGCCATAGGATTCGTTCTGACGCATAAAACATGCTACAACATGCTTTCGATTTTTATGAAAATATCCCAAAATTTGCGATTTCTATTTTGAACACAAGAATACCTGGACAGACGGACAGATGGACAGAGAGATAGAGAGATAGAGAGATAGAGCAGACATGTAGACAGAGAGGCTGACTGATAGACAGCGTAGGAGAGACAGACAGATAGGCAGAAAGGTAGAAAAGCGGAAAGACGGGCAAATTGAGAAAAAGATTCGAATCTATCGCTTTAATAAGAGTCGGCTTTATTTTAAATTCATTAGATATTTACATACATCCGAGCGAATTTAACACAACTCACATCACAAGTTGCGCTAGACTTAGATACGCACAAAAATGATTACATACCAGTGCGCCATCATTTATGTTTGAAATCAACTGCAATTTCATGGAAAGCTAATAATCATTCCATCAAAGTCTCAAATCGATAAAGTCTTTAAGCTGTAAATTCCACCCGGGAATATTTTGAAATTGTGTGCTTTTCATGGTTTTCAATATTTATGGGCGCCACAACTGCATTATGAAGACTTTCAGACTGAATTTCACAAACTCTACAAAAATCATTTCCCAGATTGCATTTTTCAATGCATACTTTACCTACTTGAAGTTTTCAAAACTAGGCGAGTCATTCAAACGATAGAAACGGAGTCACTGCGTCTCCCGTGATAGGGTTCAAAATGCCTGCTTTATTAATAAAAAATTAAAATTGAAATTAATTTTTAAATTCAATTTACATTAAATAGTAAGTAAGTAAGAAAGCTGTGTATGCCTTGAGGTCGATATTTGATATTTACCCACAAACTTAAAATTAATGCAGAGAAATTGTAAAATGTGGCTTTGAATTGTGTATGTGTGCGTTGGTCAATTGAATTTACAATTACCGTTTAGATAGCCTTAGGAAATATTTATATCAAATGTTGATTACATTTTTTTTTATATTTTTATTTTTTTTAATTACTTATCGTAAATTAGGTTTTTTTTCGGTGTTGTGGTAGTAAAATGATCTAAAAATTTTACTCTCATCAAGAGTGCATACACTATTTGACCTCTTTGTTGTCTATTTGTGACCACATCCATATAAGTAGCTGAGTGGATACCAAGTTAGTGCTCGCGTGTTCAAATCTCAATGCCTTTACAGTGTACTTGCTCTTAGCTATAGTGAGCAATGATGATGGGCGATGAAGACATAACGCTTAACGACTTGGGCACAAATTCACTAGACTGCTGCCATTTCTTCTTAATTTATCCCTGACTATCGCCATGTTACACGTACAGAATACGTTCCCTGAGTGAATCTAATACATCTCTATGTTTTAGCGCTGGATATAGAAACAATCGTGACATGTTCACAAACATTAGGAAGACGTTGCAAGAAGCAAAAATTTGCAAATATTTTTCTCAAACTCCAGTACTCTTCCCCACCTCTAGTGTATACAATTAAAAGACCGGAATTATCATAAATTCTGTATTTCGAACGTCACTAATAATCCATTTTTAAGCGCAGAACTCTTTTAGGATGTACTAGCAAAGTTAATCCCCCAAAGAATTAAATGTTAAATCAAGGAAATAATCAAAAAGAACTGTTCATTGTTTATAAGGATATTAGAAAGGGGAATGAGACAAAACAAGTAACAACATAATAAAAATGTTCGTAAGTGGATTGCAAAGAACGAAATCGTGCGAATCAAAGATTCACCCTAAGACGAATAGTAATATAGTTAATATATATCGTTAAATAGTTTGCATAAAACACGGAAGGGAGAAAAGAGTTCGTAATTACTCCTACACTACGACAACCGAAGAGGGATGAAATTCTTTGAAAGTCTATGGGATGACGAAGTATCACCTTGAAGAAGTGGCATTAAACACCTTATTCCAAGAACCAATCTTCTGCATTCAATGGTAGGTAAATGGATCAAACGAAAACTGTGTTCATAGGGAGGGAGTATCCCATCTTAATCCGTGCAAGGAAAGCGGGAGAAATTGTTTCTGGATTTCTTCAATCGTATCAATGTAATAATTGTCCTTGGGAGACCAGCCGTGTAGAGATCTTTCGTAACGTGAGGATTCTCCTCAAGTCCTTCGACCGTCGTTTAAAGAAATTAAATGCAGATTTAGCCATGCACGCAAAGGATCTCACGTGGAGATGAAGTGTCAGTTTACTGTTAAAAACTACCCCAAAATCATTAAATGAGGGCATCGATTCCAAAGGCTCGCCATCTAAGTAACAATCAAAATTGACGGTGGACAGTCTGCTCAACCACATAGACTATCATTTCTTTATATTCAACGACATTGCATTTACCTTACTTCCACCATTCCGACAAAAAAAAAAAAAATCGAACTCAAGGAGACGGAAGCCTTCGAAGTTTGGCGAGGAAAGCAAAAGCTTAACATCGTCAGCATACATTAGTACTCTCGAATGTTGAACTATGTGAAGCAAATCATTTATAAATAAACAAAAGAACAGTGTGCCTAGATGGCTCTCTAGCGGATCTACAGCTTTCATCATTACATGCTCAGACAGAGGCGATCCAATTAAAACTCTTTGCGTGCAATGCATAAAAGAAGAACGAAACCAAGTTACATTCCCAGGAGTAAAATCAATTTTATTTAAGTTAAAAATTACTAACACATTACACCTCTAATTACTAAAATCAATATAAATAACATCTGTCTGCATGCCATTCATTAGTAACGACAGATGGTGCGACAACTGATTTAATATTAATGACTAATCTCTTTGTAACAAGTTTTTCGAACAGCTTAGGCAAAACGCAATGCCTTTGTAGTTCTCAATCGATTGTCTACAGTCTGTACTGGCTTATGCAGCGGTAAAGTGTAGCTAGGTTTCCAGATATCTGGAAAAACCTTACGAGATACTAAAAAAAAAAAAAAAAAAAAAAAATAGAAAGATTAACAAACACAACCTATTAGGGCGCTCGAATAAACGGTATCCGGACCGGGGAACCAGGAGAACTTTAGCCCACGTAAGAACATCAGAATGCAAGAATTTCACATCGAAGAATACGATAGCGATAGGCGTCAACAGTCGCATAGATTTGCCCCGGGATTGATTGGAATTAAAAATTTTCATATGAAGCGGATATTAGTAGGAGAAAAGAATGCCAAAGATGTATGTATGTCTTATATATTATGTTCATTTACATAATCATGCGATACCTCCGACAGTACCTTGTTACCCTTTTACCGCGGGCGGAAAAACTATTGATATATCAGATATGTTGCAAACGACTTAAATTTTTCCTAACAGAAAAAAGAAAGAAAAAAAAATGTTTGCATTTAATTAAATCATTTTAGTTATTTTTCTTTTATTCGTCGCAGATAAAGTTTAAAATAAAAATATAATAAATATTTTTTGTTATTATAATAAAACTTTTACTTATTTCAACGTTATTAACCAACATGCATATGTGAGTACATGTGCTGTGCGGTTTTTTTCCCACTTTCTGATATTTATTATTACAGCGTGCACGCACACAACACACACACACACACACACCCATACGGACACACTCGGAAAAACAATCACAATCATACAATGTTGTTGTAGACAATTTTTATTTCCACTATAGTTAATAAAATGAAAAAAATACGAATAAAGTTCTCTGAGGTATAGCCATACATGCACACATGAAAACGTTACGTGCGTACATACATTCGTACACATCATCAACACAATTTTATAATAAAAAGAAATGCATGGAAACTGTATAACATAAGCTTTGAAGCGAATCTTGGACACCAATTTTTTCGTTATCATACAAACAAAGTAGGATATCTTTAGCAAATGATGTCATTTTTTTTTAGTTTGGAGGCGTGTCAGTGATCAAAGATGAGATTACGTAACAAAAAACTGCTATCTAATTAACTTAAATTATCTGATTATTGGTAAAAATATTATCACATTTGTGATTTTAATTTTTTTTTTTGTTTTTTTTTTTTTATGTTTTCATTTTTTAACAATTGAGAAGATTTTTGGAACGATTCGTATTCAAACTCGATCTGAGGCATTTAGATTAAAAGTTTAAGTGGAACATTGAATGCTAACTTTCCCTCTAAGTGCTAATGATTACATGTATTATAATCATACAGGGCTGGACGTAAGGACAAATTCGGATTTGATTAAATCAATTTAAAATCCCAGGGACAAGTGACTCTAACGCCTTGCTTTTGTACATGAGTTAAAGAGAGAGAAAAAAAAAATCACGAAAAAGAGAACATAATAACAATGAAAAATTGTAAAGATTACATTTACGTATATACGTACTCGCATACAGACAGACTATTACATAAAAACTGAGTTATAGAGAGAAATGTGGGAAAAAAGCGCACGCCAGGAATAAATGTGCATATGAAACTGGTGTTGTTTTTTTTTTTTTTTTTTCTGTTTTGAAACTGGACCTCGGAAAACCGAAATAGTAAGAATGTATAAAGTGCAAGCGTGCGTGTATGCGTGCGTATGTGTACGCGTGTGTGTGTGTGTTAGTCTATATAAAACGCAAAAAATTATATAACTATGTTTACCAGTTAAATTGTTGGAAAGTTTCTCTTCTTTCTTCCTTTCTTGTTTTTTTTTTTTTTTTTTTTTTTTTTTTTTTTTTTTTTT